>CM021100.1:905973373-906370239 GCA_007115665.2 Sequoiadendron giganteum | reverse complement strand
AAGAGAGATTAATAAAGAATATTTATAAACACTCTTTAAAAAAGAAGAAGAATAATTATTTATTTAAATAATTATTAAAAGGAAACCTTTTGTGAAGGGTGTGATGGTTTGGAAACCACCCCTTAAAAGGATATATAAATCATTCATGTGAGAATTGAGAGGGACATTCAAGAAGAGAGAACATTCAAGGAAGAAGAACAACCAAGGAAGAAGGAAGTGGTTGGTGAACTATGGACATGATGGAGGAGGGGCACATCTATAGTGTGTGTCCAACCTGGGGTACAAGTGCGTGCACTCGGGACGGTCCTGGCCAGGGCATGGTTTTGTGGCACGAGTGTTGAGCATTGTTCCGATGGGACCAACACTCGTGTAGAGCGACAAAGTGTGCTTTCCTCCTAGGCTGCTCCATGGCAAGAGCCAGTACCACTAACATATTCCTAGGGGTTGAGGATGGACCCACGGTGTAGTATGGGATGCATCGAATCCTCTCCCCATTTGTCCAATGGTGCAGAAAACCAGAGCAAAGAATAGGACCCACGATGTAGTGTGCAATACATCGATATTATTTCTATCTGGAATGCATTATGGACATGTTGTTGAGTACTTTGTCACTGATGTGAAGGTGTTTAAACTGAGAGTGGCTTTTGCAAGTATTATTATTTAGATAAGTATTAAAACCATTTATTCTAAATTATATTGAGAATATATATATGATTTTGGTGTTAATGTATATGAATTATACGAATGTGTATTCCATTTATTAGGTTAACTATATATTTTGGAATTTCTTAATAAACTCACCCATATTATCTTTTGCATTGATTATTTGCATCAAGAATATTGTAGTTTTTTTTATCTCTGTTCTAATATTTAATCTACTAAATCAGTTGCTAACACTTCAATAATTTTGAAGGAGAAGTGGCATTACAATTGGAATGATGGGAAAATAAATAGTAGTTGAAACATATAAAAAGGTGACCCTAGGTCCTGAATGCAAAGAACTTAAGATGCAAAAGGGCCTTTTTCCAAGTTACATTAAGATGTAGATCAACAAGGTGATTATATTGACTTACAACCATGAAGGGGAGCCAATCAGGCCCAAATCTACATCTAATTGAAGATGGGAATGGATTGGAAATGATTTTGAATGATTAACTTAATTAGACTATGTGAAGGAGTGCAAAGGACAATGTACCTTCTCAAAAAAGTTAATTTCAGTGTGCCTTAGGGGACTCAGACACCTATGGGTGTATGGGTCTCTGATAGGGGTCCTAAAAATGCTTTTGGGGTCCTCTAGTGCTAGATTTGAGCTTTCAATTCCTGATTGCAGAGTTTCAAGAACGTCGTCAGATAATTTTGTAGGTGATTTTATGTGGCTTGACAACTTTGAGGGCTTTGAATGCAACGATGGAAAATTTTCCTTCAATCCTCTTCATTTACCTATAACCTAAACATTCAAAGAGGAAAAATGTTGGGCCATTTAGGATTTTTCCTCAATCGAACCCTGTGTAAGTCTTTCCACTTCCACAATGGCAATGCCAATGATAAAAAAATGATAATTGAAATGAAGGAATGATGAAATCACAAAATGCTGCAACTCACCACCCTTCAATGGCTTCCTTGAAGGACTAAATTCATACACATCACCTCAAGCATTTGGATCTTGCTTTCTTGAATGCTTGAGTGCTTTGGAGACATACAAAAAGGGTTAGCCTTCACAAAACCATGATGACATGAACACATAAACTCACATGCAATTTGACATGATGTTTGGATCTTGAATTGCTACAATATTAAAACATTTAAATTTTTCTGTTAAAAATAATTCTTGATCATTATTTCTCCTTTTATTTTCCTTCTAGTTTCAAATGGTGAAAAGACTAGGTATTTATAGGCATTTATCTGATTTCTCAAAAATTAGATCCCCAAAGCCGACACTTGAAATTTGAATTTTAAATGTTAAAATATCGTCAACAACATGCCCAAAATGGGTCCTGGATAAGAAGGGGGCTTCCTAGACCAAACTTCTAGGACATTGAATGTCTAGGGTAATTTAATGATTGGATGCATTTATTCAATGCTTGCAGTTTGTTGAAAAATGGTACAAATGGGCTCTAAAATGCATAATTTTAGGATATTACGGGGTCAATTAGGCTCAATAATTTAGGGGAACCAAAACATAATGTTAAATTATTAAGGGTGACAATTTTCTATGCTACAATAGTGAAGACTAGGCAAGGTAATATCACTAGCCAGTTGATAATAAAGCATGTACTTTAATTTATTTATCAACTAGCTATAATTAGTAAATAATCAAATAATCTAAATTTTGTATTATTTTTGTGAGGATATGGTATGAGAATTGACACCAAAGATAATATCCATGCATTAGGCATAGAGAAAGGATTTAACCACTCATATTTTAAGGTCCTATGGGCATGATACAAAGAAAATACCTTCCAAGATTGAACTAGACTTCTTACTACGAAAATTTATAATCATTCAAACTATCAAATATCAAATTGATATGGCAAAGAGGATGCACCTTTAACTCTGGGATTTAATTTTTTTACACAAAGTTGTCTCATTTATTCTTGGCTTCATGCTCCTTCAATATTTAATTTTTCTACGATGATGATTGGATGGTGAATGGAGGTCTCAACCTTCTATTGCGCTAAGGCACCCAAGACCTAGCACGTGTATGTTCATGGTTTCTGGTGTGCAAGTTGGGTGTTGGTTGTTGTGCGAGAGGGTGTGATCTGCAGGGTTCTTTCTATTTTGTTTGATCTCTTCTTTTTGGTGTTGAATTTGGAGAGGTGTGGTGTGATGGGTTTTGCCTTGGCGTCGAGTCATTGTTGAAGGAGTTTATAAATCTGCATTGGGCTTGTCTTGTGGGGCGTGACAATGCTATTTGTTCTTGGTTTGAAGCCAGGTGGAGATCAGTGGTGGGTGGTGCATAAAAAAGCTCGGGGTATTGGGCTTTTCCCCTCTTGTGACTGGGAGTTTGCATGCCCATTTGGGGGTTGTGTGTTTGGTTATGACTCCCGGGGAATCGTCAGAGTATGTTCATTTATATTTTCATTTGACGGTTGGTGCTAACATACCTAATCAAAGTGCGAAGGTTTTTTATAATAATTTTTTTTACCAGATTTGAGGTTTGGCGGTGCAGGTTCATCTGGTGGGTCTTGGATAACAAAAATCAGTGAATGTTTAGAACGATGTAAGGAGTGGCCAAAGCTAGATATACCAATGGAGATGATTGCAAAGTATATAGAATACTATATGAATCATTCATTATATTGCAAGTTTTTGGGGATGCGGGTTTCGCTATAATTTTTGGATTCTTGGGCCCAACAAACTTGGCAGCCAGAGGGAGAGATGGATATAATGCTTCTAGCAAATAACTATTTCATGGTAAATTTCAATTGCATAGCGGATCAAAATAAGGCTTTTGAATGAGGTCCTTATTTTCATAATCAGATCAAACTATTTATCAAACCTTGGTATGCGGGTTTCAACCCTGCGGAGGAGCTTTCAAATCAAGTTTCGGTGTGGGTTCGACTTCCTCGATTTCCAGTGGAGTGTTGGCAGGAGGATTTTTTCATTTGGTGGCTTCGATGCTTGGAAAACCAATTTGTTCTTCACATCAGACTCAGCTTAAAAAGGTAATGAATTTTGCTCGTATTTATGTAGAGATTGATTTGAGTAGGCCCCTGCTAGATTCCTTGGATAAATGTGCGAGTCCTTACTCCTGGGTGCAATACTTGGATTATGAGATACTTCCATTTTGATGTCGTCTTTTCCATGAATATGGTCATCTTTTGCGAAGATGCCCATGGGCTAGGCTTGTAGAACCTTAGTCCTCTCAACCTCCTAGCAACCCACCTAGGGTTGATAAGGGGAAGGACCCCATTCCTGGTGATGGGGTTGGCATGTGTTGGCACTCTCAAATTTGCAAAATTTGAGGTGCCCGTTTTGAGAATTTTGCCTCTGCACTTTCAGAAGTGCCCTTAAGGGGTCAGTTTGAATGACCCACTTTGGAGAATCAGAACTCGAGGCATGTTGTTTTCCAAGCAAAACCCATTTGCAGACGTATTTGATTGACATATGTGAGCATGTGTGTCAATTTTCAGCTTCCCATGATCAATTTTGTCAGGGTTTTGAAAAGTGAAGCTGGAGGGTTTTTTGCATTGTTCTGTTGTTTGCAGACTTGTCAGTTTGTGAAACAGCCTCCTGTTTGAGCTTGAATTTCACAACTAGTTGACTGTTATGTCAAAATGAATGTTGTCCTATTTTCTCCATACCTAAATGATCTCAGATGTCAATTTTCAGAGCCTAATGATTTGATTTGCTATTTTTAGCAGATTGAAACCAAAAGCAGTTTGCTCAGTTTCACATCTGCATTCCGGACAACCCTTCTGAGTGGTCAATTTTGATTGTTAATATCTTTCGATTGGCGATGTTTCAAAGTAATTCCTTTTGCACACGTGCTCAAGGTACCTTAATGTTCCACTGTGTTTGATGGAAGCTCGCTAGGAGTTGATTTGCTATTTTTACAAATGGGCAGTTGGATCAGTTTTAACTGGTGCAAAACAGTTGTTTTAGACAATTTTTATCGGGCAACTTTGTCGATTAATATCCGGTTCCTCGTTATCTGTTTCTCTGAGCCATCTTTTGCATTATACTTTTGGGTCAAATGACTATGTGCTTGCAAGTTTTTGAGGTCTCACGAGGTCGTTTGCCCAATTTTCAAGATGGATTCCTGAGGCAACTTGGTCTGTTTTGCATTTTTTCCAAAAGTGTCAAAAAACCTTTTTTAAGGGCGACCCAGTTCGTTTTTCAATTTCTAAGCTCTTCAAAAGGCAGTGTCAAATCATTTGAACATGAATCTTGTTTGAAAACGAAATTTTTTTAGCCAGGCTCACATGGAGCCCGACATGCTTTGCACAATTATTGCTATGTGAAAAGGAGATCAATCAGAAGCAATCGAAAGCAAGGTGTATGGACATCCATCAAAAGCACAAGGAGGAGATGGCATTACATTTGAATCATTCCGGGATGAAGCTAAGATATATTTTAATCTAGCACCATTGTTGGAAGCAGATAAATGGCCCCTCGATCACAAAATTTTCTTACAGGCTAATGTTGTCTTGCTACCCTTGGTTTCTTTTCAGTTTGTGACCATCCACCAAATATGTGCTCATAGATTACACTAAATTAGGAAAATGTACCCTTAAGGTTTAGTGAAAATTCAATGTGCTTGGAAGTCACTAGATCAAACCAAGTAACCAGTCGAGGGTGATGTAATTGTTCACTTTATTGATTATTTGGGAGGAATGTCTGCTCATTGTGAACTATTAACACAGAAAGTAGAGAGGGTTGAGGACTACATGGTGGCAACTCAATGCACCATTCGCAGTGGAGCAACTAGTGCACATGAAGGCAGAATGTGGGCACAAGATGTGTTGATCAAAAGGAGAGAAAATGGAGTAAGGTAGTCACACTTGGATTTGAGTGGAGGGATCTAAAGAGACTGATGGGTGCTTGCAGTAGGTACGCATCAAAATTGTTCGAGGAAATTCTTTTTTTTGTAAAGGTCTTCAAATTTCAATACAAGTGCGTTTGATTGATGTAATGCTCAACCCCACAACCACCGCATCATGTGAAGAAATAGCTGGAATAAAGAATGAGTTTTTTAAATTTACACAGTGAGATGGAAATGTATTACTTGCTGGAGGCATTTGATATAGATAGAATTGCGTCTTACAACCATTTTCCAGGAGATGGTTGACCGACGCTTGAGGTAGGGTGAAGCCCAAATGCTGGTGGAGGTTGGGGCTAAACCAAAAGAAGAGGTGGAGGCCCGCGAAGAGAGGAAAGCCACACACCCACCAAGGCACAAGCATAAGAGAAGCACGACCGAAGCAGGAGAAGACCGGGAGTGTGTGAAGCCTGAGCGGCCTGTTGCAGAGGGGTGTGGCCAGTGATGAATAAGGCCTACGCAACCAGTGGGGAGCCAGTGAGGGCACTCCAGTAGTGTGGAGAGGCCTGTGAGCAGATGCAAGGAGCTCACGCACAGGGGAAGGATGTGAGGATGGCACCAGGAGTGAAGGCCACAGCTAGCACAAGAACAAAGAAGCCAGCGATGGAAAAAAGGCAGGGGTGCAACCAGCAAACAATTTGGGCGAATCAAATGAATGGCTCGGTTTTGCAGAGGCATGAAGGAGCCCACGGCCAGATGAATGCAAATGGAGGCACACAATGTGAAGAGAGGACATTTATCAGACAAATAAGAATGGAGGAAAACATACAAAAATTGCCGCCATTGAAGGAGCTCGGGAATGGACAAACAAACAAGGGATTAGGGCAAAAAAAATGTCGAATGAGAAATGAAAATTCGACGGTGGAGATTGGGGTTCATTTGCAGCAAAATCTAAACCAATGCCCGCCATTTCGTGATCCATAAATGCTCACAGATTACGCATCACGGGATGGCGGGGAGATGGGAGAAGCATTATAAAACTTATAAAATTAAAATGTTTTCCTAAGTTTGGCCAAAGTATTTTTAATAGTGGGCGCCTCCAATTTAATGTTAATTTTATTTTACAGAGAAGAATGGGAGGTGGGTCCCACCATAGTTTTAAATACAAAAGTGAATCAACGACAGAGACGTTGCCCACCATTTCGTGATCAGGAGATGCCGGGCTATTACGCATTGCGTGATCTCGGGGAAGAGAGAAGAAGCAAGTAAAAACATTTAAAAAATTAAATGTTTCCCTAAGGTCTGGCCAAAGAAATTTTAAAATATGGTGGGCCCCAAGAATTTTCAAAGTGCACGGGTATTTCAAGTTAAATGCTAAGTATTTTTAATGGGAATTGGCATTTACTTTTGGGGGTAAATTTAAAGAAGATATTTTACCAAAAGAGCTAAATGTGGGGAAATTTTTAGGAACAACCCGACAATGTTTATTAAAGTAAATATTTAAATGGAGGTTGGGGCCTGTTTTATTTTCTCAAGTGAAATTTGTTACTATGCTGGGGTAAAATATTTTATTCAAGTGAAATGTAAATGCCTTATGCTGCTGGGTAAAGTATTTAAAATACTTTGCATGGATATTGAAGTTAAGTGAACATATTTTATTTACTGATGGTGAGTAAAATACAAATAGCAGTGAGTAAATAAAATAGTAAAATACAACAAAGAGGTGAAAAAAAAAAACAACAGATAAGAGGATTTGCATGGGGATGAAGAGTTTTTCTTTCTGCTGCAAATAATGAGTAGAGTGGACACATGGGCAGTTTTTTGTTGAAGAACGAATTGGGCACATGTTGTTTTTGAAACAAATTGAAGTTTGTTATAGGGAAATGGAGAGGATATTTTGCAAATCATTGTTCAATGGTGGAGATGTTTCCAGATGCCTGTTCTTATTCGGATTTAGGGTTTCTTCTGGAATCTCTTCTCCTCTTCTTATTCTTTTCTTCTCTTATTGTAAAAGGGGGGGCAAGTTAACAAGTTAGGTTAGCAAGTAACCTAGCCGAAATTCTGGTGTGGAGTTGCATTTCAAATTGTAAAATTTGTAGTTACAGAGGCAATGCAAGTGGGTTTTGTGTCATTTTTGCTGTAGGACTTGGGTTTATTAAGATTTAGTGTTTCATAACAGTACTAGCATTTGAGTTTAACTGGCAAATCCAGGCTCATGTCTCTCCTATGTGCAAATGTATTCGAATTTTGAATGAAGTAATCAAGGGTTATTCTGTTCTTCTCACTGTTGTGGTGTGTGCAATTCTGGTTTTAGCTTTGATTCAAAGAATTAATTAAACTGCTTAAATGAGATTGCAGATTGATATGTTATGTACAAGGATTGGGTAAGAAGTATTGAGCTGAGGTACAAATTGGTGATACTGTAAGGCAGTATAATCAGAGATGTAGTATGCTATGTGTTGAAATCTGCTATGAACCATTAGGTGTTGGTGAATTTGACTCCTCCAATGGATATGGCACTGGTTTGATTTGCAGCTGTTCTTTGTGATGCAGTGTTTTGTTTGTCTTCACTTGGGGCTTGCTACCACAATTTTAAAACTTATGATTTATCTTTCACCATGAAACTGTGTTATAACCATCTCATGCTCCAAGTGGTTGATATTATTGATGAACAGCCAATTCATTTCAGTCTTATCCCATTTTGTTGAGCTATTAAGTGAGATTATTTGTTTTTTTGAAGTTAATGACTGTTTATGATCTTTGTTGCAGAAGTTGTAAACTCATTACTGGGATCACCCTACCGGGTCTTGCAGAGCCCAAAGTGTAGGAGGTTATTGTTAAAATCCTCATTAGTTGGTCTAGGTCCTCTGAGCTGCCATTGATTGGAAATTTGGCAATTCCATAGGTAGATTAGGAGACAAACCTTGTTTACAAGAAAAAACACCAACAACATGGATGATTTTGTCCCTGTTAAAGCTTGTAACTAGAATCGGGGCCAAAAAATACTAAAGAGACAGGAAGAAGATACTTTTAATAGATTTGAGGTTTTTGATGATCTTAGCTAGTAGGAAGTGAATCCAGGCTTGGTGAATCTAGATCAGGGCATTTTGAGTACAAATGGAGAGGGTCTTCTAGATGAGGTGACTCAGGATATGCAGGAAGTTGGGGCTTTGCAAATGGAAATAGATCAAAAAATGGGAGTCCAATTGGAGTCGACTCTTGTGGCTAAAGTTAAAAGAGGGGGTAGGGATGGTTCCCCTCTGGCTGTGAATGCAGGTAATGAAGTGGTGAAGAGTAATAAGTCTTCTTTCTATTTTGTCTGATCTCATCTTTTTGGTGTTGAATTTGGAGAGGTGTGGTGTGATGGGTTTCTCCTTGGCGTCGAGTCATTGTTGAGGGAGTTGATAAATCTATGTTGGGCTTGTCTTGTGGGGTGTGAAAATGCTATTTGTTCTTGGTTTGAAGCTAGGTGGAGATCGATGGTGGGTGGTGCATAAAAAAGCTCGGGGTATTGAGTTGTTCCCCTCTTGTGACTGGGAGTTTGCATGCCTATTTGGGGGCGGTGTGTCTGGTTATGACTCTCAGGGAATCGTCAGAGTATGTTCATTTATATTTTCATTCGACGGTTGGTGCTAACATACCTAATCAGAGTGTGAAGGTTTTTTATAATATTTTTTTTTACCAGATTCGAGGTCTGGCGGAGCAGGTTCGTTTGGTGGGTCTCGAATAACAAAAATCAATGAATTTTTGGAACGATGTAAGGAGCGGCCAAAGATAGCTATACCAATGGAGATGATTGCAAAGTATATAGAATACTATATGAAGCATTCATTATATTGCAAGTTTTTGGGGATGTGGGTTTCGCTATAATTTCTGGATTCTTGGGCCCAACAAACTTGGCAGCCAAATATGGATATAATGCTTCTAGCGAATAATTATTTCATGGTAAATTTCAATTGCATAGCGGATCGGAATAAGGCTTTTGAATGGGGTCCTTATTTTCATAATCAGATCAAATTATTTATCAAACCTTGGTATGTGGTTTTCAACCTTGCGGAGGAGCTTTCAAATTAGGTTTCGGTGTGGGTTCGACTTCCTCAGTTTCCAGTGGAGTGTTGGCAGGAGGATGTTTTTCATTTGGTGGCTTCGATGCTTGGAAAACCAATTGGTTCTTCGCATCAGACTCAACTTAAAAAGGTAATGAATTTTGCTCGTATTTGTGTAGAGATTGATTTGAGTAGGTCCCTGCCAAATTCCTTGGATATATGTGCGAGTCCTTACTCCTAGGTGTAATAGTTGGATTATGAGATACTTTCATTTTGATGTTGCCTTTTCCATGAATATGGTCATATTTACGAAGATGCCCATGGGCTAGGCTTGTAGAACCTCAGTCCTCTCAACCTCCTTGCAACCCACCTAGGGTTGATAAGGGGAAGGACCCCATTCCTAGTGATGGGGTTGGCATGGATGGTTTTGTCCCTGTTAAATCTCATAACTAGAATCGGGGCCACAAAATACTAAAGAGACAAGAAGAAGATACTTTTAATAGATTTGAGGTTTTGGATGATCTTAGCCAGTAGGAAGTGAATCCAGGCTTGGTGAATCTAGATCAGGGCATTTTGAGTACAGGATGAGAGGGTCTTCTAGATGAGGTGACTCAGGATATGCAGGAAGTTGGGGCTTTGCAAATGGACATAGATCAACAAATGGGAGTCCAGTTGGAGTCGACTCTTGTGGATAAAGTTAAAAAAGGGGGTAGGGACGGTTCCCCTCTGGTTGTGAATGCAGGTAATGAAGTGGTGAAGAGTAATAAGTCTTCTTCTTCTCACTTGAGTCTTCATCAAAAGGATCCTAAAAAAGGTGTGGGGGATAAGTCTTCCAAGCTTGGTAGGAAAAAGGGTCTAGAAAAGATTAAATTAAAAGGGGAAACTTTTGTGGATTCAGGGTCTTTCAAGACTCTGGATTCACATTTTTTGAGCCCCTTCAAATGATTGTTCTATCTTGGAATGTAAGGGGCTTGAACAGTGGCCCTCAACAAAAAATTGTTTGTGATTTGGTTAGAAGTCAATCTCCTAATGTTATTTTCCTGTAGGAGACTAAGTTATCAGTTGAGAGAATTCTTGGTTTGATGCCTAAGCTGTGGGGGAGTGGCGAATTCCAGTGCATTGGTGCTCATGGGTCTTCTACGGGAGTGGCTTGTTTATGGAACCCTCGAAATATTCGTCCTCTTTGGTGGATGTCCTTTAAGTCTTCTATCTCCATGATTGCTTATTATTTCGAGACAGGGGAGTCTATATTATTCTCTAAATTCTATGTGCTTATTGAGATCCAGGGTAAGCAAATTTTGTGGTCCCATATCAGGTTTGTTCGAAGCATGGTTCCTTACCATCCATGGATTGTGGCTAGGGATTTCAATGTTATTTTTGAGTTGGCTGAGAAGAGGGGTGGTATAGCAAGATTGGAGCCTTTTGCATTGCTACTTCAAGATAATATCTTAGCTCTAAATCTTGGTGATATCAAGCCCAACAATGGCCAATTCACCTGGAATAATTTGAGGGTTGGGAAGGATTGCATTATTGAATGACTTGACCACTTTTTGGTATCCTACTACTAGGTTGGTGGCATGTGGTCCTCTAGCTCTGAAATTTTAGATTGGAGGGGCTCAGATCATTGGCCTATCAAGCTTGTTATCTTTTCAGCTTGTGTGCCTTAGTCTCCTTCATTCAATTTATAACTTATGTGGTTGCATGATCCCTCCCTCCATGATTATGTTCTTGAATGGTGGAGGTATGGTAGACCTGTCTATGGTACAAAAATGTATACTTTTTCTAAGTTACTTCAATTTGTCAAATATCAGCTCAAACGTTGGAATTGACATTGCTTTGGAAACATTTTCCATGCTAAGGTTATTGCTCGGGCTGAGTTAGATGGTATTACGAGGATGATTAGGGAGGATGGAATGACTGAAGAGTTGCTTTAAGAAGAGGCCAAGGATTTAAAGGTGCTGGAGGAGTAGTGTGAGCTGAGGGAGGAATATTTTTGGAAATAAAAGGCCCGAATTGAGTGGCTTCAGGAGGGAGATAAAAATATTGCTTTATTCAGTGAAAGCTAGGAGACATGGCAACTCTATTTCTATTTTAGTGAATGGTAGCAATGCCGAATGAAGCAGTGCATTACTTTGCTTCTTTATTTAGGGAGGAGATGTAGGGGGTTCTGAGGAGGAAGTTCAGGTCCTCTCGTGTATCCCTTCTTTGGTTTCAAGAGAGATGAATGAGCATCTTATGAGTGATATCTCACTTGAAGAGATCGAGGGGATGGTGTTTTATATGAAGAAGGGGAAAGTTCCAGGCCCTGATGGTTTCTTGATTGATTTATTTCAAGAATTATGCGATATTATCAAATTGGACTTGTTATCAGTTGTGTAGGAGTCTCAGTCAAATAAACAGATGTTGCAGGCTCTAAATTCCACCTTCCTTTCTCTCATCCCCAACTGTGAGGGGGTGGATAGGTTAAGGCAATTTTTTCCTATCTCTCTTTGCAATGTGATTTATAAAATTATCTCTAAATTGATTGTTGATAGGTTGAAAAAGTGGCTTAAAGTGCTGATCTCTGAGGAACATAGTGGTTTTGTGGTGGGTCAAATTTTTTTGGATGGGGTGGTTATCGTAACAGAAACCATTCATTCTATGACCAGCTCCAAAGATAAGGCGATGGCTATCAAGCTGGATATGGATAAGGCTTATGATAGAGTTTGGTGGTCCTTCCTTTAGAGGATTCTCAGTGCTTTTGGTTTTGGGGAGGATTGGATTCAATGGGTTATGAGTTGTGTTAGTTCAGTTTCCTTTTTTGTGTTAATAAATGGTGAGCACTTGGAGCTTTTTGGTGCCTCTCGGGGTCTGTGTCAGGGAGACCCCCTCTCTCCTTGTTTCTTCTTCTTGCTAAAGGTCTAGGTCATTTGATGAGAAGGCATGTGGAGTTGGGGCTCATTTTAGGATGGAGATGGGGAGGTGGTTTACCATCGTAGTCTCATTTGCAGTTTGTGGATGACACTACATTGATGGGCATGGCTTCAATCAGGGAAGCTACAAATTTGTGTAGGGTGTTGGATGTTTATCTTATTGCCTCGGGTCAATTGATCAATGAATATAATTCCTCCATATTTTTCTTCAACACTCCAAGGCCCATTCAACGGAGAATTTCTCATATATTGAGATTTTAGATTGGGTCTCTCCCTTTGACCTATCTTGGTATTCCTATCTCTGTTGGAAGACCACCTAAGGATTCTTGGTAGAATATTTTGGGAAAATTTCATGTGAAAGTTAATCATTGGACCCACAAATGGTTGTATTTTGTGGGACGTGTTCAGTTGCTCAAGTCAGTGGTGCAGGCTCTCCCCATCTACAGATGTATGATCTAGGTGGCCCCGATGAGTTTTGTTAAGGAATTTGATTTTGTTGCAAGGTAGTTTTTATGGGCTGGCAGTTTGATGTCCTCTAAATAGAGCCTTGTCAGATGGGACATTGTTTGTAGCCCGAAGTAGTTTGGAGGTCTTGGGTTAAGGTAGTCATCCTTTTTTGGAGTGGTGTTGATTGCTAGGTTGTATTGGCATTGGTGTGTGGAGCAGGATCAACTCTGAACTAGATTATTATCTCATAAGTATTTCTTGGGGATCCCACAGATGGATATTCCTTGGTATCCCCTGGTGGGGAAAGGTTTGATGATTTGGGGTACACTCAAGAAAGGTGTTGTGCTCATCAAGGATGACCTATTTTGGATTTGCAAAAGGGGGATGAAGGCTCATTTTTGGTCAAATTCTTGGGATGGTTTTCCCCCCATTATTGACCAGTTTTTGAATTTGTTGACTTTGTGCCAGAGGTTCCTCTAGGATGGATGGTCAAGGGTGAGCAAATTTAAGTCTTCATCTTCTTGTGATCAGTTGATGGTGGTGAGATGGAAGAATCTTGATGAGTAGCCTGATATTGGTATGGAGGAGGAATGTGTTGACCTGCATAAAATCCTTTGTAATAGATGGTGTAGTTCGCTCGAGGAGGAGGATGTTCTTTCTTGGTCTCCTAATCCTAAGGGTGTCTATACTGCTGCTTCTGGATATCAAGGGTTGTTATCTCATAGGTTGGATGGGGTGGAGATTCACTGGTGGAAAAGAGTGTGGAACAAGTTTTCCTGGCCAAAGTGTAATTGCTTTATTTGGACTTTGGCCTGGAATAGATGCTCGACTTGGGATAATATTTAGAAGAGGGGATTCTAGGGTCCTTCTATATATCTTTTGTGCGGGGCTGCGGAGGAGGATTCTTCTCACTTTTTTTTTTGTTGTCTCTTTGCTTTGCAGCTTTGGCATTTTTGGTGGGAAGTTTGGAAAAGCCCCTGTGTTCATGTATCCTACCTGGTGGAGTTTTGGAAAATTTTAGGTAGACCTCCTTCTATTACATATTTCTTGCAGGAGGTGTGGTATGTTGGGCCTACCTTCGTACTATGATAGATTTGGTTGTAACGAAACCATATAATTTTTCATGGTGAAAATTTGTTGATCCAATAAGTTTAGAAAAGAGTTAGGGGTATGATTCAAGAGACGATGGAAGCTAAGTGTGATGTGGTGTTTCCTTTAGATAAAGGGAATGTTGAGAAGGTGGATAAATTGGGGATCTAGGGGTTGTCTTTGGCTTTGGCTTGCATCAGGAGAGGAAGGCGAGGGAAACACAAATTTCAAAGGATGGGCAAGTGGTTGCCCCCTCCAGCTAGAATTTTGAAGATCAATACCGATGGTTCCTCAAGAGGCAATCCTGGGCTTGTTGGGATTGGAGGAGTTGGCAGGGATTCTTCGGGTTTAGTGGTTTTCTTCTTTTCTATTCATGAAGGGATGCAGTCTGTCAACCTTATGGAAGGTTTGGCGATCCTATACGCTTTAGAGTGGGCTTATGCTTTGGGTTGGCACAGGGTTATCTGTGAATCTGACTCACAGGTTCTGATTGATTTGATAAATAAACAGACAATGACGGATGTTAGTTGGCAGCTAGCTAGGATGGTCCAACAGGTTTTGCAAATTAGTTATGTGACGGAGATGGTATCTTTTGTCCATATTCTAAGAGAATGGAATAGGGTTGTTGACTGTTTGGCCAAGTAGGCTTCTAAGAATCTAGATGGTTGGAAGATTGACGGGTGGGAGAAAGTTTCCCAAGAGCTCCACCATGACTTGGAGAGGATCATTTTCGAAGATAGGGATGATAACGGTAGAGGATGTTGATGTTTCTTTCTTTTTTTGATTGCTTCTTGTGATTTTCTGGGGCCTTGACCCTTGGCTTTTATGTAATCCTCTTTTCTAATTTTCAATAAAGTTTTTACCCCTTTTTATAAAAAAAATATATAATCGATTTTTTCAATCAACTATTTTAATATGATGTTAAATTTTATATCAATTTAATACAATTGGTCAAAATATAAAAATAATGATTTGGAATTATCAAATTCATATACCAAACATTAAAAAAATCATTAAAATTCTTCAAAACATGAAAATAATTATTCAAACTATCAAATTCAATATAAAAACGTATAATTTTAATCTTCTAAATCAATAAAAAATGTTGGTGTATTTCTCAAAATTATAGAAAGTATGTTTATATATCAAAGAAAGCACATTTTTCAAGGTAAAACAAGGCATGTGGGTCCAAATTCATTGGATGCAAGTGTCTTTTGACCATTTACTAATTTTACTTGCAAAACAATGTGCTCACACTATATCTTTCCTTGGATATTTTTGGGCATCCAACTCAATGAGTTAGACTAACATGTCAATGCCCAAATTCTTGTTTTCTGCAAATATAAAAAAACACCTAAATATTGAGTGCGATCTTCATCAAGTTTGCACATCTTTCAATGTGATATGAAAAAAATACCACAATAATAGCAACCTCTCTCTTACCTTTCTGACCATATATTTTTCATTTCAAATATGTTAATGTTTTGCTCTTCAATTTTGTTTATTGGTGTTTTTAGTATTTTTAGTGTCATTTTTTATCCATTCATCCAAATTTGAAACAAACTATATTTTTTGCATTCTAAACTCTATTATATACACTTTTTTAAAATTTTGATTTTTGATTAGTTTAAAAAAAATGGGAGGAACATACTCAACTTTTCATTTTTTAGGATGTGTCCACTTTGAAAATTAATAAAAAAAAGCATATATTGACTAAATAATTAACAAACGAATTAGGCATAAACTACATGATGTTAGCTAATTTTTTATCGAAGCAATTTGTGAAATACTTTTAAAAATTTAATATTTTAGAGACAACACATTGGAAGCTATGTTATATTTTGCAACAAAAATAGGAGCCCTTTGTTTGCTTCCCCTATTTGAGCCTCTCACTCCCCACTATTTAAAAAAATGGTAGTTTAAAAACTAAATTTTGAGCACTATAAATCTTGTTCTTGTCACATCTTCAAATTTTGACTGTGGTTATCTTTAATTTCTCATCTACAATCAATTTTTATTGATTTTAGAAATAGGGACCACTTTTGATCCCCTTTTGGTCCCCCATTTCCATCCATATACCCTATACCACCATTTTTAATAGATTTAGCATCTACCTAGGTGGGAACCATGTAACTATATGGAACATAAGTGGAAAGCAATGGGAAGACATACTCAATTCATGTCTTGTATGAAGTGTGAGCAGTTCATATTTCACTTCTACACCTTCTACCCAACTTCATCTCTATTGGAGGGCATCCAACATGATTCCCATAGAATTGAAATGACCTCTCGGGGATTTTTCACTCTTTACTAATTCTTCATCCACAGTCCTGATGGATTCTCTCCGCTCTTAGGATCTTGTGGCTCTGATACCAATTGATGCAAGAGGTACTCCCTTTGCAGTATCACACCAATCTAAATCTACAACTCATAGTTCATAATTTTTAAAAGGCAATACTCTACCTAAAAGTTGCAACACATAAAATTCACCCTTTGTTCCAATTCACAGTTCTAAAACCAAATTTATGAATTCACATGTACATGGCCAAATGATCATTTGCATTGACAATTACACTTAACAATTAGAATCAACAAGAAACTCGACTTCAATAATTGAAAGAAATAGAATTTTTAAATATTCAAATTCATATTAAAAATATTAAAACATTACACCGCTTGTTCTTCTATACAATAATTATTCCAATTTCATTATTGATGGCCCACCAAATTCTATCTGCAAATCCAAACAAAATTCCCTGATTTCCTCTAAGTCTCACACAGTCTTCACTTCTTCTCTCGCATCTACCTTGCAATTAATACATTTCCCTTGCATTTGAAACTGAAATACCATATTAAAATGGCTCAAATCCTCTTGTTGTATGTATGTAGGCTCTATGCAGTCCTTTTGTTTTGTCCTATGTGCCCCCTATTCTCCTCCCATCTACTATTTTAAAATCCTTAAAATTTGAAGAGTTTAGGTGTTGCAACACTCTCTTGGTGCCCCCTTTCTGCCTTCAACACAACCTCAATTTATTCCTCCTAAACTGCCTCATTTCAATGTATTTCTTGACAAAAAAATTCAACCCACACCATGGGTCAATGATCTCTTCCTTTCACCGTTTTATTGCTATCTTTTCCCCATGTTTTGGGTCCCTAAATCCTCTTTCTTTATGCAGAAATTGAACTTCTCTTTCACCCCTTACTACATTGTCCAAAAGTGGAGTTTTGATTTGTTTTTGTTTTTTCTGCCAATATCAAAGTATGTGAACAACCCAAAATCCATGCCCAACATATGAATTGCCCAACACTATGGAGGATTTTAAGATGTTTTTAAATATGCATTTCCAATATAAACATTTGATGCTAATTTGGATTTTAAATTGAATGTTATTAAATAATTTCCAACTTCCAAATTTCATGTTGGTACAATGGGTAATCAAATAACGAATGTTTGCAGATGCCCAAGCACACCACAAAAAAAATCCAAAATAAATAAAACCAAAAATTGCAAAAGAAATGACACGAATAATAGGCCTACCTTGATGCTCTTGCATCAAATGCACACAGTAAATTTTTTGTGAGAATAGGCTCACAAAATGAAGTTGAGTAGTAGAACTACTCTTCCAAGTTGCGAACAACTCGTAGCATGCTCCCATGCTGAAACTAATACCTACGAATTATTTCTTTTTCCTCTTCTTCTAGCATCTTTTTGGAACATTCGTTATTCTCCGCCAACAACTCCACATCATCTTCCTTTTCCCCCTTGTGGACTCATGTCCACCACAATCCGACCTCCTTCGCCAAATATTTTCCACCCTTATCTCCTCTTCCATGGGTTCAAACCCACCTCTAACCATTCGCCTCCACCAAAATCCTGCAACATCCTCAACCATCTCTATTTTCAAATATACACCTACATGCCAACCATAATTTATATTCTTCTCCCCATCTATTCACAACTTCTTATTCGCTTCAACAACAAGTAATTCCCTATCAACTTCCTCATCCCAAATTTTAGAAAAATTACAACTTACCTCTACATAATTTGTTGTTACAATAACCTCCTCCACCATGTTTGTTGTTGCTTCTTCATTTCCCTTCATGTGTTCATTCTTGAATAGCTTCTCAATATTCTCAATCTCTACCTCAAGCGATTCATGCTCCTCAATAACAATTAAATCAACAAATTTCTTACACAAAATTGTATGGAAACTAAATATTTCCATGAATCTACTTTATTTTGAGATTGTATGGGTTGTTCCCACATACCTCTCTTTCCATGCCCCTTTTATCAAAGGATTGCAACAAATATTCTCATCCTTTGCAAACTTGGTTGCAATCTCTTCTCTTTCCTCTCGATTCTTTTGCACAGGGATATCCTCTTCTTTTTCTTCATTAATCATATATGTTGCAATCTTTTCTTTCTTCTCTCCATCCTTTAAAGGATTCTCAACCACTTATTTCTCACCTATTACAACTTTGATGTTGTTTTCTTCTTTCATACACTCATTAGGGCATGTTGCTACAATTTGTTTTACCACTTCCTCTTGTTTATCCCGCAATTGATTCAACATATATTATTTCCCATCCTTGATTATGCTATAGGTTTTATCATTTATATTATGTATATATTCCCTATCCCAAGGCCAAGGTTGACCCAAAAAAATGTGACAAACATCCATGGGTACTATATCACATACAATTTCATCCTTATATCTTCCAATATGAAAATTTGCAATGCTTCGCTCACTTACCCGAATTCGATGACCTTCTTGCAACCAAGAGACATAGTATGGCTTAGCATGATTCATCCTCTTCAAGTTTGGCTTCTCAACCATTTCCAACACAACCAAATTATTTCTACTATCACTATCCACCATCACTTTGTAGCACTTTCCACTAGACTTGCACACAGTTCGAAACAAATCATTCCTTTGGATGGGTTCTTGATTCACTTTCCGTGGCTTCAAATATTCCTTCTTCATCAACAAACTCTCTCCATGTCTCCAAGACATTTTTCCAAACAACTATGGCACATTCTCAATCTACAACCACAAAAAAATTAGAGCCAATGTTGTTGCCTTTATAGGTTCCCCTAAAACTAAACTCTCACTACTATCCTCTACCCAACAAGATTCTGGAAGATGCACCTTCAAGATCTCTTCTACCCACTTCTTCTCAATGGAAGATATTTGCGCACCTTCTACCCAACTTCATCTTTATTGGAGGACAACCAACATGATTCCCATAGAATCAATGGCCTCTTAGGGATTCTTCACTCTTTACCAATTCTTCACCCACAGTCCTCGTGGATTCTCTCCACTCTCAGAATCTTGTGGCTCTGATACCGATTGATGCAAGAAGTACTCCCTCTGTAGTATCACACTAATCTAAATATACAACTCACAATTCATAATTTTTAAAAGGAAATACTATGCCTAAAATTTGCATCACATAAAAGTCACCCTTTGTTCCAATTCACAGTTCTAAAACCAAATTTATGAATTCACATTAACACAACCAAATGATCATTTGCATTGACAATTACACTTAAAAATTGGATTCGACAAGAAACTCGGCTTCATAAATTGAAAGAAATTGAATTTTAAATATTCAAATTCATATTACAAATATTAAAACATTAAACTGACTGTTCTTTTGTACAAGAATTATTGTAATTTCATTATTTGTGGCCCACCAAATATTTCCATCCGCAAATCCAAACAAAATTCCCTGATTTCATCTAAGTCTCACACAGTCTTCACTTCTCTTGTATCTACCTTGAAATTAATACATTTCCCTTGCATTTGAAATTGAAATACCATATTAAAATAGATCAAATCCTCCTGTTGTCTACTTGTAGGCTCTATGTAGTCCTTTTGCTTTGTCCTGTGTGCCCCTATTTTCCTCCCATCTGCTAGTTTTAAATCTTTAAAATTTAAATAAAGAGTTTAGGTGCTGCAACACTTTCCTAGCACCCCCTTAGGGTTTTCAAATATTGTATATTCAATTTTTTCATCAATAATATTTTGTTTCAAATATATATATATATATAAATACTTTTAATTAATCAATCTAGATTTATCTATGTAATACAATTATTTTTTATACACAGATAAATATTTACTAAAGTATATTTGTAAAAGTACTACAAAGTAAGACCTAAATTTGATGATCAAGTTTGTTTGTTTGTCAAATAGTTTTTTTGTAATTTGAAACTATCCTTCAAATACTAAGAGATAACTTATTTTAAAAAAACCATAAGACATAACTTATTTTAAAAAACCATATAAACTAAATACATATATGAGATAATCTTATAGTAATTTTTAGTAGCTTGTTTTGAATTTCCTTTTTTTTTAATATATATAATACAATCTTCTTGTATTTTTTATTTTATTTTCTAAAAATAAATATAACTAAACACATACACTTAATCAAATTTAAATAAAAATAAAAACCACAATAAAAAAGGCTCTATATAATAAAAAAGAAATGATGAGAGTGGTGAGAGTGGTGTCGGGTGGGGCTCAGGCTTAGGTGGGAGATTGCAGTTCAAACACTGCAGAGGAGAGTGATAGTGATGAGGGGGATGAGTCGGATGGAGGGTACTTTTCTCCCTGCCTTTGTATGTGTGTTGGGAGCGACTGTGGAGGCGAGAAGACATAGGCGAGCGTAGGTGGAAGATTTTTTTATGGAGATGGAGATGGAATAGATGGTGATGTCGACCTAGTTGTTGTCCTTGTGGAGGCTGAGAGGTCTATGGTGGCTTCTTATGCTACCTAGTGTTACGGGTTTGATGGTGTTGGGTCTATTGGGGAAGGTAGAGAGGCTATGTTGCCTCCTTAATTTTTTTCCCTGGACGTGGGAACCTCTCTGGGAGGCTATGATGTTGTTTTTGAGTATCTCTTTCTAGTTTCCTTGCGTGTCAAGACCTGGAGAGGGAGAAGCCTGTTCAAATTTTTTGTGGATGGAGTAGTAGATTTTGGAAAAAATGTTGGTGGGTCGATCTTCTCCATCTGGTTTTTGGATTAGATTTTGAAGAATGTGATGTTTGTTGTGGTTGTGGGTGTGCGATGTAGTTGTTGCGAGCTTCTTCTTGTGTGGTGCCTTCTTAAATTCGAGATCTGCTCTATTGGGTATCCTTTGTTGGGGCTTTCTTCTGATGTGGATATGGCTCTTAGTTTTTGGGTGGTTTTCTTGGTGGTGGGTGAGGATTGTGGATGGATTATGATGGGGTTTTTATGGTAGGAGTTTACAATATTTTAGACCTTGTTGGGTCAGATGGTGTTCTTCATGGGTTTGTAATCTTGCCCCTTTCTCCTTCTTCTAGTCTCCCTCGCTTGGCCCAAATTTTCGGTCGCCTCTATTGCTTGCAGCCTTTGCTTACTTTGGCTCTGTACATCTCAGTGGCTTCCTTGGTGTTGGGTGTGGTTTGGGGGTGGATTATGATAGGGTTATTTGTGGTTGGTGTTTGCATTCTCTTAGATCTTGATGGATATGATGGTGTGCTTCATGGTTTTTCTTTCCTGTCCTTCTCCTTGTCTTCTTTTCTCCCTCATCTATCTCTGCTCTTTGGAGCCCCCTATGACTTGTTTTTTTCTTGGTTGGGTTGTTTCCTAAGTCCTTTCTCAAAGCCCTGTTACTCTTGGAGTTGGAGTATGTCTTTGTTGCCTTTGTGTTGAAGCAAAATGGTTTGTTTGAGTTTTTGCTGCTAGAGTTGTCTATGGATGATTTGGGTTCTCTAGCTTCTTCTTTTTTGATATAGGCTAGGTGGTTTTCTAAGTTTTTCTTTTTGTCCTAGCGGGCTAAGCCCCCTCAAGCTCAAAGGTTTTCTTTTAAAGATTGTTGTTTGCAGGAGTTGGATTCTTACCAAGTTTTTCCTAAGGGTGGTATGGCTACTTGTTCTGCTGCTACTTTTGTCTTCTTCCTGGATCTTGTAGAGGTGGATTCAACTCCTATGAAAGTGGAGTTGGGAGGAGATTGTCTTTGGCTTCCTCAATTGTTGATCCTACTAAGGTGGATGCTTCTCCTATGGAGGTGGAGGTTGAGGGTGTTGGAGTCTTCTTGTGGTAGTGGACGTGGTGGGCATATTATTCTATCCTATAGAGGGAATCTCCTTCCTGTTGAGGTGGTTTCAGAGCTTGCTTCTTGGTTCAAGCAGTGGCTTTATGCTCAGTGGTTTGGTGTGCTCTCCATCTTCCCCATTGAGGTGGGGTTTTTGGTTTTGCTCGCATTTTTGCTTAGGGGTCTGATGGTTTACACCATTATGTTGATTATCTTTCTTGGCTCAGTGGTGTCTTCCATGAGAAGATGGTTTGTTGATGCTCGACAGATGCAAGCGGGTTCTTTGTGTAGCTAAAAGGGTTTATAGTCCCGATTAAAACCAGATTGTTTAAGGGTTTCGGGCCCTTGCTTTTTTGTAAGTTGTAGTGTATAGTCATGTTAATATTTTAGAGGTTTTTGTGGAGCCATTGTTGGTTTATGGTTTTTCTTATTTGCAGCTTGCTTTCCTTTGTACAGGGTTCCAAGCCCCATCAAAGCCCGTTTTTTACACCTAATAAAAAAAAAAGCTTTATATAATTACTCAAAATCAAAGACCAAATTTTGACAACACATACATGAATAAAAATACAATTAAATACTGATATTGACTATTATATTTACTTTGTATAAAGTATAATTTAAATATTAAAAAAATCTAAAATTTTAAATAAACACTAAAATAAGAATTTTAAATTATAGAATATATAATATATAATTCTAAAATTTATTTTTAAAATATACTAATATTATTTCTTTCATTTATAATATATTAAAAAAATTGGTATATTTTAAAAATAAATTTAAAAAATTTAGATTTATTTTAATACCTAAATTATACTTTTTAAAGAGCAAATATTTTTTTAAATTAGATTTATATAAAAATTTATGAATTAAAAAAATATTATTTTATAAGAATAAAATACAATATTTTATAATGTTATACTTTATTTTAAAAGATAATTTGATTTATTAAAATACACAATGTTTTAGATAATGTTTGGAGTTTGTTGTAGAGTTTGGTGGCTACAAACAATACAACCTTGACTTGGAGTTTGTTGCAAAATTTGTTAGCTACGAACTGTATGTCCCTAAAAAAAACTGTTAGATTATATGGTATGCAACATGATGCATGGATGTGGGCATTCGATGCATCTACAGGGCTAGATAGCCACTGCCCTCAGATGACCACGCAATATGGTTGTATGTTCTCTTATTGCCTTACCTCACAAAGGTCCTCTACTTTCACGGGGTATCTCCTGTTGGGGAAAGGGGTTTTTTCTACAAAGGGCTTGGTGTTCACGCCCCTCTTGTCCAATGTAAGGTATCCTTACCTATAACAACAAATAGTGAAATAAAATAGAACTCCCTAAAGTCTCACAAATTTCTTGTGAAAAATATTATACAGGACTGTGTATGTGTACTTCGATCTCTATGGAACACAACATTGGCCAAATCAAATTTACTACCTAGGCACTTTTAGATCCTTCCACAATCTCTCTCCATTGATGTTAGTGCAAACTTCCACAAAGTTGTGAAGGAGGTTCAATCACCACAACCGCCAAAAAATCATAATTCAATTTTCTTTCTTTTTATTAAAAAGCTATTTTCTAGGTTTAGATATGTTATCATTATTAAATATATATTAAAATTACAAACGTTATATTTTTACAATCTATTGTAAATATATTGAAGTGTTCTTAAGAAAAAATTATGTTTTGTGGACAATATTTCCAACCACACTCTTTGATCCATCATCAAGAAAAGGAAGGTCTTAAACGTGCTTCCCCTAAATTTTCAATTGCACTGTATATGAAATAACATATTCTCAAACAATAACTTATAAAAGAAAGAGAACAATTTGATTTTGATGATTGAAACACCAATGATTTCTTACAAGTGTTAAATGCACCTCTAGAGATGCATTTATTTTAAACTTATATCATTTCTTTATATGCCTCTTAAAAATTCATACCACTAGAAAACATATATGGAAACAATATCATCACTCAATAACTTATAAATTTGTCTGATTCTCGACTTTTTGTTATTTTCAAATTATTAAATATTTTTGATACATATACTTTGTTACCACTTGTAAGATAGATTTGCTATATATGTATATAAGATTATGACGAGGAAACACAAAAATATATAATATTATTACTGGTAATGTGACATATCAAATAAATATAAAGAGGTGACTTAAACATCTTCCAATCACCACATAACCACCCTTTATTAGTTAGGATGTAATTAGTGTATAATCAAGAAAGAAAATTATAGGGTGGGAAATAAGCTAAAGTGTAGAAATGAATATATATATATATATATATATATATATATATATATATATATATATATAACACTTGTCATATTATTTCAATCAATCAACAATCAAATCAAATTTCTATCATGGCAAATTAAATAGACATATATATTCTCTCTTCAAATACTCCAATTATAAAGATGATTTGGATTATTAATAGATTTGATTATTTAATTAGATCTAGATTTGATTTAAATTCACAATTCTTATGCATGAGTTTATCTATAAGTATTTTATATTTTAAATGATACATTGAGAAAGTATTATATATCTTGTTTAATATCAAATAAGATTATTTAAAAGACATTTATGAGTTGTATTCTAACATATGAGTTAAAAATCATTTTCTACTTGGTACAAAGTTTTGTTTAATAATCTATTATTTCAACTAAATCAATATCTATCAATATTGTTTCAATTTATAATTAAGTCAAGATTCTATTATGACAAATTAAATATGTATATATATATTCTCTCTCTTTTCTCTTTTTTAAATTTAGGGGTAAATTTTTTAACTTTGGTGACAAGAATCACAACACCACAATTTAACCATCACACTATGTCGTCACCCACATATATTCTCTCTTATTATCCTAATTTATAGAGTCAAATAATTTCTTGTTAATAAATATACATAATTTTTTCTAAAAATATTTTTTATATTTTAAACAACGAATCAAATAAATTTTATATCTTATTTAGTATCAAATACGATTATTTAAAAAATTTACATATAACAATTTTTTATCTATTAAATTAGTACTTTGAAATTCTATTCCATCATAAAATTTGAAACTACTTGTTTGGTTCTCAACTTCCCCTCATCTTCAAATTAGAAACACAAAAATATATAAATATTATTGCTCCTAATGTGACATATCAAATAATTATAAAGAGGTAACCTAAACATCTTTCAACCACCACATAACCACCCTTTATTAATTAGGATGTGATTAGTGTATAATCAATAAAGAAAATTATAGGGTAGGAGATAAACTAAAGTGTAGACAAATATATATTTAACACTTGTCATATTGTTTCAATCAATCACAATCAAATCAAGTTTCTATCATACCACATTAAATAGACATATTCTCTCTCCAATTATTTCAATTATAAAGATGATTTGGATTATTAATAGATTTGATTATTTAATCAGATCTAGATGTGATTTAAATTCATAATTCTTATGCATGATTTTGTCTAAAAGTATTTTAATATTTTAAATGAGATTGAGAAAGTCTTATATAACTTATTTAATATCAAATGAGATTATTTAAAAGACATTCAAAAAATTGCATATGATTTTAGAATCATTTTCTACTTAGTACAAAGCTTTGTTTAATAATCCATTATTTCAACTACATTAACACCTATCAACATTATTTCAATTAATAATTAATTCAAGATTCTATTATGACAAATACAATAAATATATATATTCTCTCTCTGTTTTAAATTTAGGGGTAAACACTTAAATCCTGGTGGCAAGAATCACAACACCACAATTTAACCATCACGTTATGCCATCATCAACATATATTCTCCTATTATTCTTATACACAAACTTATCTAAAAATATTTTTTATATTTTAAACAATAAATCAAAGAGATTTAATATCTTATTTAATATCAAATATAATTATTCTTAATAAAATTACATATAAATATAATTTAAAATTCTATTCCATCATAAATTTTGAAAATAATTTGTAGTTACTTGAACTAAATTATTAACAAGGGTTGTAGTGCAATGTAGTTCCTTCCAAGTGTTGGCAGGGCGATTTTGAGCAACTGGGGATTGTTATAGATTGACAATTGTTGTTGTTAGATTTGATTGTGAAACCACCCAAGATCAAAGTGATTAAAGGAAAGCAAGACAAGAACCCAAAGATGAATAAACTCAACACTCTCCTAGCACTGAACTATCACTTCTGAATAAGTGAACTAGTGAACTTAGCATAGGGAGAGGTGAGGGCTGATTATATAGAAAAATAGAGGCAAATGAAACCAAGAGGAATAATAACTCCCCTTTACCCATAATAGGTGGGAGGTTTTACCTACTTGGTAAATGCAAAATACACGGTTATTCCTACTCAGGTAAAAATAAAAAATGGTTATGGGGAGGTGGCAAATAAGTCCAAAAGAGGGTGTGACATTCAACTACCCAAATGTGGGTGTGAATGACACATGTGATTGAAGTATTATGCTACGTTTCCTCATCCTAACCATTCAACATAACCTAAGCAAGCTTAATAATGTGTGTAGGAAAAATAAATATTCCTAACATAAGGAAAATAAAAAAACCTACACTAACAGTTGTATTGCCTTGCTGCCTATCTAGCTCAAACTATATTTGAAACCCATGCACTCTAGTCCTTGTGAAGTAGCTACATCTTTGATTTTGAAAATTCCTATTTATCATTAATTTATCTTGTAGACATCCAAATTTGATCACTTTCATATGATCAAAATCGTCTATTATATTCATTTGTTTCATTAATAATGATTAAATAATTTATTTAATCATTATTTCATTTTCTGCCTAAGGTTCCTAAAGTATCTAATTAAATTAATTAAATACTTTACCTTTCCCCCTTTCCTTCTCTAAATTAAATAAACATGAAAAATTATTTAATTTGGTCATTTAACCTATTTGGATTAAAAAACCAATTTTTAATTCTTCTTTTTTCTCTCTCCTTGTCACATTCTCCATAACCCTCTTCTAATCCAAATTAAATTAATTAATTTATGATTAGGATGTGCACCACTTAATCTTGATTAAGTGTCACATCCTCCATAATCTCCCACTTGCCTTTAATCTCCCATTAATTACCCTAATCCTGTGTTTGCACAACCTTAATCAAAATCATTAACCATATTTAGCTTACCTTTTCTGGTCAACCTTCCCACTTACTATTTTTGGTACGGACTCCCTTCCCCATGTGAATTTTTAATTCACATTTATTCAACCAAGGTTCCCCTCTTCCCCATGTGAATTTTTAATTCACTTTTATCTTCCCAAGGTCTTCTCCATCCCCCATGCAAATGTGACATGTCATTTTACATGTGCCCAAGGCTTCTAGAACCTTGGACTTGTCACATCTCCCACATGTGACAAATCTCCAGCTTTTTGGAGACCTCCTTTTATCCAATGAATCCTCCATTGAATGTAAATTTTTAATTTACATTTATTTTTCCCACCCACTTCTCCTTTTCCTATGGAGATTTTTGAGAAATTCTAAAATTCCTCAAAAGTCTCTTTCATCCTCATTTGGGGATAAGAAGTTCATTTTTGAGGAAATCTTCTCATCCCCCAAGGTACTTCAAAGGTACTTGTCCTTCATCCATCTCATGTACTTCCCTTCCACCTCTTGTCCTTCTCTTCCACCTCATTTCCACATCACTCCACCCTAAGACATTTCACCTTCCACATGTCAAGATGTGAGGGCTTGTGAGTCCTCAACTCACCATAGCCCTTCATCTTGATCTTTGTTGGATCAATCACAACCGTTGAATTCTCTAGAGAATTCAATTTAGCCTATAAATACCTCTTCAATTCCCTCATTTTAAGGAGGAAGTCTTTTGCAACAAAACTCTTGTAAAATTGTCATTCAAGCTCTCATCTACCATAGCATTTATATCATCAATCCATATTGCATCAATTCATCTTGCATCCATTTTAACTTCATTGCCATCCAAGGAGCGCACAAGACTTTTAAAATCAAGGGCCAACCAAGAAAGCAACAATATGAAGGTATAACAAGCATTTCATTTGTTTTATCATGCTTTCATATTTTTCTTAGGCTAATCTTATTGAGGTGCCCTTTTATCTTGTTACTTCTTTTTCATTGCATTATTAGTTCTTCATCTTGCATCACACATTAGGAGTAGCATTTTATTAGGATCACATTTCTGGCATGCTCGGTGGGACCCACAAAGGGGTCTCTTTCTTTCACATTTTCTGTTGTTACCTTGTTTGTAGATTCAGGTTGCAGAAGGGCGAACTTGCCCTCCCGGACACTGTAGAGGGGCGTACTTGCCCCACTGTTTCAACAGTTTTACTGCAGAGGGGCGTACTTGCCCTTGCTGTTTTTCTATAGAGGGGCGTACTTGCCCTTGCTATTTTCTGCAGAGGGGCGTACTTGCCCTTGCTGTTTTTCTGCAGAGGGGCTTACTTGCCCTTGCTATTTTTCTACAGAGGGGCATACTTGTCCTTACTATTTTTTTGCAGAGGGGTGTAGTTGCCCTTGCTGATTTTTCTGCAGAGGGGCATACTTGCCCTTGCTTTTTTTCTGTCTGTTGTTTTTCTATAGAGGGGCATACTTGCCCTTGTTGTTTTTCTGTAGAGGGGCGTACTTGCCCTTGCTGTGCAACATTTGACTATTTTTTGCAGAAGTGCGGACACGCCCTCCCAATTCAACGTTTTTCACTATAGAGGGGCAGATTTGCCCTTAACAGCACATTCGAAAAGGTGAAAAAGTGACATTTTAGCTTCATTTTTGGCTCTTTCTTTTGTTGTTTTGTTCTCTAATCCACTAATCCTGTTTGTTGGTGAATGAAGTCAGATTTTTTGCAGGTATCTTGCGTATTTTTGCTGCAAATCACAAAGGGCAAAGGATAAACAACTAACATTTGCTTGCAGGGCCTTTGTCTTATTTTTTGAAAATATTTCCTTATTGCTTTATCTATTCACTTAGTATAATTAGGAGGAAGCAAATTGGCTGTTTGCTGTGTTTGCTTCATTTGTATCATCCTAAAGGGGCATTAATTTGTCTTCATCCTCTCCCTTTGCACTTTGGTGCGGATCTGAAGGGGGTAGTTGGAAATGGTTAGTGTTTTCTTCTTAGAAGGACCTGCTTGGGGATTTCATCACCCCAAGGGATGATTCCAACCACGCGTACTGGTGGGGTATATAAAGGGGGGAGAGCCAAAGCTGTACCCTAATCCAGTTGCGTCGTAATTGGCGAAGCGTTGAAGCTAGGGTGATACCTAGATAAATGTGAAGAGTTGGTCCGAGCCTTTCAGTATCTCGCTGGGGTTCCCAACTCACACTTGTGACAGACTGGTGTTCACAGTTTGTGCCTCATGTACTGAGTGTATATCGAGGACTCCTTAGAAACCTTGTTCATCCTAGAGTAAGACCTTTGCTAGCCATACCCCTTAACACTAATCATAGGATTGTGCTTGTTCAAAGTGTCTTTCTGTGAAGAACTAGTAACTTTTGATAAGTCAAACTGTCATTGAATCATTTTAAGTCCTTGCCAAAATCTCTCGTCCAAACCAAGTTACACTTCCCACTGCAGAGGGGCGTACTTGCCCCACCGTTTCAACCATTTTACTACAGAGGGGCGTACTTGCCCCACTGTTTCGGCTATTTTATTACAGAGGGGCGTACTTGCCCCACTGTTTCGGCCATTTTACTGTAGAGGGGCGTACTTGCCCCATCGTTTCAACAGTTTTACTGTAGAGGGGCGTACTTGCCCCACTATTTCAGTAGTTTTACTGTAGAATGGCGTACTTGCCCTGCTGTTTCAACAATTTTACTGTAGAAGTGCGGATACGCCCTGCTGAATGGCCAATTCACCTATTTGACCATTTTAAACCTTCGTTTGAACCCCCAAAACCTCCATTTGACCATTTGATAATCCTAAACACTCATTTGACCAATCCAAACCTCCGTTTAGCCATTCCAAACCCCCGTTTAACGTTTCCAAAACATCCATTAACCACGTTCACATTGATCATTCCACCATTTGGGATACCCATCTTATCATAAGATCTAAACATCTTCAACAACACATCTTCCATTTTCCTTAATCATCATCTCGCAACACAAAATCCCTTAAACCTTGTTTTAGGAGTTATTTTCCCGAATTGACCAAAACATTAAGTTGATCATTATCCTACTTAATCAATCCTTGTCTTCAACCTAATCAATCTATTTCTATCTCGAGGCAAATTTGTGTTGTAAGACAAAGTCATTGGCCCAAATCAATCCCCTTCCATCTCAAGGCAGATTCGGTACCGTGATTATTGATTCAATTAGCTCAAATCAATCAACCAATGTCATAAGTCACTTAGGGTGATTTCCAAATCAGGTTTTAGGATCCCCTCCAATCAAATCCAACCATCAACCCAATCATCAAAATTGATACATCATCATTTGATCCAATCAAATCCAATCATCATCCAAGTCATCATTTGATCCAGTCAAATCCAATCCAATCATCAAAATTGATACATCATCATTTGATCCAATCAAATCCAATCATCATCCAAGTCATCATTTGATCCAGTCAAATCCAATCCAATCATCAAATTGATACATCATCATTTGATCCAATCAAATCCAATCCAATCATCAAATTGATACATCATCATTTGATCCAATCAAATCCAATCATCATCCAAATCATTATTTGATCCAATCAAATGCAATCCAATCCAATCATCAAATTGATACGTCATCAATTGATCCATCATCCAATCTAAATTAGTCAATCCAAATCATTTCCTAGATCATCCCTTAGAAATTGTATCTTGAAATCACCTAGTTGTTTTGCATGTTCATGCCCGTTCAAACCCGCTCACAAACAAAAAAACAAATGGCAGAACAACAAGCTCAAGGTTCCCAACCAAATATCCCTCAAGATCCTAATAACATTCCACACGACCCTCGTAACGACGTCTCATCTCAATCAAACACTGACATCCAGAATATCACACCACCTAGTGACGAAAACATGGTCAACCAACCCGAAGTCACCGTTGACGAATATCTCAGTAATCCAGTCAATGTCCAAAAGATGGATCACCTCCTAAGTGAACGTGGGGATAAGATCCTCGCCACCTTACTCATGAAGGGAGTCAAGCCACCATCTAGTTTCAATACATCACAATATGCCCTTCCCCCATTTGTCCACCCACAAACTTTGCAAAATGTTTCGGAACACTCCTACGTTCCTGAAGGTGCACCCATTGAAAATTGGTACCACCTCGAACTTGGAAACGCTGTCATCCATCAAGTCCAAGAATATCCTCGTCTTCCAACCACAACATATACCACTCCACCACCCAATCCTAATGATCCCCATACCTATGGCATGCCGTCATACATCCCATTTGCTCCACCACTTCCTCCCCCATATTCTAATATTGGGTGCACACCTCCACTTACCAATACAATACCTCCTTCATTTCAACAACCTCCAAATTATCCACACCAATCCACCACACTACCGACACCACCACAACATGTTGCTACTATTATAGCTTCATCCCAACACTTGCATCCACAATATCCACAACATCCTTCCATTCTCACACAACCATCACATCAAGTGGTGCAACATACATCTCAACAACAACAATACATCCCATATCACCCATCTCAACAACAACAATACATCCCATCTCACCCATCTCAACAACATCAAATCTTATCTCACCCACCTCATCAACAACAACAACAACCTCCACAACAACATGTGCACATCCCTACACAAACACACCATAACCCGCTTACCAAATACCTCTATCATCCCTCTAGCACATACACTATTCCACCCCATACGAATCCTCACTCGAATGTGCAAAACCAAACACATACCCAACCACCACCTCACACCAATCTTTCACAACCTCAACATAATCCCCATCAACAAACATCAAATCCATACCCATATCCCACACAACAACCCATCATTGCACCACAATACCAATCCTATGCATCCTACTTGCAACAACAACAAACTCACCAACAAGCAGCCCCTTTCACTTCTTATTATCAACAATCATCGTCACATCCACAAAGAGGCCCTACCTCTACACATTACCAAAATTCTATGCAACAACATGACCCCTCTCTTGTATCTTACTATCAACAACAAGTGGCTCCTGCTCAACACAACCAATCATCCAACCATCAATCCTCTTACAATCAACCAATACATTCACATCCGACTCAACCCATTTATGATCCAACAATAGGGCCATCCTCATACTCACAACATTATCCATACACACAATCCACCTTGACTCCCATGACTCCCATCAATAAAGACTTGGAAGAAGTAAAAGCCTCATTAAAGGACTTACAAGTTGGAACGGGAAAACAATCCTTCAAATTTGAGGACATATTCCCTTATTCGTTCAATCCCTCCATTTCCTTGATTCCTTTTCCTAAACATTTCGAAATACCCAAATTCGACAAAGACAAAGGAACCAAGGATCCTAGAGCTCATCTTCAAGAGTTTTATGCTCAATGTCAAGAGGTCATGTACAATGATAATTACCTCATCTGACTTTTCCCTAAAAGTTTACAAGGGGTCGCCCTCAACTGGTTTATGGGTCTAGAAAAAGGATCCCTTCGTACAACTATCTGAATAGTTTGTCACTCACTTCTCTTTTAACTTAGAGAAATATATTGACACACTTGATCTCCTCAAGGAAAAACAATGCGACGGAGAGACCTTTGCAAGCTACTTGCAAAGATGGCATGCCTTGGCTAGTAGGATGAAATCTCCACCAATAGAAAAGGACATGGTAATGTTGTTTATCAAAAACTACCACCCGGATATGGCGCATAATTTCCAACTCCATTGCATCACTACTTTTGTGGGACTTGTGGAGAAAGGCCCCATCTTAGAACGAGCCCTTGTCGCAAGAGGACAAGTCAAACATTTCAACTTCGATAGAGAGAAGTCCTTTGGGGATAAACCTAATTTTTGGAATAGAAACAAAAATGTTGTCAATGATGGTGTCACTGACACTAAACATGTCCAAGTGGCCAACACCACGCAAAGATATCCTCCCCAGCAAAAATCGTCAGTTCAAAATGCCATATCCGTCCCCCAAGGGGCACCGCGACAACAAGCCAATCAAAATAACGAAGGAGGGAACAAATGACAATTCACTTAGTTGGGGGAACCTCTTAGCACAGTGTTTAATAAGCTTCTTGAAGCCAATTACCCCATAACATATCCTATCACCAAACCCCTCGATACATCTAAACCCAAGCCTGCTTGGTTGAAAGACAATGAATATTGTGAGTTTCACAAAATCAAAGGACATACCTTGGACAAATGTCAAGGCTTAAAAACCTACATCCAAGGTCTCATCGATTGAGGCGAAATACATGTAGATGCTAATGCAACATCTTCATCCAATTCTCAATTACAAATATACCAAAATTCCTTTCCTAACCATAACCAGGGTCCTAGTACATCCAACTCAAATCTTGGACCTAGCAATAATAACCAACCAGGAAATAGTACCAATAACATCAGCTACAAAAGCGTACCACACAATTATGAAGGTGTGGTTTCATATGTAGAGCAAGTGGAACCCCGTGTATCCATGATACATGTTAAGGGAAAAGATCCACAATGTGTTGTTACTACTCGACGAACCCGCATCACAGTCCCAACAGCATCTCCATCCACCCAACAACCATCCGCCAATTCCCAGTATAATATCCTAGACCATCTAGGTAAGACTACAACCCAAATATCCATTTTGGATCTGCTTAAGTCATCTCCCATACATCAAGATATCCTAACTAAGGATTTGCAAAGTACACAAGTACCTGATAATATTGACCCTACCCAATTTCAAGCATTGGTAGGCAATCTTTCATCGACCTATCAGCTAGCCTTTAACCAAAAGGACATGCCACATCTTGATTCAAACCATAACCGCCCCCTCCATCTCGAGGTTGGTGTCAACTGTCAAAAAGTAAAAAGGGTATTAGTAGATAATGGTTCAGCCCTAAATCTATGTACGTTAAATTTTATACAACAGGTTGGATATACCCAAGCTGACCTAAAAAATCAAGTGATCACCATCAAGGCCTATGATAATGCAAAGCGAGATTTTGAAGGCATTATTTGCCTCCCTATTCAAGTGGGCCCCATTGTCCAATACACTATGTGCCATGTTCTGGACCTTGAACTCCCATACAACATCCTTCTTGGCTGTCCATGGATTCACTCTATGCAAGTCGTACCATCCACTTATCACCAATGTCTAAAATTCCCATTTCAAGGAATGTAAGTCACAATACAAGACGATGCTCAACCCTTTGAATATTGTCGTGCCTTGGAAGCCTCTTTTTCACATTCACATTATTGCCCAAGGGTCGAAATGGGGGCACCCCTGACATTCGATCCTATCCCATCTACCAATACTCTAAACACTTCATCCCCACCATCATCCACACCTGCTTCCACCATCACCAAGGTCCAGATCATAGATAAGGGATGTGGTGAATACGAAATGCACACCACACTCAATGTGGCAACCATGCCACCTTCGCCTCGCACATATGGGCAATCGATTTTGCCATTACCAGAAGTAGAAGAAAAGACACTCACCCTCACTTCCAAGAACATGGGGTCCACAACATTCAATAATTTGGGATCCCTCCAGGATCTAATGGACGATGATATCAGTCAATGGGTTTATCGGGAGGAGCCTGAACCACCGCATCCCCTTATTGAGTACTTTCATGAAGTCTATCCACATGCCTCCAAATTCATTGAAAATTGCCATTACCAAGGCGGAGGCCTTGGTGCAGAAGAACAAGGAAGACGTCTGCCCATCGAAGCAACTACCATCCGACCAAGGAATTTGGGCTTGGGCTATGATACCAAATAGAAGGGTCTTACAACATTCGCTAACACTTCTAATAATGTTAGTGTTGACAACAGTTCCCTTGAAGACATACCGGAGGAAGAGTCCATCATACACGCGTACGATGATCTGAATCACATTGAACTCCCCGCCATGTTTGAATGCTTATCCGTTTGTACCATAACTTTATCCCTTAAACATCCTGAGCTTATTGATCATGACCTACAAGGTAGCGCACCAGTCAGCACTTTCCCGTCAGAAGATACCTATGTGCAGTTAATGGGATTGGAGGAAGATGAACGTCCTAATCGCAAAAACAAAAAGAAACAAATGAAAAATGGGTCATCAAGTGAAAACCTCATTGAGGCGCTTTTTGACTACGAAAAAGTAAAAGCAAAGAATGTATCTGACAGTGAAAACCTTGATATGACACTGGAAGATGGGGATGTTCATCTTCCCCTTGTAGGAACACGACTATCTGAGCAATCTTCGATTCTCATTGAAGAAACGCAAGAGGTAAACCTGGGGACAAAAGAGACTCCAAGGATAACCTATGTGGCCAAATCTTTATCTGAAGCAGAATACATAACCATTGTCTAAATTCTCCGTGAAGGGATTGTCAACTTTGCGTGGGCTTACTCTGATATGCCCGACTTAGATCCCAACCTTGTTGTCCACCATTTGGATGTTCGTCCAGAGGCTAAACCCGTCAAACAGAAGCTCTGAAAGATGCACCCACAGGTGGCATTATTGGTTAAGAAAGAACTGGAAAAGTTACTGGATGTTGGTTTTATTAGGCCCATTGATTACTTTGATTGGATCTCCAATATAGTACCTGTCGCTAAGCCCAACGGAGACATCAAGATTTGTATAGATTTCTGAGACCTTAACAAAGCCTACCCAAAAGATGACTTCCCCTTACCTAACATCGACATGCTAGTCGACATCACTACAGGACATGAGATGCTATCCCTCATGGATGGCTTCTCTGGCTACAATCAGATCCGGATCGCCCCCGATGATCAACATAAAACCGCTTTTACAACACCTTGGGGTACTTTCTGCTACAACGTCATGCCTTTTGGTCTCAAAAATGCAGGGGCCGCATATCAACGGTCAATGACAGTTATATTCCATGATCTCATCCACATCATCATGGAAGATTATGTTGACGACCTACTGGCAAAATCTGGAACCAGGGAAGAACACCCTATCATTCTGAAATGAATCTTTGAGCGCTTAGAACAATACAAGCTATGATTGAATCCAAAGAAGTGTGTGTTCGGTGTCACATCAGGAAAATTATTGGGCTTCATAGTGTCCAGAAGAGGTATCGAGGTTGACCTAGCTAAGGTGAAAGCTATCATGGATATGCCTCCACCAAGAAACTTGAAATAATTAAGGAGCCTCCAAGGAAAACTACAATCCATCCGTAGGTTTATAGCCCAACTTGAAAATAAATGCCAGTCATTTACCCACCTTCTCAAGAAAGACACCAACTTCAAGTGGAATCAACAGTGTCAATTGGGTTTCGATATGCTCAAAGGATATTTGGCCCACCCGTTGATCTTGATGCCACCTGCCCCTGGCAAACCACTCCTGTTGTACATATCGGCCACGTCAATAGCACTGGGGGCATTATTGGCACAACATGATGAATCTTCAAAAGAACGGGCGATCTATTACATCAGTCGCACACTAGTCGGGTATGAACTCAACTATTCATCGATGGAAAAGGTCTGTCTTACTGTGGTCTTCAGCACACAAAAGCTACGCCACTATATGCTCAGCCATCCTATAAAATTAATATCCAAAGTCGACCCCCTCAAGTACCTGCTATCCAAGACAGCCCTGACTGGTCGAATGGCTAAATGGATCATGCTTCTTAGTGAGTTTGATATAGAATATGTGGATAGAAAAGCCATTAAAGGACAAGTAATAGCTGATCAGTTGGCGGATACCCCGTTAGTGGATGCTTATCCCATAGAAACTGAATTTCTAGATGAAGGAGTATTTGCAGTCTTAGAAGCCACCACCTGGACATTGTACTTTGATGGATCACACATTCATAATGGATCGGGGGTAGGAATCTTTCTTATCACCCTCCAAGGTGACTACATACCAAAATCATTTAGACTGGCTTTTCCTTGCACCAACAACATCTCTGAATATGAAGCCCTCCTCACCGGCCTCAGAATTGCAGTCCAATGGCACATCACTCATTTACAAGTTTTTGGTGACTCCCAGTTAGTCATAAAACAGGCCAACGATGAGTTTTTGACCAAAGATGAAAAGTTGTTGCCTTATAAACGAATGGTGGATGACTTCAAGAAATATTTCACTACCATCCAATTTGAGCAGATCTCGATACTCCAAAATAAGGTAGTAGATGCTATGGCTACTATTGGTTCTCTCCTCGACATGCCAAAAGATTGCACGAATTGTCAGTTCCTAGTTGAGCAACTCCTAATCCCAGCGTACGATGTCCCTGAGAATGACATGGTGTGTGCTATTGTAGGTCCTGAATCCCCTTGGTACCATGACATTTATACCTACATTCATGACAACACCATCTTTCCTGACCTCACAAGAAACCAACGTAAATCATTTATCCAACGCACGGCCCGTTACACCATTATCGGTGATACTCTTTATCGGTGTGGGTATGATGGAACTCTCCTCCATTGTTTAGACAAAATTGAAGCCTGCACAACATTAACAGAAGTGCATAGCGGTATTTTTGGGGAACATTCTAATGGTATGGCCCTAGCCAAATGGATTCTGAGAGCAGGATATTACTGGCCCACAATGGAACATGATGCTTATGAGTATGTCAAAAGTGTCTTCCGTGTCAACATCATGCAGATCTGATTCACGCTCCAACACAAGATTCCCAAACTATCACGACACCTTGGTCATTTTCACAATGGGGTTTTGACTTGATTGGCAAGATCTACCCTCCATCTTCTGATGGTCACACCTTTATCATCATAGCCACTGAATACTTCACCAAATGGGTGGAAGCCATTCCACTCACCGAAATCACCAGTGTTCAGATCTCTAAGTTCATCCTCTACCATATCCTCTGTAGGTATGGTATCCCCTCCGCCATCATCACCGACAACAGAAAGCCATTCAAAAATAAGTGAATGAAATTCCTTTGTGACACATATCATATCCAACATCATTGGTCCACTCCCTATTACCCCCAAGGTAATGGGCAGGTAGAAGCGACAAATAAAACATTGATCAAAATCATTAAGAAGATGGTCAATAGCACTGGCCGCGATTGACACCTCCATATCCATCCCGCTCTTTGGACCTATCATACATCCATCCGCACCCCTACTGGAGTCACTCCATATTCTCTTATCTATGGCACTAACGCCATCTTTCCAATCAAAGTTGAAATCCCTTCCCTCCGCATCTCCCTCAAGAATCTCATCACTGATGAAGACACCCAAGTGGCACGCTTGGCACAATTGGAATTGCTAGATGAAAAGCGAGTCAAGGCTTATAACCATCTCCAAGCTTATCAACATCGACCATAAAGGATCTACAATAAGAAAGTCCGCCCTCGCCAATTCAAGGTTGGTGATTTGGTCCTAAAAGAAAATCAGCGGAATTAGCAAGATCGAGAGAAGAAAGGTAAGTGTGAAGCAAACTAGCTGGGCCCTTATGTCATCACCTCGAAGTATGGTTCTGGTGTCTACAGGCTCTCCACCCCTGAAGGAGAGCCCTTGGAGGAACCCATCAACATCATGCATCTGAAGAAGTTCTACATGTAGGTCAGTTGGGGTATCCTTCCTGGTAAAAGTAAAAAAGACAAAAAAATTAAAAAGTCCAAAAATCCAAAAATAGTAAAGAGAAATAATTCATCCTATGATGAAAACCACCCTTGTGTGGTGCCTTGGATACGTACGATTGGTGAAAACCTGGCAACATGCACCTCTCGTATAGGGCTGAATCATTATCTACCTCACGTCTTGGTTATTCTATGACTTACCCACCGATTCCTCAATCCCCATATCCTCCGATCCGCTTGAATAACCTCGTTGCTTGGTATATTTTGGTTAAGAATTGGATGATCGCCATTCACTATCCGCAATCTCGAGCTTATTATCCTAATTTGAGCTTGTGTCACCTCATTGGTGTGTTGTCTTCATCTAGGCTCACCCTTTGTGGTCATCTCCATCTAGGTTTCCTTGTGAACTACATTGCCCCTGCGCTTGCACGTAGGCAAGGTTGATCTTTTGATCTGCCCCCAAGGCTCCTCCATGTTTTCATCCTCCATCTTCTGTCGTCATCCCCCTCTTTCCGCTTTTATCATCATCCCATCTTGAACTACGACGCCTCTGCATTTGCACGTAGGCAAGGCTAATCTTTGGATCAGCCCCCGAGGCATTTTGTCCTTCATCACCTATCCTCATGGTCCACTTTCTGATCTTATTCACCCTTGGTCTTTTGTCATGTCCGAACTACGTTGCCCCTGCGCTTGCATGTAGGCAAGGTTGATCTTTTGATCTACCCCTGGGGCTTGTTTTTGTCTTGGTCATCCATCATTTTCCATCAGTCCACTTTCCGCTATTTTATCATGGTCTTTTTCTGAACTACGAGGGCTTTGCGCTTTCACGTAGGCACGGTTGATATTTCCATCAACCCTCGAGCCCTTAGGTCTTTAGGCTATGTCTCACCCTCTTGCTGTCTTTTGGTCAAGTATGTCCCTATCATCGTTGATTCTTCACAAACAAGATCTCCTCGTATCAAGAAATATGCCCAGTAACAATCATCCTGCGTCATCTAAGTCACTTTAGCTTAGTTTCCATCATTGGTCTTAACAGGATGCATCCTTCCTAACAGACCACATCAACCTCATCCATCCTTGGGATCTTATGGCAAAGGAGGCTTGTAATGGATTACGATCTTTTGGTACTTTTGGATTTTGTTTATCATTTTGAGCTCCCTATACCCACTAGTCAAGATCGCCATGATCCTTCATATTATGGTGGGTTTTGCCTAGTTAACATAGGGACATCTCTTGACTTTTGTTTTTGTCTGTTGGGATACCCCACATGGTACCCACCGGGATTCTTTTCAGATCCCGAGTTATGTGGGGGCATCTCTTTGTGCTTGTGGACATACCAATACCTGGCCCGACCAAAGTCATCGCGACTTTGGGGTATTGGGATATCCTTCTTGTTTTTAGTGTTTGTTTTATGCATTAGACATTAATCTGTCTTGGTTTACATACCCTAACGTCCGATGTCTTATGCTATAGCAAAAATCAGTGCTCTAAAGGATGGAAAATTGCATTCATGTTGCATTTCATCTCATTGCATATTCCCCCTCATCCTGTCTTACTCCTACATCTATGACTTGTGATTTTGGTTGTGCAAACTCTCATTCACTCCTACTAAATTTTCTTCTCGGGATCCTTACGGCCTTTGACAGGTATTGCACCTCACACACCCTCCACATATCACCTACCCATTGATATTTATGTCTATATTCATCAAAATCATTTTTCATCCATTCATTAAATTCATTTATTTTGCATACATTTAATCCATTTTGCATACATCCATTAAGATTATTCATCCATTCATTAAATTCATTTATTTTGCATACATTTAATCCATTTTGCATACATCCATTAAGATTATTCATCCATTCATTAAATTCATTTATTTTGCATACATCCATTAAGATTATTCATCCGTTCATTAAATTCATTTATTTTGCATACATTTAATCCTTTTACATCCATCCATTTATCCATTTTGCATACATCCATTAAGATTATTCATCCATTCATTAAATTCATTTATTTTGCATACATTTAATCATTTTACATCCATCCATTTATCCATTTTGCATACATCCATTAAAATTATTCATCCATTCATTAAATTCATTTATCCATTTTGCATACATCCATTAAGATTATTCATCCATTCATAAAAATTCATTTATCCATTTTGCATACATTCATTACATTCATTTACATCCATTTTACATTCATTCATTACATTCATTTATCCCTTTACATCTATCCATTTACATTAAATTCATCCATTCATTAAGATTATTTCATCCATTCATTCATTTCATCCATACATTCCCATATCCATTTATGCATCATTAATACAATTGCATTACCATTTCTCAATCATTAACATAATCCATAAATCACACATGCATAAGTAAAATATTCACAGCATAACATGACATCTACATCTACACAACAACATCACACATATATGCATAATATACATCCACTATCATAAGAACATCAATAAAACATCAATACAACACCATATGCATACCATACATCACCAAAATGTGTGACATACTATCAATGGGACCAACACATATCATCATCACAATAATACACTGTCCATATCCAAAATATGGTCACCACATAATCACCTCCATATCATGCTCAAAATAAGGTGCATCTGAAAATATGCACTACACTAACATCTGGAACCTGTCAAAAGTACCTACATCCTGTCACCTATCCTCTGCATGTCCTGAGTTACCCACACATGACCTCTGCGGAGACTCAGTTACTAGTCCCCTGTGTGTCGGAGTCCCCTGTGACTCACGCCCTGGGGTCCCAAACTAAGAAGGAGCCGACTGGAACTCACTGAACCCTCTGGTCTGTGTCCCTAATGATTGAGACGGTGTCACCATCTGGGGTGTTTGCCTAACATACCGCATTGTATGCTGCATCGAATCTAGCACGACTTGCTCATACGCACACCTCCAGTATGCTGCCTCCTGCATATAATCATCTCTCTGCCCAGCCTGGTACCGAGCGGCATTCTGCTCATGCCTGTACCTATCCCGCTCTCTGCTCATGGCCCGTCACTCCTGCTCCCATGCCTCTTGTGCCACTGTCAGTAGTCGTATCTACTTTGCAGACCTCTCCCTCTCTGCCCGCATAGTCTCCAGCACTGCCTCATCACTCTGCCCTCACCGTGCCTGCATCTGTGCTATGTCTCTCTCGACATTCTTTGCCCAACCCATTGCTGAGTCTCTCAGAAATTGCAGGATCTAGACCTGCCTCCATAAACCATCCCTCTCCCCCTGCAGTGCCTACATCTGTACCTATACACTGTCTCTCTCCCCCTGTAGAGTTTGCACCTGTCTGTTGATGGTTAAAATGACACAAACAACATTAAAACAAAATATTTCTACTTTATTTCTCCTGAAAAAGAAAGACAACATATAGTGGCCTAACTCCCAAGGTCCTGGTAGTTGGTTCTCAACTGTCTGATGTCACTCAATTGGTTCATGCAACTATAATGTTCAAGGGGCCTGTGCTAGTAATAAAAGATTCAAGCAATGACTCTTTTTATCGAAGTAGTTCCTGTAAATCAATGGGTTTTTAAATAAAAGAAAAAATATAGAACAAAGGGGTAAACTAGTAAGTATGAATCAAATTTATCTAGTATCTAGACATATACCTTCAACAATGAATGTTTCCTAATAAATTATCAAACCATAAGATGACACAATCCATATCATAACCTATACCACTGCATACATTTTAGGTACTTAATTAACTTCGCAATTACTCTTCACAAATATTTCAAGGTTTTTCAAAACAACACACATTCATTCATCATCAAGATTATAGATCAACAAACTTTTTAATAACTTCAACCCAATGACAATTTAATAAGATAAAACTTAAATTTGGTTTCTTCTAATTATTTTCACCATAAGAAACTATCATACTACAGTGCAATCACTAGCATTCAGATGGATTATAACTTATCAACCTTATCAAACAAACAATTTAATCCTAAATACCATATTTCGAGGAAACCTGTAATTCTATTAACTATAAAAATATCAAGTACAATGTATCTCTGTAAAATCACTACAAAATTCTATCTCCTAGAATTAGGTAAGCCAATCCAATTCTCAATTAGCCCCTTCTCTATCCTTTTGTTCTTTTCTCTTCCTTTCTTCCTCTTCTTCTCTTTCTTGAACTTCCTTTTCTAATCTTTCTTTTTCCAAAATCTTTTGTTTCTCTTTTTCTAAGGCCTTGAGCTTCTCTGCCTTTTCCCTTTCTTCTTCAGCTTGATGTTTCTTTATTAGCTCTTCAACATATTTTTTCTTTCTCAGGGCTTTAGCTTCTTCTTCTTTCTATCGAGCTTCCTCTGCAAGTTTCAGTTTAGCAACCAGGATTTCCTTTTCCCTCTGATTTCTTGCTTTCTCCTCCTCAAGATCATGGATCTTTTGTATCAATTCTAACTTGTCATTTTCTACTTTAACTTTAAGCTCTTGTTCTTGTTTCCTCCTTTGCTTTTCTACTTCATCATCTACTGCTTCAATTTCAACTTGTTTTGACTGTAATTGTTGCTGATGAAGTAGAGCATCAGATTGTACCTTTGCATCCATTTCTTTTTGTCTCTCTGCTGCAACCCTTGCATCATAATCTCTTGTAGCATCTTCAAACATCTTCCATTGTTCTTCTTGTGTCAGAATCTGCTCAATACTTTGCTCTAGAGGCATGTTTTCTTGCAAATCCTTCTCTGACAGAGTTTCATCTGAATCTGTCTCAACTTCCAGAATTTCCTCCACTTCTTTTCCCTTAGCAGTTTTAGCCATGCCATAAAGTGCTCCCTCCTGGACTTCTTTACTCCTCTTCCTTGTAAGTGGGACTTGTGTGGATGACTCACCCAATGTGGGTGTAGAAATAGTAGATCCTATTGAAACATCTCCCTCTGGTGCTTCTTCTTCTTCATCTACCACCTCAAGTTCCATTTCTTCAATATCTGGAGGAAGGAATTCTAATGGCTCCTTGGAAGGTGTCTTTCTCTTGATTCTCTTGTATCCCTTGCCCTTCTTAAGGACTGGTCCTTGAGGAGCTTGAGTTTTCATCATCAACCATTGCACACTTCTATCCAAGACTATTCTTCCAATTTTCTTAATATCAATTGTTTCTTCCTCATCCCAGTCTATTAGATCTAAGCTTTTGGTGCCAATGTTCAAGGCTTCATATGAGGGATCCAATACAATTCCATCATCTACCAATGTGTCAGGAATATTTTCTTTAACACCCAACTCTGCCATAAGTGCAATCAACAATCTTTCATAGTTCTTCTTCCTTAAGTCATACTCATCTTGCCGATCGCACCAAAAGTCCTCTAACAAATTAAAATGTCTAGTGAACATTGAAGGTAATAAGGCATACATTTTCTTCTTTGGATCAAAATACTTACGAGCCGTATACAATCCCAATTTCAATTGTATCAACTCATTACAAACTACCTTTGGTCCCTTCAAGTGTTGACAACTATATTCCCCCAACTTCATGGGAAATTAATGACATCCAGTCTTGTGCTTAATCCCGTACCGAGCATTAACTCCAATGGCTTGATATACAAATTCCATTAACACCACCCTATTACTGCAGCATCTTGAAAGTAAATGTGGATGGCCTTCAAAACCAAATAACCTGAAGTATGTAAATTTGGGGTATTGGATGTACCAACTTCCCCATTCAACAATAAAAGCCATACCTTCCAGACTCAACCTGTATCCTGCATCTCCACTTAATTGGTTGATAATCACATATAAAAATGCATCATTGACTCTTCTGAAATGAGTCTCAGCAACTTGAAGAGATAACTGATCATAATGTTCCCATACCTTCTTCTGCCCATCCAAGGCTCCCATTATACCTACTCTATTTAAACCTGGGAAAATCCCCAATTTGGCTGCAACATAAACCACATAAGAAGTCATGAAGAAAGATTTAGTCTGTCTGATCCTTATGAGTTGATCATGTATGGCATCAGAAACAATCATTGACCAATCAAACTGGTAATCACCTTGAAAGATTACTTGAATGAAATGAAACATCCATTCTTTGAAGTGGAAGGTATCCCTCTTCCCAAACACTCTGGACAACATTAATATTAAGTCAGATACCTCCTTCTTGAAATCTGCCCTCTTTGGCTGGTCTGCAAGCTTGCTTAAAGATTTCTTCTCTATTTTTAACCATTTTTTTGTTTAAGTGAGACTTATTGGAGTCTTTATGCTTGCTATATTTATCCAATGCCTCTGCTTTAGTTAGCTGCACCAAGTTCTTGGGATCAGGAACACTAAATATACTTTGGAACATTTGAGGAGTAAGATCAATAATCACATTATTATGTGAATCCATGCATAGTCTTGTAGCAGGATTGTAAGTGCTGGCTATTGTCAATATCAAATCCGAACACTGTACTGATAAAGGGAACACAGTGATATGTGCAAGATCGGAGTCAACAATCCTTTGTGTTCTCCCTGTCAAGTTTTCTCGTTCTGCAAAGGTCTCTTCATGTAATTCTGCAAAGCTATACTGGCCCAGATTGGTATCCGTGATATCTGACCAGTCCGATTCTACCTTGCTCACTTTCACCACCAAGTTCCTATGATCATACCTTAATGTATAAGGCATCTGTTCTAGCTTCACCTTCTTTATTTTTGGTGTTGTCTTGGATGTTCCAACTGGTTAATTCCTTCGAGCAGCCTCTCTTGATGTTCCCGACATCTTTCAATTCTCCTGCAAAACAAACCTCTAATTAGATCTTTAGATATCATTATAAAACATGCTTTTAAAACATACCTGTTACATATACATCGGAGTCAGAACCAAACAGATTCTCAAAACAATCTCTTCTATAACACTGCCAGACTCAGAGTCAAAGTCGATACAGATACTTTACTCAATAACAAACGGGTTCAGGGTCAGAACTGGAATAGTGGCCGGAATCGGGATCGGAATGAAAAAGGAATTTGATTTTCCTTAGATTTTTTTTTTCAATTTTCATATCCGATTTCAACTCCGCCTCCGCTTCCGTCTAGGTTATCATTACTCTTTCAAAGAAGACTTCCATTACCTTCGGAGCTGAAAACGGGATAGAAATGGAATTGATAACTTTCATAAAACAAAATTATTAAGTTCATCATCGATTCCGATCCCGCCTCCGCCTATGTTATCATTTACTTCAAGGAAACCTTTTAGAACTCGGAGTCGAAAACAGGATAGAAATGGAATCGATAACTTTTGTAAAACAAAACTCTTAGGTCCATAATCAATTCCAATCCCGCCTCCAGTTATGTTAATCATGACGTCATCAAATATTTTATTCATTTTCAACACAACTTCATGATTAAAACCTAGGTCGCTTTAAAATGGAAAAAGGAGCTTTAAAACTCTACACTCATATGACCGTGGGAAACAATTGCATTTTAGGGCCATTATTTAAATCTTATTTAACTGTGATCATCAAGCAATACGAAACCCTAATCTAACAAACCTAATAAAACTAGGGCACCGATTTAAACCTTGCCATTTTACCAGACCCAAAACATACGACGAAAACCCTAATTAAACAATAAATTAAATCACCTTAACTCACTGTAAATCATTAATCTACCAAATTGTAAAACCATTAATCTAATCTAATCTACCACAAACCCAAACTAAAACGACGCAATCATGATTAAGACGTGAAAGCGACTAAATCTAAAAATAGAAAGAAACGACACGAAAGTACAAGAAAACAAAGATTTAAAGTAAGATAAACAAGACCAAACAAGAACTTGCTCATTCAATCATATCGATAATCATAAATTTGCCTTAAAACAAAATGATTGAACACACGAGCAGTAGAACACAACAATCACGATCGTAAATCAACAAAGAACAACAAAGATAAGAAACCTACCTCAAACACAAACAAACCCGAGCTAACTTTCTGAATTGATTCGCACACAATATCCCGTCTCTATCTCAATCAATTTGCTCAAACGAACTCTGCTACTGCTCTTTCGTGCTCTTAGATCTTCAACAATAAAAATAATGATCGGTTTAACCCTTAATAAAGGTAAATATGTGAATTTCTACCTACACCGACAACCACCATTAATGCATAAAAGTGCAGTAAAGGCGGAGTCAAAACTGTAAGAGAACGAACACTCATCTGTAGTGCAACTTCAGTCAAAAAGTCAATGACAAAAAGTGGCGAGGGCGGAACTAAAATGGAAACGAAATCTCAAATTTGTAAAAATTTCCAAACCCAATTCCCATTCCAGGTCTGTAAACTAAAAACAAAACAAAAACAAATACAAAAAGTAAAGTAAAAGACCAACCTAATAAAACAAAACACAAAGACCGAGACTAAGCAAAAATAAAAATAGTGGAGGTGGGATCGAAATAAATTATGATTTTGTAAATTTTGATAACAACCATCCTAATACCCACTCCGGCTCCGCTTCCGCAAAAGACAAAAAAATAAAGGCAAAGAAAAGACTGTCGGGATAGAACCAAAAAACAAGCCTCAAAAGAACTTTCAAAACCCGATTCAATTCCGGTTCCGATTCCAATAGACTCAAAAAAAAAAAAGATAAAGAACACAAAAGGGGGCCCCATTTTGACCAAGGAAAAAGATGGGGTGGTTATGCAGGGCATAACACTGTCCCTGTGCACTCTCTCTCTCTCTCCCGCTGCATCGTCTCTACTTCGACCTCTGTCACCTCGAGTCTCACCCTCATCTCCTCTAAGGATGTCTCTGCCGAAGAAACCCTCTCCTGTAGTGTTGTCCTCTCCTCCTGAAACCCTGCCACCTGAAGTCTTAAGGCCTCCATATCCCCCCCTCCTGCTAACTCCAGCTGACCTCGCATCTGTGCAACTGTCATCGTCGCCTGTAGCCTGTCTCGGTCCCATGTCACCCGAGCCAGCTCCCTCCGTACTCTCTCTATCCCTACTCGTGTCTCATCCTACTCCCTCTCAACTACCTGAATATCTGTCGTTAGCCGGCCTACAACTCGATCAAACACTATCATTTCTGTCTCCTTCACCCTCTCCCTCTCTGCCTCTACCCTCCTCAACTCCTCCTCTAACACGGATATCCTCGCCTGGGCTCCTCTGAGTAACCCGACCAAATCCTTAACTGCAGCTGCTGGAACTATGGTGAAAGGCTCCATCACCTGTACATCTAGGTCCATCACCTCCTCCTCTCTCTCCTCCTCCATCGACTCTTCCTGGCACGCCACTCTGATCCTCCGCAGTTGCCCTCTCCTCCCCACTCTCATCAATCTCCGCAGCTCCCCTCCAAACTGCCTCTTCCCCATCTCCTGATCAACTGGCTAGACCTTCCTCCGTCAACTACTCTCGGGCCTCCCCCTAGGCTATCCTCTAACCTCCATCACCCTCTCCACCCCCTCCTATGGATTCCTGGCTCTCACATCCACCAACGGCTCTAGGACTCTCCCCTCCTCTTGCTCTGCTCTCACCTACACCCACCTCCACCGTACTCTCCCGCCAATCCCTGGCTGAGTAGCTCTCCCCTCCACCACTTGAAGCATCTCCACCTCTAGATCACTCTCTAGTCTCACCACCTCTATGTCTTCACCTCCACCACCTACCCCTCCTGCCTCCATCTCCTCTACCATAGCTCTCCTCGCCCTCCTCGGTTGTCGACTCCTCTTGACTCTACCCCTCCTTGCCGGCTGATCTCCTGCCCCACCCTCCTCTGAACTACCACTCTCATGTCCCTCCTCCTCATGATCACCCTGCTTCGGCTCCTCCTCCTGTCCCTCCTCCTGCTCATCATCTGGCCCCCCCTTAGCGGCTCCCATGGCTAGCACCTCTGGTGTAACCCTCTCCTATCGGTGGTTGCGAAACCATCGGTCATATCGATCTATCATCCTCGCATCCTCTGGCCCCTCCCACCTCCTTGGATAGGGCACCCCACCTGCCATCCCCCACTCCTCCCTCATGCCCCTCACTGACAATGCCGCCCCCAAAGTACTTCTCTAGTAAGCCGACAGAACATAACCAACGCTCTTGGAATGTCCTGTAAAAGACCAAACTGTTGCGCCACTCAGTCTAGCCGATGCATCTCCACTATATGCCATGGGCTCCCAATCAGGAAATATCTACACATAAAAAACCCTCGCTGTCTATCCTCCTCAGGCCTCCATCCTCTAAACCATCGAAACATGTATGGCCGCCATATAATGTCCTCTCCCCATAAATCATCGAACGCCCTGCTCCACCACTCCACCTCTTCCCGTAAATCATCGAACACCTTGCTCCACCTCTCCCTGTGTCTCATACTAAAGGATACAACCCCTGGCTGCCCTGAACTACCATGGTACTGGCTCTTTGTCATCCAAGTCTCCTCCCCTGATCACTATGGGCCTCGTCACAGCGATGTGCGTCCATCCCCATACCTGCAGTAGCGTCTGGTGCGTCAAGCTTTGCACCCCCCAATAGCAGATCATGTGCATGTCTCGATATAACTGGGCCAATACACATGTCCCCCATGAGAACTATCCATCCCTCCACTCGACAATATGTCGAATCACCCCCATGTACCGTAGGCTGCAGAAGCGCCTACTCTGATCTGGCACAAGAATCCCGCTGATCAAACAACATAGAAACAATGGCAATGCTGGCACCCCCAGGTAGAGGCATCTGTCTACATCCAACCTCCCCCTCTCTATCGGCAAGCCATCTCGCCCAAATAACACCAGCACGGTCTCATCTAACTTCTCTCCTCTCAACTCCTCCTCGCACACTAACCGTCCCACTATCGGCAACCTCAGGATCTGCCACACATCCTCCAGTGTCACGGTCATCTTTCTAGTCGGCAAATGAAATGTCGACGTGGCCAAGCTCCACCTCTCTATCAAGGCTATCAACATCGCCCGATGAGCCTTCATCTCAGGAAACTGCACTAAGTGCAGTAAACCCGCCCGCTCCAATGTTGCATGATCCGCTTCGGTCATCACCTCCATTGACGTTGCCAATGCCTCCGGCCTCCGCTCATGAGTCCGCACTTTACTAAAATCCTATAAAAAATCATCCCCCTTATTAAAAAATTTTCATCTCCAAATCTTCTTTCTTTAACGCATTCCACCATTTGACTCTATTTCTTTTATTTTTCTCTCTTTTTTCGCCTTCTTCCGCTCCTACTGCGAGACGGATCCGCCCTCGGCCTACCAAAATGGATCCACCCCCTGCAACGGGGCGGACACGCTCGCGGGTCGGCAGGGCGAATCCGCCCCCTGCAGCGGGGTGAACCTGCCCGTGGCCCGCCAAGGCGGATCTACCCCCTACAGCGAGGTGAACTCGCCCGCGGACCAGATCCACCCCCTGCAGCGGGGTGGACCCGCCTCGGGCGGCACCCCCACCGCGGGGCGGCTTCGCCCTAGCCGGGGTGAACTTGCCCTGCGGCGGGGCGACTCTGCCTCGCCCTGGGGCGGACGTGCCCTGCAGAGGACGAGTTTGCCCCAGTTGGGGTGGACTCGCCCTGCGGCGGGACGGACCTGCCCTAGCCCCCGAGGCGGATTCGCCCATCGGGAGGGAGTATACGCCCCCCGACAACCATTTTTCTTTCCCCCCCTTGAAAAATGATTTCTTTTTTTAAAAAAATTCTAATCTATTTCCTACCCATTTCTTCATTTTTTCCCGCCCACAAAACCCATGTTTTACATTTTTGATAAAATTATGACAAATGTGTTAAAATTTTAAAATAATGCATGAGGGGTTTTGTCTCTTACCTGGCGGGGCTCATCCTGCTATCTGTACGACTCTCGAACCTCATCTATCCGATGGACGATCTCGGTGTCATTATCTCCCGACATCTTCACTCCTCGCCTGCTGGCTATCTCTCTTCTTTTTTCAACTGCTACAATGCAAATGAGGTGAGGTAATTTTCAAAATTACCTTATATTCACTTTTAAAAGGTCTTTTTTACTTTTTATTTACCTTTTTATTCCTTTGACTATTCCCTTCACTTCCCGGGGCCGCCATTTGCACTCGTTCGTCCGTTTAACTTTGTTCAAAAGGAAAACTTGCCTAATTTTTTGCCCTCTTCCCAACCATACCATCCGTTTCTTCTTATTGAGATGTTGCCTGGGACCCTTCTTTTTCCTTCGTCACCCTCTCGAAGGGGCATACCCTTCACATTTACCAATTTTCTCGGTCGCAATCACCAATTTCCTGGATTGGGGCATATCCATCCATTACTCCACTAATTTTGTCTCAGATCCTCTTCCCCATGTTGGGGCATCATATTCCCGATTACTTCCTCTATAGAGTCATCTGCACTTTCTTTTCTTTGAAGCACGGTTATTCTAACAACACTTCGAAGAGGGAAAAAATGTAGACATCCAAATTTGATCACTTCCATATGACCAAAATCGTCTATTATATTCATCCGTTTCATTAATAATGATTAAATAATTTATTTAATCATTATTTCATTTTCTACCTAAAGTTTCTAAAGTATCTAATTAAATAAATTAAATACTTTACCTTACCCCCTTTCCTTCTCTAAATTAAATAAATATGAAAAATTATTTAATTTGGTCACTTAACCTATTTGGATTAAAAAACCAATTTTTAATTCTTCTTTTTTCTCCCTCCTTGTCATAGTCTCCATAACCCTCTTCTAATCCGGATTAAATTAATTAATTTGTGATTAGGATGTGCACCACTTAATCTTGATTAAGTGTCACATCCTCCATAATCTCCCACTTGCCTCTAATCTCCCATTAATTATCTTAATCTTGTGTTTGCACAACTTTAATCAAAATCATTAACCATATTTAGCTTACCTTTTCTGGTCAACCTTCCCACTTACCATTTTTGGTATGGACTCCCTTCTCCATGTGAATTTTTAATTCACATTTATTCAACCAAGGTTCCCCTCTTCCCCATGTGAATTTTTAATTCACTTTTATCTTTCCAAGGTCTTCTCCACCCCCCATGCAAATGTGATATGTCATTTTACATGTGCCCAAGGCTTCTAGAACCTTGGACTTGTCACATCTCCCACATGTGACAAATCTCCAGCTTTTTGGAGACCTCCTTTTATCCAATGAATCTTCCATTGAATGTAAATTTTTAATTTACATTTATTTTTTCCACACACTTCTCCTTTTCCCATGGAGATTTTTGAGAAATTCTAAAATTCTTCAAAAGTCTCTTTCATCCTCATTTGGAGACAAGAAGTTCATTTTTTAGGAAATCTTCTCATCCCCCAAGGTACTTCAAAGGTACTGTCCTTCATCCACCTCATGTACTCCCCTTCCACCTCTTTTCCTTCTCTTCCACCTCATTTCCACATCACTCCACCCTAAGACATTTCACCTTTCACATGTCAAGATGTGAGGGCTTGTGAGTCCTCAACTCACCATAGCCCTTCATCTTGATCTTTGTTGGATCAATCCCAACCGTAGCCTATAAATACCCCTTCAATTCCCTCATTTAAAGGAGGAAGTCTTTTGCAACAAAACTCTTACAAAATTGTCATTCAAGCTCTCATCTACCATAGCATTTATATCATCAATCCATATTGCATCAATTCATCTTGCATCCATTTTAACTTCATTGTCATCCAAGGAGCGCACAAGACTTCTAAAATCAAGGGCCAACCAAGGAAGCAACAATATGAAGGTATAACAAGCATTTCATTTATTTTATCATGCTTTCATATTTTTCTTAGGCTAATCTTATTGAGGTGCCCTCTTATCTTGTTACTTATTTTTCATTGCATTATTAGTTCTTCATCTTGCATCACACATTGGGAGTAGCATTTTATTACGATCACATATCTCACCTTAGATTTTATGTCAATTGAAGATATCAAAATGTTGAGAAATTATGTCTCAACTTCCAGCTTGAAGTCCTCGTTTTCATGCCTTGGTGATTTTGTGTTGTTTGCAAAGTTCTAGCGGAGGCGGAACCAGGATGGAACTTGGCATTGTTATGTTTGCCTAAGTTCTGGGTCTCTGGTGGAGGCGGAACCGGGATGGAACTTGGCATTGTTTTGTTTGCATAAGTTCCAGGTTTTGGTTCTCATTCCTACTCCGACTCCGCTTCTTACTGTCTGTTTCTTCTCGCTTCGTTTTGCAAGTTCTGGCGGAGGCGGAACTAGTTTTGGAATTTGGCAATGTCCGTTTGCCATGTTCCTATTTCAGTTTTTGTTCTGACTCTGTGCCCGACTCCTGCTTTTACGATCTAGTTCCTCTGGATGTTTGGATTCTCCTCGGGGTGTTTTCCTCCGCCTTGTCCTAGTTCTGGATTGTTGTTTCTTGTAGTTGGCGGAGGCGGAACCGAAACCGGATTGGTTCCTGATCTTCGACTTTTGGTAAAGTCCTATTTCTATTCCTGTTCCGTCCCCGACTCCAACTCCGGTCTTTTGTGTTCCCGTCTTGGTTTGACTTTACCCGATCAGAACTGTTTCCGATGAGTTCCTCTTTGCTGTGGGCGGACGCGGAACCGAAATAGTTCTTGAACCTGTAATTTCGGTGGAGTCATGTTTCGACTCCAGTTCCGACTCCGGCTCCAGCAGTGTTAGAAATGACTTGAAGTCTTGGTCACGCCCGATGTCTATTTGATCATTTTGGTTGCTCTGTCAGCTACGATTGCTGACGGGTCTTGGATCCGTGGCACCTGGTTGAATAGTGATTGGATGGATACCAAGATAGTTATTGTGGTAGTTGCATTTGTCAACGAAGGGTGGCGAGCTCAATCGTTTTGATTAATAGCTTTGAATGCAAAGTCGGCTCATTGCAGGAAATCTGTCAGATCCGACCAGTTGCGTGATTTGAGGATGGGCTTCATTGCTCTTCTGAGTCGGTTACATATGGATGAGAGATGTGTTATAAGTCATAAGTTAGACAAATCAAGAGTTGAGTCGTAAGTTGCAGAGCAAGTTTGAAGTTGCGAGCTGAAGAATAGAAGGACGTGACTTCTTGAGGAGGGTTTTGAACTGTATGTTGTAACAACATTGTAATAGTGAATCTGAAACTCTCTGGGTGATTGTGAGCTGAACTAAGAAGTCTAGTTATTGTATGTAATCGATTCATTACTATAATATAATAGATTTGACTTTGTGTGGTGGGTTTTTTACCTGAAAGGGTTTTCCCACGTAAATACTGTGTCATCTTTGTTTGCTTATCTTTCTGGTTTCTCATTGCCATGGTTGTATGCATCTCTATAAGTTTTTGAAACTATTAGTTTTTCATTTTTGCTTCTCTCCCCTAAAGTAAAGGTGTTAAGGGAATGTATTCCACACTATTGGGTCAATAGATCCGCATTCTTTTCCCTTCAAACTGGTATCAGAGCTTGGCCAGTTCGTGTTATCCTTGTTAGGGAAAATTAGTTTTTTGCACTAATACTGTTTCAGTGGGAGACTTGCATTGTTAAACTTGTTTCTGTTGTGAGATGGCGAGTACATCTGGTAGAATAGATATTGAGAAGTTTAATGGCAGCAACTTTGAGTTATGGAAACTCAAGATAGAAGACTTGCTTGTGGATAGAGACCTCTGGATTGCAGTGTCTAGAACTAAGCCACAAACTATGACCCAAGAAGCTTGGGATCTTGCTGATAGAAAAGCAAGAGGATTGATAAGACTAAGTCTAGCCGATTTTGTGCTCCTGAATGTTCATGAGGAAACATTTGCAACTACTTTATGGAAGAAGCTTGGTGATATTTACCAAGGAAAGTCCCTGGTAAATAAGTTGTTCCTGAGAAAGAAGTTGTACTCCTTTAAGATGGACGAAGGTGCATCTATTGTAGACCATCTGAACTCATTTAATATGAGTGTTACTCAGCTGGCATCTGTAGGTGTAAATATTGAGGAGGAGGATCATTGCATGCTCCTGTTGTGTTCATTACCTAACAGTTGGGATCATCTTGTGATGGCTATTAGAAGCACAACCACTGCTTTCAAGACTGATGATGTGGTTGCTTCGCTTCTGTCTGAAGAAATGTGAAGGAAATCTTCTGAGATGGCCAAAGATGCTATTTCTGTTCGAGGTAGAACAAAGGAGAAAGGCAAGAAGAAAGACAACAAGTCAAAATCCAAGTCTAAAGGGAGATCAAAGTCTCCTGGTAAAAAGTTCAAGGTAAAGTGTTGGAACTGTGGGCAACCTGGTCATATCAGGAAGGACTGCAAGGAGAAGAAGAAGAAGAATGCTTCTGACAACGAATCTTGTCAAAGTGATGCAGATGCCTTCATTGCACCAGCCTTGACAACTCAGGCATCAGATGATGTTTGGTTGGTTGATTCAGGTGCCTCTTTTCACATGACATCCAACAGAGATTGGTTCTCAAAGTATGAGAAGTATGATGGTGGAAAGGTATACTTGGCAAGTGATTCAACGTTGGAGATTGTTGGCAGAGGAAGGGTCAGAATTTAGTTTCCTGATGGGAGAGTTAAAGGAATTGGTGGTGTTCTTCACATCCCAGGTTTGGCTCGAAATCTTCTTTCTATTAGTAAGTTAAATGATGCTGGTGTAGAAGTTTCTTTTTCTAGTAAGGGATGTAAAATGGCTAGAGGTGCAATGGTGTTAGCTATGGGTGTTCGTACTGGAACTCTATACAAGCTAGATGCACGACCTATTCTTTGTAACAGTGCCTCTGTAAAGTCATGTAATTCTGCACCTATAGAGAAAGATGAAGACTCTTCACTATCTGCAAATGCTTTGGAGGTAAAACTCCCAGCAGAGAAGAATATGTTATGGCATCATAGACTTGGTCACATAGGTGAGAAAGGTTTAAAAACCTTGTAGAAGGGCTTGATGATTGTAACCTTGAGTTCGATTTCTGTGAAAATTGTATCTATGGAAAGCAACACCGTGTTTCTTTCTCCTCTATTCTTCACAAATCTTCTGGTATACTGGATTATGTTCATTCTGATGTGTTTGGTCCAGTTAATGTTCCTTCGTTATCGAAGTCTAGATATTATGTTTCTTTTATTGATGACTGTTTGAAAAGGGCATTTGTATACTTTCTTAAAAGTAAATCAGAAGTGTTTAGTCAGTTTAAAGAGTTCAAATCTTTGGTAAAAAATCAGACTGAAAGGAAAATAAAGTGTTTAAGGACAAACAATGGAGGTGAGTTTTGTTCTGTAGATTTTGAAAGGTACTGCACTGATCATGGAATTAAAAGGCATAAGACAACCCCCTACATTCCACAACAAAATGGAGTTGCTGAAAGGTTGAACAGGACACTGATGGAAAAGGCAAGGAGTATGCTGAGTGGTGCTGGTCTGGAGCAAAAGTTCGGGGCTGAGGCTATTGCTACAGCATGTTATTTGATAAATAGATCTCCTTGTTCAACTCTTGTTGACATGACACCTTTGGAAGCATGGTCAAGTAAGAAACCCTCATTAAGGCATGTTCGGGTATTTGGCTGTGAGGCATATGTTCATGTGCCAAATGAAAAGAGGTCAAAGTTGGATAACAAGGCTGTGAAATGTATTCTCATCGGCTATGGAGTTGGTGTGAAAGGATACAAGCTTTGGAACCCTGTTACTAGGAAGGTTTTGTATAGCAGAAGCATGATATTTCGTGAGCTGAAACTTCTAGTAAGTGATCAACAACTTGAGACAAATCAGAGTGGCAAGAAGAAGGATGCAGTTGAGATTCCTCAAACTCCAGAAAGGGAAGAGCTGCATGGTGTACCTGAGATTGAGGAGAGCTCAAGGAGCTCTGGAAGTTTTGATGATGAAGAACAACCTTAGCCTCTAACAAGATCTACATGAGAAAGAAGGCAACCAGAAAGGTATGGTTTCTCTATGTTAGATTCAAATTATGCTTATGCCTTAATTACCAGCACTGATGAGTCTAGGATTGTGAAAGAAGCAATCAGCATGGCTGATTCAAAGTCTTGGCTGGAAGCCATGAATGAGGAGATGGATTCCTTGAAAAAGAATGATACCTGGAAGTTGGTACCACTATCTAAAGGGCGAAAGCCTGTTGGCTGCAAGTGGATATTCAAAAGGAAGACAGGCCTTGATGGCAGTGTGGAGAAGTATAAGGCACGATTGGTTGCAAAGGGTTTTTTCCAAGTTGAGGGAATTGATTATGGAGAGATCTTTTTCCCTGTAGCAAAGCTGACATCCATCAAATTTTTGTTGTCATTGGCAGCTGTGTATGACTATGAAATTGAACAGATGGATATGAAGACAACATTTCTCTATGGTGAGCTGGAAGAAGAAATCTACATGTCCCAGCCTAAGTATTTTGTTGAAAAAGGTAAACAAAATCTGGTTTGCAAGTTAAATAAATCTCTCTATGGTTTAAAACAATCTCCTAGAATGTGGTACCAGAAATTTGACACATTCGTGTTGCCAATTGGGTTTGTTAGATCAAAATCTGATCATTGCATTTATTATAAATGTGAGAATGATCATGTGCTTGTTATTACTCTGTATGAGGATGACATGTTATTCATTGGTAATAGCAAGGCAATGATTTTTGATCTTAAAACTCAGTTGTCTGCTAAGTTCGAAATGAAAGATCTTCGAGCAGGAAGGTACATTCTTGGGATGGAGATAACCAGGGATAGAACAAGCAGAAAGCTTTGGCTCAGTCAGAGTAAGTATGTGAAAACCATTCTAGAGAGGTTCAACATGACTGATTGCAAGCAGCTAGTTGTTCCAATCATGCAAAGATTGAAACTATCAGCTAAAGACTGTCCAAAGTTTGCTACTAAGATGGAGGACATGACCAGTGTACCTTATGCAAGTGCAGTAGACAGTTTGATGTATGCTATGGTTTGCACAAGACCAGACATTGCCCAAGCAGTGGGAGTACTAAGCCATTTTATGGCAAATCCAGGGAGATCACATTGGGATGCTGTAAAGAGAGTGTTTAGGTATTTGAAGGGTACTTCAGATTATGCTTTGTGTTACCATGGCAATATGGTTGCATCACAACGGGCTCTTTGCATTCAGGGATATGTTGACTCTGATTGGGCAGGGGACATTGATAGTAGAAGATCCACCAGTGGATACACTTTCATGCTTAATGGTGGAGCAATCAGTTGGATGAGCAAGTGACAAGCTGTAGTTGCTTTATCCACAACAGAGGCAGAGTACATGGCAACAACTCATGTTTGCAAGGAGGCAGTGTGGCTGAGGTGTTTGTGTTCAAACATTGGATTTAATGCTGAGCAGATTTCAATCTGCTGTGACAATCAAAGTGCCATTTGTTTGGCAAAGAATTCGACCTTCCATGCCAGGACCAAGCACATAGATGTGCAATATCACTTCGTGAGGGATATGGTTGAAGATGGCAAGGTCAGTATGGATAAGGTTGACACCTTGAAGAATGTTGCAAATGCCTTGACAAAGCCGGTTAGCATAGACAAGTGTAGATGGTGCACAGAATCCATGGGCCTTGGGGCCTATGATAGACAGTAAGGTTTGATGTTTTGAGGAAGTTGGAAGTGTTCACCAAGTGGGAGATTGTTGAGAAATTATGTCTCAACTTCCAACTTGAAGTCCTCATTTTCATGCCTTGGTGATTTTGTGTTGTTTGCAAAGTTTTGGTGGAGGCAGAACCAGGATGGAACTTGGCATTGTTCTATTTGTCTAAGTTTCGGGTCTCTGGCGGAGGCGGAACCGGGATGGAACTTGGCATTGTTCTGTTTGCATAAGTTCTGGGTTTCGGTTCTCATTCCTGCTCCGACTCCACTTCCTACTGTCTGTTTCTTCTCGCTTCGTTTTGCAGGTTTTGGCAGAGGCGGAACCAGTTTTGGAATTTAGCAATGTCTATTTTCCATGTTCCTATTTCAATTTCTGTTCCGACTCCGCACCCGACTCCTACTTTTACGATCTAGTTCCTCTGGATGTTTGGATTCTCCTCGGGGTGTTTTCCTCCACCTTGTCCTAGTTCTGGATTGTTGTTTCTTGTAGTTGGCGGAGGCGGAACTAAAACCAGATTGGTTCCTGATCTTAGACTTTTGGTAAAGTCATGTTTCTATCCCTGTTTCGTCCCCGACTCCGACTTCGGTCTTTTGTGTTCCCGTCTTGGTTTGACCCCGGGTTGACTTTACCCGGTTAGAACTGTTTCCGATGAGTTCCTCTTTGTCATGGGTGGACACGGAACTGAAATGGTTCTTGAACCTGTAATTTTGGTGGAGTCATGTTTCGACTCCAGTTTCAACTCCTGTTCCGACTCCGACTCCGACAGTGTTAGAAATGACTTGAAGTCTTGGTCGCGCCCGATGTCTGTTTGACCGTTTTGGTTGCTCTGTCAACTGCGATTGCTGATGGGTCTTGGACGCATGGCACCTGGTTGAATAGTGATTGGACAGATACCAAGATAGTTATTGTGGTAGTTGCATTTATCAATGAAGGGTGGTGAGCTCAACCGTTTTGAGTAATGGCTTTGAATGCAAAGTCGGCTCGTTGCAAGAAATCTGTCAGATCCGACCAGTTGCGTGATTTGAGGATGGAATTCATTGCTCTTCTGAGTCAGTTACATATGGATGAGAGATGTGTTATAAGTCATAAGTTAGACAAGTCAAGAGTTGAGTCGTAAGTTGCAAAGCAAGTTTGAAGTTGCGAGCTGAAGAACAGAAGGACGTGAGTTCTTGAGGAGGGTTTTGAACTGTATGTTGTAAAAACATTGTAACAGTGAATCTGAAACTCTTTGGGTGATTGTGAGCTGAACTAAGAAGTCTGGTTATTGTATGTAATCGATTCATTACTGTAATACAATAGATTTGACTTTGTGTGGTGGGTTTTTTACCTGAAAGGGTTTTCCCACGTTAATACTGTGTCATCTTTGTTTGCTTATCTTTCTAGTTTCTCATTGCCATGGTTGTATGCATCTCTATAAGTTTTTGAAACTTTTAGTTTTTCATTTTTGCTTCTCTCCCCTAAAGTAAAGGTGTTAAGGGAATGTATTCCGCACTGTTGGGTCAATAGATCCGCATTCATTTCCCTTCACAAAATACATTTTTTCTAGTGTTTCTCTGAAGGAAAGCCTTCTCTCTTATACAAGTAGCAGCTCACACTTCAATAGATTTGTGTTCAAATGTTGTGATTATTAGACTTTGTGCCTATAATAAAGAAGCATTTATTTTTGAACCTTAACATTTAGAATGCATGAATTACCAATAAAGAAAGATAGAGAGCACTTATGAGTTTAAGTGGCACAATTTGCCTAGAAACAAAATAAATATAAATCCATGTACTACATCCAGAAATTCTATAGGAAAAACAAAATTTCTAATAAAATTTTCAATACAATGAAGACACTATGCAATTTGGATCTACATCTATCTAATGTACACACTTGCAAGGTTAAAACCTATCTCCTAACTCTCTTCTAAATGGGAGCATATCTCAGCCAATGCCACCAAATTTTTTTGTAGATGCTTGTCTTGTAAGAAACCTTTATGCAAAGAGAAATAGATTTTCTCAATATATTATACATCAAAGGCTATTTTTTGCATTCCTCACTATTGGAAACAAGGTCTACTAAAGCATATGGAGCTTATTCTCCAAATTGACCAAGTTCATCAAGCATCTTGACTAAGAAGGATATAATTTCTACCTTCATCTCCCTTTCCTATGGATAGCTAGATTGAGTAGCATGGTTGATATTTGAAAGGAACATGTAGGAAAGCAATCTTGTTTGAGGGAATTTGTCCTTTTTAAATAGATTAATTATTATAGCCAAAGAACCTCCATTATTGAAAGCAATCAACATCAAGAGTATTATTCTTGACACACGCTACAAATGCATCTAAGCTAACTTTTGTTTTATTCAATGAACTTCCTAGTAGATCTATGAGCCTCTCCAAAGCCCCAATGTCAACCACGCCTATCGTTCCTGATTCATCTTACAACAACGTGCAATAATGCAAGCAATAACCTCCAAGACATTTTCATTTTGACTACTAAGTAGAGAATGAAGAAGCTCTATGTTGTTATATTCAAGCATGCCATACTTTAGAGGTATTTTTGATTGAAAAAAAACTAATAAGTAGGAGGTTTCTTCCACAGCGTGTCAAATTATGATATTGCCATTAGGAGAGATGGGTTCTTTCACCTAGATGCAATGAGTGCTAAGTGGACCATTCATTATCATGAGAGATGGGTTCTTGTGAACCAATACTCATGAATCATGGGCCAATGAGTTTGACTCGAAAACTACACGGTTGAATCATGATAGCAATATCATAATGAAAAAAAACTCTCAAAGATCGAGCACTAGCCTCGACTACCTAACAATTCCACAATTGAGAACCATCAGTTGCATGACAGGATGACACACTAAATAAATATGAAATACAAAGTCCTTTCCAAAAATTAGAAATGATCAAATTCATGGGTTAGATAAGAAAGAGACTATTTCCACTAATGGCCTGTAAAGGATATTATAGTATTAATTTTCCAAAGTCATCTCAACCAGTTGCATTCCAAAAGTTCAACTTATATAGAGGATCTAATAAGAATCCATGAAAGGCAAGAGATAATAGTATTTTGTAAAAATGACCGACCCCTTTAATTTAGAGCTATGTTGAATTCTAAAGACTAAAACCAAGCTAATCAATAGGAGTTTAAAACTATGTCCACGAAATGGTCTAAGGAATATTTTGTTTTGTTGAGTAAATGCTTAGTGGGGTAATGGTTTGCCTTTAACATTTTATAGGGTAAATTTGAGCTAGATTCTTCAAGCTTGTAAACATGGATCAAACTTGAATATATCCCATAACCATTTAACCACCGCCTCACCATATCTCTGCTAGATCTATGTGTTTCCTTATTCTAGTCACTATAATTTGAAACAGAGTTAAGTTACAATAAGTGTCCCTAACCATTACACCGCAACCAATTGGACTAATATGGAACATTATTAACTGTAAAAAGAAGAGTAAAATTAAATTTAAAAAAAAAAATCTAAGCCAGAAGCCATAAGCATTATTTACTACACAATCTAAGTCAGAAGCACTCCACAATAAACAAAAAAATCTTCTAAAAATCTTTTTATATAATTATATCTACATAAATATTTTTTCTTTTAAGATATTTCCATCATAATTAAATGCATATTAAATTTTCATATTTCAAACATTATCATTATTCATTTATTTTAAAATTATTTTATTCATAAAGGATTATATTAAAAATTAAGTTATTTTATGTATGTTAAAGTTATTTTATATATTAATGACTATGTATAGAAAAACTTTGATTATTTTTTATTTTTCAAAACAATGTAAATAAAATAAAATAATATATTATTTTATAAAAATTATTAATAATATGCGTATATATACTATAAAAATTATTAATTAAATATTTTCAAAATAAAGTTAAATAAAATAAAATAATATTATTTATATATATTATATACATAATTACTAATATATGTATATATACTATATAAATAATTGATTGAATATTTTCAAAATAATTTAAAATAAATAAAATAAATAAAATAATATTATTTTCACATATTATAAAAATAATTAATAGTATATATGTATAAGAGTTTGGAAGAACAACTGTAAGAAAGCACACTTGTTGCCATAACTGATGAAGATAATATTTTTATATTCAAGCCTAGTACTCTGAAAGAAGTCTGGTTAGTTGTGTTCAACATGGGGGCCTCGGGCCTAATGATTGCCCCTCGGCCTTCTTTCATAAGTTTTGGGACATTGTGGGTGAAGATGTGTTCCTTGCTTCCAAGGACTTCCTTAAATCTGGCAAAATTTTGAAGCGACTTAACATCTTTATAATTCTCGTTCTTAAAATTCAAATCCTCAAACCATGATTGACTTTAGACCCATAAGCTTATGTAATAACATATATAAAATCTTCTACAAAATTCTAGTTAATAGATTGAACCCCCTTTTGGAGAAGGTGATAAGCCCTTATTAGAAAGGCTTTGTCCAAAGACGTTAGTTTTTGGATGCTACTATATCCACACATGAAATTTTTTATTCTATGAATAGAAGAAATAGTGTTGGTATGACCTTCAAACTTCATATCTCAAAATCCTATGGCAAGGTATCATGGAAGTTTCTTTTCAAAGTCCTTGCTAAGTTTGGATTCAATCAATATATCATAAACCTTATTAAAGAATGCATCTCCACGATCAATTATTTTGTTCTATTTAATGGTGTGCCCTAAAAATTCATCTATGTGGGTAAAGGGATTAGGCAAGGTGGCCCTTTATCCCCTTATCTCTTCATCATGGTTGTGGATGTGTTAAGAAAAAATACTCTTAAAATTTTGTAGGAAGGTGATATCAAGGGAATCAAATCTGCTACTTCTCTATACCCCTCAATCTATTCAACAATTTGTAGATGATACTATTCTCTTTGGCAAAGCCTAAGTGGTTGAAGCTAGGAAATGAATGTAATGCACGCCTCAATAACTATACCTCCATCTCTGACCAATGCATGAATTACACAAAAATCATGATATACTTCTTTAAAATCACTTAGAATCTTCAAACTAAAGTGATTGATATTCTTGGTTGTGAAAGCACCCCTCTCTTGGAAGTCTATTTGGGTCTTCCTTTAACTGCCAAGGAAGTCACCCCTAATTTCCAAAATATGGTGTTGGAAAGATTGAAAAAAAACTTATCAGTTGGAAAGGATCTAGTTTGAGTCATGCAAGAAAAATACAACTCCTTGATGTTGCTCTACGAGGGACTTCTATTTATTTCCTATGCCTATTCAAAATTCCTAGATACATAGAAGAAAAGATAGAAAGAATTCAAAGAAAATTCCTTTGGTCTGGTATGAGGAGAAGAAAAATTTGGCTCTACTAAGATGGGATACTGTCTACCTTCCTAAAATTAGTGGTGGGATTGGGATTAGAAAAATTCAAACTACCAATAAAGCTCTCCTAGCTAAGATTGGTTGGGATCTTTTGAGGAACAATAAGGACTAGTTTACTATCTTGAATGCCAAATACCTTAACAATGTCCCCTTTATTAGGAGCCTTTACACCAGTAAACACCCTCGTGGTTCTTTAATCTAGAACAATGTCATCAAATCAAAAAAGTTGCTTCAGGGTAGTTTGAGATTGAAACTAGGTCCGAATGGTCACAAAATTAATTTTTGGGATGATTCCTAGATCTTGGGACATCCCCTCAACTAAACAAATTTCAAGGACCTTTAGGGTCCTGCCTCAAAATGCTTTGGTAGGAATGTTTTTGATTACTTTGTTGGTTGGTTGGGCTCCAAAAAATAGAAAATTTTGGGAAGATTTTGTCACAACATTCATGGGTTAAGGTGAAAAATATTGGTCCCTCTAAAAAACCCTTTCCATCACCGAAATTACTATGTTTTATAAGGATGATAGTTTCTTCTAGGCTAAGGAGAGTAAAGGCAACCTTACTACCAAATCAACTTACATTCTATTGTATGAGCATGGTCCCTATGGTAGATTTTGGAATCAAATTTGGAATTGACACCTAATTCCCAAGATTAACTTCTTTTGGTGGACATCTACCCATAACAAAATCCTCACCCAAGACAACCTAAGGCAAAGAGGATTTAAGATCCCTAATAGATGCACTCTATGCAAAATGGATGAGGAATTTTCACCTCACTTTTTATTACATTACCCTTTATTGTTGAGTTTTGGACCTTTGCTATGCAAAAATTGGATATCTATAGGTCAATGAATGATAGTGTCAAAAGTCTTGTCGAAAATTAGGTAAGCCCTTTTACTCACCCCCTAGTAAAGGAGACTTGGAGATAACTTCCCCCCTTCATTTGTCGGTGCATCTAGAAGGAAAGGAATAATAGGATCTTCTACAATGAAGAAAAGAGTCCCAAGGTAGTTTTTAGTTCTTGATCCAAGATTCTAACAAAAAATATTTCTTTATGTTGTTTTAAATAACCAGGAAGGCCCCCAAATGAAATGGAGATCAATGTATCCCATAAATGGGGATTACAACTAAACCTGAACTCTTTTGATAAATCTAAACTTATGGCTAGATATAACACCAAATGGAGGCCTCCACGGTTGGGTTGGTCAAAACTCAGCTTTGATGGGGTTACAAAAGGAAACCTAGGCCCTGCCAATATGTGGAGATTCTGAGGGAAATTTTATTGTTGGTTATGTTTGGAGTATTTGATAGCAATATTCTATGACCATTGAAGCTACATGAATATGTTTGGTGGTCTCAAAATATATTTATCAATAGGAATCAAAATACTACAAGTGGAAAGTGACTCTAGAACTATAATTCATATTATCTTGAAGGAAAAGGTTATACTAGATGGTCTTGTGATGATAGTATCATGGATATCCAAAATATTCTCATGAAATTGGAAAAAAAAAAATCTCTCATATCTATAGAGAAGGTAATAGGGTCATAAACACCATGGCCAACTTAGGGACATCTTTGGATTCAACTAGATGTTGGAGAAACTACTCTGCTCTACCAACAAAAGTCAAAGGTTTAATTCTTGAGAAAAAAAATTCAATATCCAAAATGAGAACCCAATCCGATTTATTAAAAAGTATTAAGTTAATGCTTACTCTTGTCATAACCCTTATGATGGGTAAGTTTATGTGGGATTGGATGTTCAATTTGGATTGGTACATGTGTACCTTCAAGTCCACTACAAATCTACTCTGTAAGCTAATGTGGAATGTGATCTTATATAAAGGAAATAAAATGTGCATCTTGAGGGCTACATTTGGTTCGCACGAGGCTCCCCTTCCTTATCTTAATGTTATAATCACTAAATTTAGTTGGGGGGAAGGAAACAAATATATTAGAGCTTATGATGATTAATTACAACTCAAATCTTGTGTTAGGTCATTATTTCTATCCTCCTCCCATGACGTCCATGAATCATTTTTACATATGCTTCTTCAAAGATTGGTTTTTCAAAAAAGGCCACAAGTGCATGGGGATTTGTAACCATATCTATTCAGGACAACAAAAATATCACCTCACCTTACATATCTCGAGAAGGCCCATGATATTTGCTTGATCTATCCTACTTGAATATTTTTTTCCCTCTACATCTTCCTGGTTATTTTAAATCTTTCATGCACATTGTAATTTTTTATAAGCATCTTTGTCTTGTGAACCAGCTCAAATTGTTTAAGAGAATGGGTGTGGATAGGTTTGAATGGAGCTTAGACCTCCTGTGAAGAATTTCACAAAGACACCTTAATCTGGAACATTTATGAAGAGGGAGGTCTAGCACCTTTAATGGAGACCCTCAATGGCCACAATGAGAACCTTTCGATTCAATTTGCTAATGATTGGAGCAAAAAATGTGTTAAATTAGGAGGCATTTCTTTTGAGGTGAATGAATATATTATAGCTAAAGCTAATAGTCTCTCATGCAATGGTCAAAAGCTCAAGAAACACACCAAATTTCAAGACACTAACAACATGAACCAGTTCTTTAGGGATAATGAACACCCCACCAAACTACATGTGGGGTACAACTAGAGCAAGCTGCCAATGTTGTGAGACCAGGCTTCTTTGGTGATAATGAAATATTTAACTCTCAAGGGTAGGTTTAAATTTTATGATTATTACCATATGCCTCTTATCAACCATTTTACACCACCTACTTTTAACCTTCCCTTTTTTCCTTCTTTCATCTCTCGAGCTGTCTGTGAAAGAGGTTGTGGAGCTTTCTACTAAAAACCCCAAGAAATCCCTTGTCCTGCTCCATCAGGGACTTATTTTGAGATTATACCATTTTCATCTTGCATTCTATCCCCCCAAACCAATATACGCTATCTTAGTGGAAGATGTTTCGAATGTCAATCCCCCATTGAAATTCCCCAGATCCCCCACGAGGTGGATGTTGTTAAACCCAATACCAAGCATAAGCTAAATCCCCCTACCAACTAGCCCAATCTTGAAACTAACCCTAAACCCCTGGCCAATCAATCTAAAAAGAAGAGTAAAAATATCCATGCTTAGATCCAAAAAATGGTGGTGGTGGGGCTTTGTGAGTTAAAAAAATCCCTTGCTAAAAATTTGAGCAAGCATGCCAGGAAGAAAACCCCAGACAATAAGAAGAGTTATATCACCTTCTTTGTGGAAGAATAAAATGGAAGAAGAAAACTCTCATTACGAGGAGGGTGATGATATCACTAATAACACCTGTGATGAGGAAAATATGACTCTTACTGATCCCAACGTTGGTTTTGAACCTGCTAGTGTGGGAAGATCCAACAGATTGGCTAACAAGAAGAGACCCAATGTTACTATTGATGAAATCTCTAGTGAATTTGAACAAAACAACGAACAAGATAACAATAATGAAAATATGGAGGAGGATGTTGAGGATTACAATCATGGACCAATCCATTTTATAAAGCTCAATAAAATGATCATGGAAGAATCCACCCTGGATTCCACCCCACCACATGAGCACAAAGATGCAACTAGCCATCACTATGAGAAAATTGCTCAGGATTTCAATGCTTTGATGACTCAAGTCAATAATCTTGAAAGGAATTTGAATCGCTTTATGTGATTTACTCTCAAAGTGATCCACCACTCCGCTATCACTTTGGCTTTAATGCTCCAAGAGGAGATCAAAAAACATAACCCTTCTACTGACCCCAGTTCTAGCTAACAGAAGGTTGATGTCTTCAAATTCCTCATGGAGGAATGGGAGAACATCTCCAAATAAGGGCTCTTTAGGATTGTTTATTTTTTTGTTCGGTAACTCTATTGACATTGTATCTTTTCTATTATTTTGTCGTCTTTGGTCTGTTTTGTTTTTAATGTTGAACTTGGTTAAATGAACGTATGCCCTTGTGGCCTTTTATGCTTTTATGTTATGGGTGAAACACCTTGTAAATATTGTTTATCTAATTAAAAAAATTAGTATGTAAAGAGAGAGCAAGAGTGGGAGCGATATTTAAAATTTTGGACTAGTTCGTGTTGTGCTACTTTGTTCCTTGGGTATTGATGATTCATGTGTCTATTCTACCCATGCGCTTATCTATTGGTGTGTATTGCGTTGTTCTGTCTACTAGGAGTTCTTTTCTTTTCAAGCCTAGTTTTTTCACGTGCTCTACTATCCTTTTATTTCTCCTTCCCTTTGTTTATATTTTCTAGGCTTTTCATCTCACAGTCCCCCAACGGGGGCCCAGGTGAGCGTCCCCCATTTCTCTCCTCCTGATAAGGATTTGAAGGATAGTGTGTATGCCTCCTTTTTCAAGGTAGAAGACCTTGTTTCCTTTATTGATAAAGCTATCAATAAATGTAACCCTTTTCTTGACTTGTGATCCATTCCCCACCCTTACCCTTCTATCTCGAGGGATGGGCTCGTAATAGATATGTTAGATGAGCTTCTCAATGTCATGTTGGTCAAAATAGAGAACTATTTGGTTGGAATGTTCCTTGCCTTTTGTCCCAATGTGGAGCAAGTTAGGAACTATAATTATCTACAGTAGAAACTAAAGGGTAGTGTTTCTATCAGTGCAATGATTTGTTAGGTTAGGTGACATTTATCATGCAAACCTATGCCATTTATTTATCTCCATGTTTCTTGGAAAGTGTCCTAGGGGACATGTGAGAAATATATTTAGTTTTGGCATTATTGTAATTGTATTTTCAAGTGAGAAATTAATGTCGGTAGAGGTTACACATCACTAGAGGACAAAATACTCTCTCTGAGGCATGCACGTTGGAAATATGAAGAGTCTTGAGTGGGGAGCCAATTTTGGAGGGAAACAAATGTCCATTGGTGTACCACCTAGAAGTTGAATAGTCATCGGAGCATCTTGAATGCCAAAAGTTGAAAGGGATATGGGTTAGGTGCTCATATTGAGGCATTTTTTACATTTAATTAATTTATTCCCATGACTCTTGGTTTTCCAAGGAAGGGGAGTGGGTTTTTGTAAGTGGTTTCAGCACCTCTTGTTTCAATTTACCATTGTGGTTTTTCCGCCCACAAGTTCTATAAAGCCTTGAGATGGTAATTGCATCATGTTATTTTGAAGTGTGTGGAATAATTCAGGTTGTAGGAGAAAAACAAGGAAGTGTATTGTGGTGTATCTCTCTTTTGAAGATAAATAATATACTTTCCCTCTTTTCTCGTGTGGATTCTTTTCTCATGTGGATTTCTCCACGTAAATCTGGTGTTATATTTGTTTGTTGTTTTTCTATTGTGATGAATGTGAAATCACATACATTAAATCATATTTAGTAATCTTATTTTCAAATTTGAATACACATACATAAGTTAATATTGTATCTTAGTTCCACCTTGTATTCAACATTTGGTATCAAAGCTAATGGTTATGTTTAGAAGGGGATGCATTTCTCTTAAGTGTTGGAGATTTTTGGCTGCAGTGGGAGCTCTTGTTTTTGTGGTTTATTGAAGATTTATGAATAATATTTTATACCATGGCTTCTAACTCTTTCCAAGATATTGAGAAATTCAATGTAACAGGTTACAAGATGTGGAAATTAAAGATGGAGGATCTCCTAGAAGAGAGATATCAATGGTTTTCAATTTCACAATAAAGTAAAACAACTGAAATGAGTGATGAAGATTGGGAAAATTTAGACAAGAAGGCATGAGGAACCATTCAGTTGTGTCTTACAAATTCAATCCTTTTGAATGTCTCCACTGAAGACACTGCATAAGTTGTGGAAAAGGATAGGTGATATTTATCAAACTAATTTTTTTTCTAACAAGTTATATCTCAAAAGATGTTTATATTATTTAAAAATGAAATATAGTGTCTCTATAGTGGATCATCTAAATGCTTTAAATCTGATTATAAGTCAATTTGCATCTGTAGATGTTAAATTGAAGATGAAGATAAATGTATCTTATTTCTTTGTTCTTTGCCCGAATCTTGGGAAAATTTAATTATTACTATAAGTAGTGGTAATGTAGAAACAAATATGGACACCATAATATCCATATTTATTTTAGAGGAGAAAATCCAAAAATGTGGGCTCCCAAGATGCCTTGCATGTGTGAGGTAGGTCCAAAGAGAAAGGGTTTAAAGGGGATAATAAGAGGGATAAATATAAAGGATGTTCTAAAACCCTCAAAAAGAGTAGAGTAAAGTATGGGAATTGTGATAACAAAGGGCATTCAAAGAAGGAATGCAGGAATAAGAAAAATAATTTTGATTCCTCCACAAAAAAGTCCCTTCATGATGATTTTGATCCTTTCTTTATTTCAGCTAACACTATTAGTGATGATGCTTGGCTTATTGATTGAGGTTGCTCCTACCACATGACTCCTCACAAGGAGTGGATTACTGATTACAAAGAATATAATGGGGGAGATGTTTTCCTTGGTGATAACAACACAAAAAGGATTTTTGACCTAAGGGAAAGGTAAATTTGTGTTTCAGCAATGGGAGAATTAAAACTCTTGATAAATTTTTGCATATTCCAAGACTTGCAAAAAAAATTACTTTTAGTGTCCAAGTTAAATAATTCTAGAATGCATGTAACGTTCAATAATTTTAGTTGCAAGTTAGTAAGAGGGAGTTTCCATTGATGATATCTTCCAAGATTTTGGTACTTTTGTCAAATGTGAGACTTTTGTTTAATTTGGAGAATTTATTTTCTAGTTCCTTTCTCAAGGAAACAATCTCAAAATTGCGTTTCTCACAATCTTCATTTTTATTTAATTGTATTGTTACCTCCTCTTCAATTCTTTTAGCCTATTCAACGTGAGTCTTTAGATATACAATCATCTTTTTTGATTTTTCAAGTAGCTTCATCTTCAACTCGTCATCTTCTCAAATTTGAATTTTTAGTTTTGAATTTTTCTTCTTGATTCTTTTGATTTCATCTAGGGAAGCAACAAGTTCTTTTTCCAAATCCACTATTGTATCCTCAAGATTCATTTCTCCTTTGTCTTTGTTGATTTAAGATAGCATCGGTCAGATATAAATGGTGATTACATTTATGCATCATCATTTATATTTGATCGACCTGCTCTTAAAATATAAATGCCTTCAAATAAGTTAGTCAAAATTGAGATGATGATCAAAATTTGCAATAAATAAAATCATAATTCATATATATAATCATTGTTTTATTTATACACACATTAGTCTATGTGTAAATTACCGAATGTCTTCGGTTAGTTAAGGAGTTCGCACGCGCCCAAGAGACACGTCCCATGAGAGGGCATGTCTCTTCTTGAGGCATGTCTCCATCCAATAAATGGTGACTCATTCTTTGATATGCAAACATCAAAATCAATAAATGTTTTGCAATCAACACATTCAGAAGATAAAGAAGAAAATCTGACTTAGAATTCTTACATAGAAAATCAGTCTTAGAATTTCCATAGGTTTCTTAGGATCCAAATTTGATAAGATTTTATTACATTTACATGGTATCAGAGCCAAGTTGAGTGAATCCAAATCAAATCTAGATATCAGATTGCTTAGGAAAATTTGTATTTTTAATTAGAATTCACATCACATTCTTCATAGTGTCAAGTGTGATCATATTTGAAGATCGTCTTGCAGGAGCAAACAACTTTACATCATGGAAATTTAGAATCATGATGATCCTTAAAGAGAATAAGTTAGACTCATTTGTGAGAGAAAACAAAAGGGAACCTGAGGCTGATCCTAAGAAAACTCAATGGATTGAGAACAATAAAAAGGCCATGAAAATATTAGTATATGCAGTTAACGATCATATAGTGCCCATTCTAGCAAAACATGAAACTGCATATCTGATGTTCAAATCCCGTGAGAGAACCTATGAGATAAACAACACCAGTAGGACTCTTGCATTAAAGAGGCAAATCAACAATGTCCAAATAAACAAAGGAGAAACTATTAATGCATACTTCATGAGGATCATTGAACTAAGGGATCAATTATCCACAATTGGATATCGGATTGATAGCAAAGAGTTAACTCTAATTGCACTAGGAGGCCTACCAAACTCATGGGAGTCATTTGTTCAAGGAATAAGTGCGAGATCTAAACTCCCCAAGTTTGATAGGCTAAGAACATACTGCCTACAAGAGGAAACAAGACTCTCAACAAAATAAAATAAATAAAAGAACATAGATGAAGACATTCATGTGCTCAACACAACATCTAATAAAAGGAGTAATAAAAACTCCTACAGGAAATGATCATTTAAAAGAAAAATAAATTCATATGGAAAAGGATCTTCCAAGAAGAAAGAAATCTCTCAAGTACAATGTTTAGATGTGATCAATATGGCCACTATGCAATGAAGTGCCCTGACAGATCAAAACAACAAGCATCCTTTGATAAAGTAGGAAAGTCAAATTCAAACCATGAATTTGAGAACTTTGTGTTCTATTCAGCCTTATCTAGTCAAGTATCTAACAACACCCACAATTGGGTAATTAATAGTGGTTCCTCTAGACATATCACAGGGTTCAAAGAACATGTAGACACTATGACTGAAAATATTGATGAAGAAGTAACCATTGGGGATGATTCTGCACACCCTGTAAAAGGGGTTGGAACTTGCTCCATCAAATTGAAATCTGGTCTCTCCCTTCAACTCACTGGAGTTTTATTTGTACTTGGAATAAAGAGGAATCTAATATTTATCTCTACCCTTGAAGACAATGGATATAGAGTTACCTTTATGGATGGGAAATTTCTAGCATGGCCTAAGAACTCAACTATCAAGAAAGCCCAAACCATAGGTATAAGACAAGGGTATCTTTACAAACTATGCACTAAGGTTAAGCAAGCCCTTAACCTTGATACTTCTGATTCAAATGAAATTTGGCATAGAAGATTAGGAAACCTTCATTTTTGTGCCCTACCTTATGTGGAAAAACTTGTAATAGGATTACCTAAGTTAAAACCATCTCATGAAGGAAATTGTAAAGGTTGTGCCCTAGGAAAGAATACAAAGGAATCCTTTCACAATAGCTTGAGTAAAACCCAAAATATATTAGAACTGGTTCACTCTGATTTATGTGGACCCATGTCTATACCTTCCAAGTCAGGCTTTCTATACTATGTCATATTTATAGATGAATTCTCTAGGAAGACCTGGATTTATTTCCTTAAGTGTAAAGAGTCGATAGAAATCCTTAAAAGGTTCAAGGAGTTCAAAGCCCTTACTGAAAACTTCTCTAGGAAGAAAATAAAAATCTTAAGGACAGACAGTGGGAAATAATACATCTCTGAAATTTTTTAAGGAATTTTGCATGAGTGTTGGGATTAAGAGGGAGTTTATTGTAGCCTACAACCCTCAACAAAATGGGGTTGTTGAAAGGAAAAATAGAACCATTGTAGAAGCTGCTAAAGCAATGTTGCTTGACTAGAACACTGAAACTTCATTCTGGGCAGAAGCCTTTAGAACTGATGTCTACATTCAAAATAGAAGTCCTCATTCTCATATAGATAAAAAAAACTCCCGAAGAAGCTTTTACCGGCATAAAACCTAATATTAGTCATTTTAGGATTTTTGGTTGCCCTGTTTATATTCATGTGCCCAAAGAGAAGAGATTCAAACTAGAACCTTCTAGAAAGAAAGGGGTATTTGTGGGATATAGTGAAACCTCCAAGGCCTACAGGATATTTGTACCCAGGTAGAAACAAATTGAATTGAGCAGAGATGTCATCTTTGAAGAAGACATTGCATTCAAAAGGGCAAGAAGTTCTAGTGAGATAGAAACCTATTCCTCTAGAGTATTAGAAGTGGAACCTGCTCTTGAGATTCAGAGGGAGTATTCTGAGTAAATGCCAAATGAACTGCAATCTACTTCAGATGAGAATACAAATGACAACGGTAGAAAGAGGCCACTTTGGGCTAGAAATATGATCAAAGAAGCCGAGAATCATGCAGCACCCAAAGGAACGTTTAGGGAAAGTAAAAGACCCAAACGATTCTCAACCTATGTTGCTCTAATGAGTAACATCATAAATTTAGAACTTGTTAGTGTTACAAAAGCCTTTAGACATCAAGTATGGAAGGACGCAATGACGGAAGAATATCAGTCCATTCTAAAGAATGATGTATCGGATATAGTGCCTAGACCAAAAGAGAAATTTGTTGTCTCTTCTAAATGGCTCTTCAAAATCAAGCATGCTGCTGATGGCAGTATAGAAAAACATAAGGCACGTTTTGTGGTGAGAGGTTTTTCACAAAAGGAAGGCATTCATTATGAATAAATATTTGCACTTGTTGCCCGCTACACATTTGTGAGAGCAGTGTTAGCCATTGTCGTAGCTAAAGGTTGGAAGATCCACCAAATGGATGTGAAAATTGCCTTCCTAAATGGAACCATTGAAGAGGAAGTATATCTAGAACAACCTAAAGGTTTTGTGATGCATAAACCTGACTCACATGTATGTAGACTAAAGAAAGCTCTCTATGGACTTAAACAGGCTCCCAGGACCTAGTATGAAATAATTAATAGCTACCTCTTGGGACTAGGATTTTCCAAGAATGATGCAAATCCAAATCTTTACTTTAAGGTAATCAAAGGTGGTATGTTAATAATTATTTTATATGTTGATGACCTACTGATAATAGGAGAAGATCACCTCATTGCTCAAGGAAAGAAGGATCTAACTTCAAAATTTGACATGAAAGACTTGGGAATTTTACACTACTTCCTAGGTTTGGAAGTATGGCAGAAATCAAATGTCATTATACTAAACCAAGGAAAGCATAATATTGATCTTCTGAAGAGATTTGGAATGTTGGACTGTAGACCCATGTCTACACCTATGGAAACCAACCTTCACAAACTGAAAGAAGTAGCAGCAGAATCCAAGTGTGCAGATTCAACCCTATATAGAAAAATGATTGGATCCTTGATGTACCTGGTTAATACCATACCTGATATTTTCTATGCAGTGAATGCTCTTAGCTAGTTCATGTGTGATCCAAAGGAAATTCACCTTATGGTTGTGAAACATATATTGAGATATCTTCAATGCACTATTGGATATGGTCTTCTTTACAGAAATGACCAACTAGATCTACATGGATACTCTAATTCAGATTGGGTTGGAAGTGTAACCGATCGAAAAAGAACATTAGGATGTTGCTTCAGTTTAGGATCGGCTATGATCTCTTGGATATGCAGAAATAGTCTTCAATAGCACAAAGCTTGACAGAAGTTGAATACATTGCAACCTCTATGGGGGCAAGAGAAGCAGTTTGGCTTCGAAAATTACTTGTGGGACTCTTTGGTGAGCCCTTGAATCCTACAATCAGTCATTGTGATAATCAGAGTTGCATAAAACTCTGTAAATCTTGTATTCCATGATAGTTCTAAGCACATTGAGATCCCCTACCATTATGTAGGAGACATGGTAGAAAGGAATGTGATCCAGTTGGAGTATATTAGTACAAATGATCAAGCAAGAGACATTCTCACCAAACCTCTCTCTTGAATCAAGGTAGAACACTTCGGGAAGAAACTTGGTATGGTTGAAATGTAATTTGATATTATGTTTGAAATTCAAATTGTTTATAAGTTGTACTAATATATTTAAATATTTTTAATGTGTAAACTCTTATGCCATGTGTGTGACTCCATGACCTTATGGGTTTGCTCCCCTTGTGTACATTATTTAAAGGTGACAATCTTTCTAATAATGAACACTTGTATGTAACATTGTAAAGTGACGAATCTACAATGATGAGTTGAACCATCATGATAGATATCATGTGACTTGATATTTGTGGACATATCATGATAGTATCTCTTGGACACTTTGATGGATATCATGGGACTTGATGTCATTTGAAGATCATTGTGATCCTTAAGAGATAATCATGGTGGATAATTATATATCTGTGGATATGCCATGGATTATTATGGTAGACATCATGTGACTTGATGTCAGTGCACATACCATAATGAAGATGTGATTATGAATAATTTCATGTGACTTGACAATATTGAGAAAAACATATCATATCTTCGATATCACGTGTGAAGGTGATATCTCCACTTATTTGATTTGGAATATCTTCCCTAGCTAAGAGGGATTGTTGATTTAAGATAGCATCGGTTAGATATAAATGATGATTGCATTTATGCATCATCATCATTTATATTTGATTGAACTACTCTTAAAATATAAATTCCTTCAAATAAGCTAGTCAAAATTGAGATGATGATTGAAATTTGCAATAAATAAAATCGGATTTCATATATATAATCTTTGTTTTATTTATACACACATTAGTCTATGTGTAAACTACTGAATGTCTTCAATTAGTTAAGGAGTCTGCACGTTCCCAAGAGACACGTCCTCTCATGAGACGCATCTCTTCTTGAGGCATGTGTCCATCCTATAAATGGTGATGCATTCTTTGATATGCAAACATCAAAATCAATAAATGTTCTCTAATCAGCACATTCGAAAGATAAAGAAGAAAATCTAACTTAGAATTCTTACACAGAAAATGAGTCTTAGAATTTCCATAGGTTTCTTAGGATCCAAATTTGATAAGATTTGATTAATTTTACAGTCTTTATCCTTTTCTTCTTTTATGCTCATATCAACATTCTCATCATACTCTTCCTCTTTTAAATCCATTTCTTCTTTTGTTTCACTTACAAGTTTGTCTTCTCTTTCAAATATATATCATCTTTTGTTTTTGATGTCATGTGTGTTCTATTTTTCACTCCATCACTTGCATTTGGTTCTTGTTGATCAACATATTGCTTGGTATTTCCTTTTCCCTTATTCCCTTTTATTTTTTACCATGTGTGAATTATAAGATCTCCCTTCAAGCAATTAAGCTTTATAGAAGGAACTTGCTTTGATACTAATTGAAGAAAACACACACAAACTTATACTAAGAGGGGGATGAATCAGTATAAGACCAAGTGTTACAATCTATAACTTTGGCAATCATAAATAAATAATCAAAGTATCCACACATGCAAGATCTATCAATAAAGAACACAAGATGCTCACATGATTTAATGTGGAAACCCTTACGGGAGAAAACCATGGAAAAATATTGCTTATATTAGAAACTTCTTATAGTATTTTTAGGCACCAACCCTCTACAGTTGAGCACCAACTCAACAAGAGAAACCAATATCTTCTAAATTGGAAGACACTAACCTCTCCAACAGCTACTCCAAATCTGTACTTATGACTGCTCCAAAAATGATGTGATGAATGTACCAAGGTTTGCTCTAAAATAGGCACAAGATCTACCCCAAAGTCTAATCCAAAACCTACTCAAATCTGATCCAACTCAGGCTCAAAATTAGACACAAGGTCTGCTCCAAAACTATGCTTCAATTATGCTCCAAATCAGATATAGTGACTGCACAAGATCTGCTCCAAATACTTATGTGAACTGCCTCATATAGATCACTTATATTCTAGCATGATTCACCTTAAGGAATGTCTTCACAAATTCGCTCTATGTTAATATGATTTTCCTTACAATATGTCTTCACCAAAAAGGTCTTGTGCTAGTCCAATTCGCCTCAAAGAATGCCTTATAAATTTTCTCCAAAATTATGAAAATTCTGCTCCAAACTTGCCTTCAATATAAGTCTTCAATGCTTTGCATTTTTTTGCTCTAGGTTTTCTCTTAATTGGATTGACTTATCATTATGTTTCTTATTAATCCTTCACATATATTTCTACTCTAAATATGCTCTTCATTTTTTCCTTAAGCCTGCTCTAAATTATAAATTATTTACATTGAATTGCTTGATTGAAAACCTCCAAACCACTTCCATTTATATGCATTCATGTGCCTTTTCAAAAACTAGGTCGACCTCATCAAAGAGCATTTAATTTACTTTAGTTCTTCAAATGTCAGCCTCATCTAAAGAGTATTTAATTTACTTTAATTCTTTAAAGGTCAACTTCATCTAAAAAGATGCCAACATAGAGAGGGGTCAGCCCCTAAAGAGTATTTAATTTACTTTAATTCTTCAATAGGTCATCCAACATATCATATGTAGTATTATTTCTTCTATGGTTGGCCTACATTCAAGGTGATTTAGTGAATTACTTGCAACACTTTTTCACTGAAAGTCAGCTTCTCTCATCACTTGTACAAACTGTTATGTGGTTGTGTGAATTTATATTACTTTCAATTGAAGATACGATTAGTGGGCCTTTGATAGCTACAATTTCCTTTGACATCAATGATAAAATTTTCTACCAATCTCTCATACTCCTTTGACATCAATGATAATATTTCCAACAATGGGCATGCCAAAAAGTGTGGTGTTGCAAGGTGTGCACCCTTGGTCTCCTTGTGTTGTGCAGTGCAACACTTGGGTTTATGACATGGATTAACCCCCTCCCGTAGATTCATTAACTCTGGTAGTTGTATCGGGCATTAATAGGTCAATATTTCATGCAATAGCAACTGTCTTTGCAAAAATTGGTATTAGAGCTTGGGTCATGGGTTCAAACCCCTTTCTTTCTAGGCGGATTGTTGCAAGGTGTGTGCCCTTGGTATCCTTGTGTTGTGCAATGCAATGCTTGGGTTCATGACACGACTTAACTGCCTCCTATAGATTCATCAACTCTGGCAGTTATATCGAGCATTAGCAAGTCGATCTTTTGGTGGAATGACAACTATCTTTGCAACATGTGGAAGGTCAATTAGGAAGAATTCTGGTCATTTTTTTCATACATTTGCAAAGTACACGAGGTAAATTAGTAGGTCATTTAGAAAATAATTTTATTTGTACAATAATGGTCTCATTGGAGAAGTGATAGCTTCAAATCAATTATGCATCCACTTACAGAGATCCAAACATTACTAAAATAAAACCTCTTAATCAAGAAGATAATTTGGCTTCATTATCAAGAGAGACATGTTATGTTTGCAATAGGGAGAGATGAGAGATAGAGGGGGGAAGAGTGTGTGAGAGAGAGGAAGATAGAGATAGATATGGATATGGATGCGAGGGGTATGGATAGAGAGAGAGGAAGTGATGTATAGGGAGAAGTGGAGAGGGAGAAATATAGGGGTAGAGAGATGGAAATATGGAGAGATAGAGATAAAGAGGCAAATAGATATAGATATAGAGGTCTAGGAAGAGGGAAAGGGGGAGAAAGAGGGAGACATATGGATGGATAGAGAGAGGGATACATGTCTATAGATAGAGGGGGAGAAATACAGAGGTAGAGATGAAGATAGAGTGAGAGAGGAAGGAGACAAATAAATAGAGATATAGAGAGAGGTAGAGGGAGAAATAGAGAGAGAGGGAGATAGAGAGATATAGATGGAGAGGGAGAGGGAGAGAGATATATATAGATGGTGAGATAGAGTGATAGACAAATAGAGATATAAGTAAATATAGAGAGAGGGGGGGAGAAGGGGAAAGAGAAAGAGATAGGAAAATAGAGAGAAGTAGATGTAGATAGAGAGGGAGAGGGAGAGATAGATATATATAGGAAGATAAAGGGAGAGAGAGGTAGAGATAAAGAGATAAATGGGGGATTGGGAGGGAGGAAGGGAGGAAGGAGGATATGGGAGAGAAAAATAGGTAGGAGAGAGAGAAGTAGAGAGATATAGTAAGAGGGTGTGATAGGAAGAGAGATAGTGAGAGGGGATATAGAGATAGAGATAGGGAGGGAGAAACGAGGAATGTGTGTGCGAGTGAGAGAGATATAGAGATAGAGATAGGGAGGGGTAATGAGTGTGTGTTTGAATGAGAGAGATATGGAGATAGAGGTAGAGCTCAAGAAAGAGATATAAATAGATGGAGAGGAAGGGGGAGAGAGAGGGAGAGAAATGGAGAGGATAGAGAAGTAGAGATATACAAAAAGAGGGAGTGATAGGGAGAGAGGGAGATACATATATTGGGAAAGATATGGGAAGAGAAAGAAATAGAGGTGCAAGAAGAGGTAAGGAGATAAACATAGGGGAGAGACATTAGAGAGGTAGAGATGGAGATGGAGAAATAGAGATATAAAATAAGGATATGAAGTGATATATAGAGGTAGAGGGGTACAAAGAGGGAGAGAGGGAGAGAGGGAGAGATAGAGGTAGAGACAAGTAGAGAAACTAAAAGAGAGTAAGGGAGGAGATAGGGAGAGGGAAATAAAGAGAGAGGGGGAAAGAGAGAAAGATAAAAGGGAAGATAAATATAGAGAAAAATATGGGAGAGAGGAAGAGAAAGATTGAGAGATAATAAGAAACATAGAGATAGAGAGGGAGACAAAGATATAAAGAGATCTCTTTCTATATATATATTCCTTTCTTTCTCTTTTCTCTCCCTTTGTCTCTCTCTCTCTATATATATATATTCTTTTCTTTCTCTTTTCTCTCCCTTTGCCTCTTTATATCTTATCTCTATCTCTCTTTCCCTTCTCTCTTCATCTCTTTTCTCTCTATCTATTTTCCTTCTTAAGTGTGCAATGGGTACACTGAAGAGGTTGTAAAGGTGAATTATCATATCCTTAATCAAATGACATGCTACCCTTTGCATAACTCCCTAGGGCACGTGTTATCCTTGGATAGTTATCACGAAACCATTGATCAAAAATTAGTTTCTCTCTACCTTTTGATTTTGATTTTAAGTTTTAAATTTATTTTATTATACAAATTAAAACTAAAATTCAAAATATAATTATTCTACAATAATTAAAATTTTAATAAGATAATTAATAATAATTAAATTAATTCTAATAACTTTTTTTTTTTGTAATTTCATAAGAAAACATAAATAATTTAAATAAATTTAAACTTACGTCTAAATTAAAATAAAATAAACTAAATGCAAAGTCAAAATATATTAAAATAATGTCAATAAAATAATAATTAAAATATTAATCATAATAAATAATAAACTTTTCAAATTAATAAATAATATAATTAAAAAGTAAAAAATAATTTTAAATTTATTAGAATTGAAATATTGATAAAATATAATTATATTTTTCATTTCAATCTTATCAACTTATTTTCTTTATTTGTTAAAAAACCTGCAGTTAAATTGTTAAATCATTTTGAAAATAAAAATAGAGAATTTATTAGAATTGAAATATTAAAAAAATATAATTTTATTTTTCATTTCAATCTTATCAACTTTTAGAAAAACAAAAACAAAAATTCTATTTTTAAATTGTTAAATCATTTTGAAAATAAAAATAGAAAAGTTTACTAACCCTAACTATAACCATAACCTTAAACCTAACTCTAAATTTAACCATAATCATAACCCTAGCCCTAATTATATCTCTAACCCTAATTACAACCATAATCCTAACCCTGACCCTGATATTAATCCTAAACCTAACCCTAATCCTAACCATATCCTAATTGTAATCCTAACCCTAAAATTAACTTTAATTCTATATCTAAGTACAACCCTAAACTATCTCTATTCATAACCTTTACCCTAAACCTAACTCTAATTATAATTATAACTATAACCCTAACCCTAACCCTAAATGTATATCTAATTGTAATTGTAACCCTAACCCTAATGCTAGCTCTAATCTTAACCCTAATCATAATCTTAATCCTAATTTTATTTCTAACCATAATCCTTACCTTAACCCTAAATCTAAACCTAATAATAGCCCTAACCTTAATTTCCTCCTTAATCATAACCTAAACCCTGATATTAACCCTAACAGTAACTCTAACCCTAAGGTTAACTATAATCATAATCCTAACCACAAATAAATCTCTAAATATAATCCTAACCCCAACCATAATCCTTACCTTAACCCTAAATCTAAACCTAATAATAGCAAAAACCATAACCCTAACCTTATTTTCCTCTTTAATCATAACACAAACCCTAATATTAACCCTAACAGTAACTCTAACCCCACGGTTAATTGTGATCATAAAACCATAATTAAATCTTTAAATGTAATAATAATCCTAACCAGGTAACCCTAATCTTAATCCTAAACCTAACCCTAATCCTGACCCTAACTTTAATCCTAACTATAATAACTCTAAATCCCAACCCTCATTCTAACACTAACCATAACCCTAATTCTATCTCCAACCCTAACATTAACCCTAACCCTACACCCAATCCTAAATTTGATTTTAACCCTATTCTTACCCCTAACCCTAACCATAATTGATTTAATATCTCCCATGTTGCATTGTGAATGGAAATACCTATTTCATAACCGTACCCTTCATCCTAATTCTATATCTAATCCTAACCCTAACCCTAATTGTGATGATATTAATTCTATCTCTAACCCTAACCTTGACCTTGACCATACCCTTCATCCTAATTCTATGTCTAATCCTAACCCTAAGCATAATTGTGATGATAAGCCTAAGCCAAATTATTATTCTACATCTAATTGTAATAATAACCCTAACCCAAATCTTACTACCAATGCTAATCCAACCATAATCCCAAATTTATCTCATACACTAACCTTGGCCCATTTCCTATCCCAATTACAATCTCCAACCCTCAACCATAACCCTGAACCTAATCCTAATGCAAATCCTAAAAATAATACTAACCCTAACCTTAAAATATAAGCATAACCCAAATCCCAATACTAACGTCGAGAGATATCCTTCCCGAGAGAAATCCTACAAATAACACTAACCCTATCCCAAATTTAGATCCCAAACACAATCTCTAACCCTCAACCATAACCCTGAACCTCAACCTAATGCAAATCCTAAAAACAACACTAACCCTGACCCTAAAATCTAAGCATAACCCTAATCCCAATACTAATGTTAACCCTAACCTTAACCCTTATTCTATCTCTAACCTTGACCTTAACCATACCCTTCATCTTAATTCTATGTCTAATCCTAACCCTAACCGTAATTGTGATGATAATTCTATCTCTAACCCTAACCCTAACCTTAACTATACCCTTCATCCTAATTCTATGCCTAATCCTAAGCCTAAGCCTAATTGTGATGCTAAGCCCAAGCCAAATTATAATTCTACATCTAATTGTAATCATAACCCTAACCCTCGACCCTAACCCAAATCTTACTACCAATGTTAATCCAACCATAATCCCAAATTTATCTCAAACACTAACCCTAGCCCAAACCCTATCCCAAATTTATATCCCAAACACAATCTCCAACCCTCAACCATAACCTTGACCCTAACCTTATTCCTAATTTTAGCGCCATCCTAACCCTAACACTCACCCTAACCCTAACAATAATAATTTTGTCTTCCATGTTCCGCTATGAATGCTACTAGCATATATATATTATTTATTAATAATATATATAAAATATGTCAAGAGATATCCTTCTCGAGGTGTCTATTTTATTATGAATTAGGCACATAAAAGTGCAATAGATGCCTTGAGAAGGATATCTCTCAGCGTATTTTATATTTTATTAATAAATAATATATATATGCTAGTAAAATATGATTTTATTTTTCATTTCAATCTTATCAACTTCTTTTTTTATTTGTTTAAAAAAAATCAAATTATGTCGAGAGGGATTCTACAGCGACATCAACGAGTCCATGTACATTTTTATTACGTCAAGAGGCATTCTACAGTGAGATCAACGAGTCTGTGTATATTTTTATTTATTGCATTTATTTTGATGTGCACTATGTCGGTCAAGATGGAAGTGATCAGGCATGTTACAACTCACCTGGTAACTGACGAGGAAGAGGAAATGATTTGTTGGATGAGTGATGAAAGTGGAAGAGTGGGTGATTGAGTTGGAGGTTAGAAGTAACTGATGATAATGGCATGAAAATGTAACGATAGGAAGTGAAAGAGTTGTGTGGTGTCTTTAAGAGAATAGTGAACTTTATAAATTTCACATTTGAACAACGACAAGGATGTTTTAGTTTCCATTGTGTTGGTGATCAAAATTGCATCCATTCTCCCACTTCTATGCTTAGAGTTCCCTTTTCCTCATTAAATGGGAGACACAAATGAAAGAACATTGCAGACAACCTTGAATCCCCAACTCCATAGCAGCGTTAAGGGCGATATCTTAGAGGTGATATGTGGCTTGGAGAATATCTACTCCTTGGTGAGTAACAACCTCTGCATTTCAATGAGTTTGAATGCCTTGTTTATGCTTCCATATTTTGCATGCATGTCTATCATGTCTTGTGTTTAGGTATTATATTCGCATGCCATGTCTTTGCTTCCAAATTTTATATACAGGTATACCAAATTTTGGTTCGATGGCAGTTCTTTCTCTACTTAATGGTATTTCTCCAACTCTGTGCAACATTTCATGGCAATTGCTAGATGGGTATTCCACACGTTACCTACAACTAATCCTTTCATGGTTGATTTGAGCAATGGATAGTTGGAACCTGGCTTTGATGGGTCAGCTCATCAAAACCACCCTTTTGGAGTCGATGGAAAGCCCCAACACATGGCACTCAAATAGTGTTATAATCAATAACCTATGCTTCATGGCAACTTTCAGTTCAAAAGTTATTTCATTCTCAGATCACTTTTAAATAATTTATAGTTAGTCAGAAATTAGGAAATTTGATTCATTCATATCGTATTTGATTGTTAAGATACATATTTGATAGTCTAACAAACAATCTTAATTGCATAACTTTAGTTTCACCAAAAGGCATTGGTCAACTAGAATATAAAACATAAATGTACAGCTGAAAAATCTGCAAAGTATTGAAATTATCATGGAGACCACTCTGTAATGATAGGCATTTTTTATATATTTTAAATTAAAGAGACAATGTGCCTCTTTTTACACGTTGCAATTCCTACAACTTTACAAGAATTTCTCATTAATATTGAACATGCAATTTAGTAATAACTATTTAACATTTTCTCTTTTTAGAATTTAAGATTTTTTTATTGAAATTTAAACAATCCATTTAATCTTTTATAAGTTTTTTTTTTAAAATTTTACATGAACTTATTTTGTATTCAAACAATTCATTATTTTAGTTGTTGTCAAATACTCTTTTCATCTTATTAGTGTTACAATAGATTCAATCGAATTCGTAGGAAAATATGAAACAAATGAAATATTTCTTATCCTGTAACCATACAAATCATATATGAATCCTTGGACCAATTGAAATTTTCCTAAACACCAAGTCAATAATTATAAGTTTTTGGTTAGATAAATGTTTTTAATCACACCATTGAGAAGGCTATGTCTAACAAGTTAGAGGCTAAAATGAGATAATTTGACTCTAGTTTTTTTATTGTGAAAATGGTTGTACGTAGAAAGTTGCAAAATAAATATCAAAGACTGTGATTTTGAGGTCACTAAGTAGAGGTTAGGCATATGGTAGGTCTATTTCATACACCACAATGTTCCATTTCTCATGATCAAGAATCTAAAGAATTAATTTTAATAAATGATAATATTGTTGTTACTTAGAAGATTGCTTATGTCCTTGCATTAAGGTTCATGATTTTTACCATTCTTTCAAGTAGCAACATTGACTATACAAGCAATGAGAGTTAGATTGGTTCTTTTTATCATGAAAGTTTTCATTTTTATTTTTAATTGATGGAATATTCGAGTAGCTATTGATGGTGGTCTTTATGCTTTATTATTTTATTAAGTTTCTAAATTAATATAAGCTAGAGTTCCTACAATATAAAAAGTTAATTATAAAAGAAATATTCTAAATTTATTATTTCATGTAAAATTAAGTTTCTAAATTAATATAATTAAAATTAAAAATCTCAAAGATTTTTTTAAAACAAGATATCCCTTGATTTTTTATGTAGATTTATTTAAGTAATTTTCTCCAATAAAACAAAATTATTTATAAAGATAAGATATTAAAAAATATGATAAATTACTACATATATATTTTTAAAGTGTGATTGAACTTTCTTAAATTTACTATTGCATATAAATATAAGTTTCTAAATTATAATACTTAAAATTTAAAAAGAATAAAAAACAATAGTTCTTTTTGAATTTTCAAATTAATATATTTAAAATTTTAAAAAAAGAAATTAAATGAAAAGGAAATATTCTAAATTTACTATTATACATAAAAAAAAATATTCATATTTTTAAAAAAATTGAAAACATTTTAAAAAGGAAAAATCACTCACATATAAAAAATATATATTAAAAAATTTAGGACTTTACTAAAGATTTTATGCTACAAAAATATAGCAACTTGAATATGTAATATGTTTTTCATAATAAATGCACATATATAATTACTTTTAATTTACAAAATTAAGTATAAAGAAAATATAATAAATTTATTATTACACTTAAAAAGTTTTCAAATTAATATATTTAAAACTAGCATATCTATCTTTAAAAATTAATGTAATTAAGAATTACATTTACAATTAACTTTATCATTATGTATACATTTATTATTATTTAAAATTGACTTATGATTATGATTTAATTAGGGTTAGGGTTCAATTAAAATTTCATGATAAAACTCAAAGTTAGGGTTAGGGTGACTAGGGTTAGCTTAGGGTTACAATTAAGGTTAGGGTTCTTGATTAGGATTTAATTATTGTTAGGGTTAGGGATAAATTAAGATTATGGTTGAATTAGGGATAGGGTTAGCTTTACAGATCAATTAGGGTTAGGCTTCAAAAGGATTCAATTAGAGTTCAATTACCTAGTTAGGGCTCAAAAAGGTTCAATTAGAGTTTCGTTAGGGTTAAGATTATGTTAGAGTTAGGGTTCCCGATATGGTTTAATCAAGATTATGATTAGGGTGGGGTTCAATTAGGATTAGGGTTATATGATAAAACTTGGTGTAAAGATTAGGGTCAGGGTTGGGGTTAGGGTTATGACTCAACTAAGGTTAGTGTGAGGGTTCAATTATGGTAAGGCACAATTAGAGTTAAGGTTAGGTTAGGGTTAGGGTTAAGTTAGCAGTACAATTAAAATTAGGTTTAACATTACAATTAGGGTTAGTATTAGAATTCAAATTATAAATAGAGTTAAAATTATGGTTATGGTTAGAATTAGAATTAGGGTTATAGTTATGGTTAGGGTTAGAAAAGGGATAAGGATTTGGGCTAGAATTTAATTAGGGTTAGGATTAGGGTTAGGGTTAAGATTCAATTAGGATTTGGATTAGAGTTGGGGTTAGGAGTTACAAATTGTGATCAAGGTTAGGGCTGAAATTAGGGTTAGGGTTACAATTGGGGATTTATTAGTGTTAGGGTTAGGGTTTAATTGTGGTTAAAATTTAAGTAGGGTTAGGGTTAGGGTTACAATTGGGGATTTATTATGTTAGGGTTAAGGTTTAATTGTGGTTAAAATTTAAGTAAGGTTAGGGTTAGGGTTAGTATTCAATTGATGCTCAATCAGGGTTAGGGTTCTAAAGTAAAGCTTAGGGTTGGGGTTAGGGTTAGGTTTGGGGTTAGAATTCAATTATGATTAGGGTTAGGGTTACAATTATGGTAAGCTTTAACATTCAATTAGGATTTAATTATGATTATGGTTAGGGTTTATATTCAATTATGATTAGGTTTCAACTATGGTGAGGATTATGACTCAATTATAGTTACGGCTAAAGTTAGTTAGAGTTAGGGTGCAATTAGGGTTTGGATTAAGCTTTAATATATAGTTAAAATTAAGGTTTGCATTAGAATTAAGATTATGAATAGGGTTAGAATTAGGGTTAGGGTTAGAATTATAATTAGGGTTATAGTTAGGTTTAGTTTTACAAGATACAAAATAGGATTATAATTACAACTGAGGTTAGCATTAAACCCTAACCCTAACACAAATTCTAAAACCAACACTAATACTAATTATAACCTTGGCCCTAACTCTAACCCTAACCCTAGTTCTAACACATAATAATTATAACTCAAACCTTATTATAATTCTATCTCTAATCCTAACACTAACCCTAATTCTAAAACTAACAATAATTTTGATTGTAACCCTAAACCAACCCCTTATCTTAATTCTATCTCTAATCTTAACCCTAACCATAATCTTGATGCTTACCCTAATCCAAATGCTAACCCCAACCCTAATCCTAATCCTAACTCTAATTAATTTTATGTCTTCCATGTTGTGCTACAAATGCTACTAACATATGTATATTTAATTTAATATATATATAATATGGTGAGAGATATCTTTCTCAAGGTGCCTACTATAATTTTATGTGAGAAATTGATCAAATAAATAGACATCTCAAGAAGGATATCTCTTACGCATATTATATTATTAAATTATATATATGCTAGTTTTAAAAATAAAAATAGAGTGACAAAAAAATGTGAGCTATTAAGATTTTTTCAATTCTCACAATTGATTTCAAATAAATTATTAGATCTTAACTACATGAATCAATTGACGTTGGTACAACGTATCAATGGCTATGTCAACTTCGTATTATTTGAAAAGGAAAAATAATTGTATTAAATAAATGAAAAATTAAATCAAATAAAAATTTCATTTTTAAATATAAGATAACATAATAATATATAATACTGTATTATAATATAATATAAAATGAATATATATATATAATATATAGATATTCATATATTATATTCACCCTTAAAATATTCCTATACTCAATATCTATAAAATATAAAATATGTTAATAAAATATACGGGTAAAAAATAAAATCTTGTGCAGCATTAAAATATTCGTAAAAAAAATCTTATGCAGCATTAATGTATTTTAATTTTTAAATGAAACATTGAATGTGTGAACAAAACAAAAATCTTATGCAACATTAAAATATTGGTGGCAAGTTGCAGCGGGTGGCGGACAGTATGACGCTGACAAAGAAGGACAGTTAGTTTATGCACGAGCGATAGATGACAGTACTACACTGGAAAATAAATGAACATTTCCAGATACGGCTGTACAAGCCATCGGATTTACATGGTGCATCCTGATGGCTGGATAGCCAGTGCCGAATCAATCATATTTAATCTCATGACCTCCTTTCAAGCATATGATGTCCTTAGAAATCACCCTTACTTTACACGTCATGTATGTTAAAAGTGACTTGTAAGAGCATCACAAAGATATGGAGAGGATAGTAGGAAGTTTTAAATGATGGTTACAACTGATTTCTTCCTTATTCAAGAAATGTTTTAAGGTGGCTGTAGGATTATAAGTCCCGGGAAAATTACCTCACAAACATTCTACTCAGAAGTGCCCTAATTAGGCATTCCATTGGGGAAAAAAATCATAGTGAATGGCCCAAACTGGATCTGTAAAACTGGACTTATGAACACTTCTTGGGGGATTGGTCAATGCATATTCCCGTGATTTACAAAGAAACGAAGAATTTTTAGCTGTATTTTTACCAATCGAGTTCTAGCACCTCAACAAATCCCAAGTAGCTGGGACTCATTTTGAAAAGTATCCGGGAGTTTTAAGTTGAGCCCCATTATTTCTTGGAATCTATTACTTCTTTTAGTTTTTTGCCAAGAGCCATCGCCAATGGAGGTGGAACTGCATTTCCAATCTGACGATGCTTGCTATGTATACTGCCACAAAACTTATAGCTGTCGGGAAAACCCTGCAGACATCAACTATATGATAAGCCACGAGAATTACATTTAAAAAGCAATAGTACAGCTTACATGAGGAACTGTCTAGTGTGTCAACAAAGCCTATCACTTACTTGTGAACGAGCACATTCTCTAACGGTAACGATACGGTCCTGATCGGGATGAAAGCACATGCCTACTTTGCCCATAGGCTGTGGATCTGTAATAGATGTGGGAAAGTTTCCTTCCCAATCCAGTCTTCCAAATAGGCCTTTCCACTGATTGTGCCGATTAGCAGTATTTGGGAGGCACCAAGGAATGAGATCAACCATTTGCCCTGTTGATAACTTAACCTGACAAACAACCCATAAAAATATGTTACTAGTGTCTTGCATAATGAAACCAAACAGATACAAGTATCATCCAATATTAATTTTCAAACAGAGAATGGAACCGCCAAAAACCTTTTCTTCTGGAAGATCCCGCCAATCAGCACCTGGGCACTTCGGAATTCTTTGGCAACGAATTAGATTCAGCTCGTTCATTTCTTTAGAAATATGGTCGTATAGAACAACTTCCTCACGCCGAATCTGCTTTTGAAACCATGAGACTGGAGCATTCCCATACTGCCAAATACATGATGGACAAAGTCAAGGTGCAAATTATAATCACAAATAGGTAAAATATGTAGAAGCTAGGTAGTAATGCAAATAGCTCCTAGACAAAACTCAAGGCCACCCTCCAAAAATGAACCTCTTTCAACTTATACCGTTCTTGTGTGCCCATTTACAGGCACTAAAGCAGTGGTTAATGAAGAATTAAAGGCTTAGAGTTCCAAATTGGTGAAGCCTAGACAGCCAAACTTTATGTTTCAATCAATCACAATTTGGGCAATTTATGAATTTTTCCTCTTCTGCTTTCAGATTTTTCGATCTTTCCAACTTTTGTGGTGTTTGCCACTTGTCCCCATTAACCTTCTGTGACCATTTCTGATAAGTGACATTTTCAATAACACTGATAAAATATACACCAAAACTATGAAACCAGATCAGAATATCAACCATATGATTTTCCTTTTGGAATCAAATTCTGTATGATCAATCGATAGAAAATGCGATGAAGCCAAAGCATTGCACTTCAATCTTTGAAAGGAACACACATTGAACATAATATAGAGAACCATAGTTTAACAATAGTGAAGCACAACAAGCAGACTTGGCAGAAAGTATATACAGTTGAAGCAACTAAAGGGGAAGCCACGTGGCAGATTCTTACTAGCACTAAGATCACGACACACATTATTGGCAATCCTTAATACAATATGTTGGCATTTAATGCTTAATTTCTGAATTGTGTTGATGTCCAGGACCTTGGCTGCAAGAACTATCTAAATTTTTTGCTTACAACAAAAGGTTCAATGTTGTGGAAGTGCTATTTTGGAAGGCCTATGGGATAAACAGAAAAATGCTCAGAAAGGAGCTTTACAAGAAAGCTGAAGTTGGTACCCATCTCATCATGACAGAAAGCAGGCTACTTCCATGCAAGAGTACATTGAAAAACACAGTTTTAAATAGTAAGTTTTGGCAAAGCACATGCAGTCAAGGCATTATAGAGGAAGTTGGGCTTAGCTCATACTGTAAGTTTCAGTTGAAAGAAGGTAGAAACAGTAGTAAACTGCTCCTGGCAATGTAAATCAGGTAGAACCATGAAGGTCCAGATGATTTTAAATGTTTTTTTTGTTGCTTGTTTCAAGCAAAAAGGAGTGCATTAAGGATACTTAGATGAATACTCAAAAGTCAAGACCAAGGGAAAAAGATTAAGAATGCTATAAGAGCTTGTTGGAACCTACATTCTTTGAAATGGCAGATGCAAGATCTCATAGTATCAAATGGAATACTTTGACGAATAAGATTTTTTTCAAAGCTCTACTATTTGTCAAGCAAAATAAGATTTGTAGCTTCAGGAAAAAGGCTTTCCATACTTTTGTATCTTGTAATCAAATGCATCAATGTAAGAATAGATTTAGTCTTATAATCACATGCCAAGCACATCAAATAATTCTTAGGCATCTAAGATTCCAGACAAGCTTACTGTTATTTCCAATTTGTCTGCCCCGTTGCCAACAGGTGGCAAGTCACCAATTGTATCTCTCACTGTTATAGAGCGGAAGGGAGCGCCTAATGCTGCATCTTCGACAGCAGCATACTGCAAACCTCCGGGAAATGATATCTTAACCTGTGAGCTAGCAAAAACATGCATAGGCTCTGGCCATTCTGGAAGAGATTCATCAGGTGAAGCTGCCCAGATAAAAGCCCTTTTGCGGGATTGAGAAACCCCATAATTTCCTGCTTGAAGAACCCCAAATCGCACCTGATAAATGAACATTCAGAGGGTAACTACATAAATAATGCCAACAGTTCTCAGTCATTTTTTATGTATTCCCATTTAAATAAAACCGGCATCTCAGAGTATCATAATAGAATAGAACATAAAAGGTTGAAAGCATCAACAATGATGAAACAGACTACTACCTGGTACCCCATCTCCAATAGAGATGCCAGAGTCAGCCGAAATGTTTGCCCCTTATTGAAGGATACAAAATTCCTGACATTTTCCAACAGAAAAAATTTTGGCCGAAAATACTCGGCATATGAGAGGAAAGCCAAAATCATCTCACATTGCACTTTGCTCCACGTCCTCTGGTTGAATCTGTTCATACCGGAGAAGCCCTAGTACAAAAAAATAATTCCAAAAAAATAGCAAGGTCACATGTCAACCATATAAAGCTCCAAAGCATAGAATTATACAGAAGAATATTACAAATGCTTTAAGTACACAGCATACAAAGAACAATATGCAAAATGCAAGACCTAATAAAGACATTGCAAGTTATTTTTACTAAAAAATACATGCCAGGAGATGTATTCATTAATAGTAATACAGCTCCTAGACAATTCCAGAAGATATTCATTCTAATAAATTAGAACAGTTCAATTATTTTGACAGTAATATATGATTATTAGGGTATATTTCTGAAACTTTACAGTTCATAGAAACTTCATGAGATGGGTGTAAAACATTGCAATTAAGAAATTTGAGATCACAGAATGAATCACAATGCCAAAAGAAAATATAGATTAATCCCACAGATTAATCTGTATGTTAAAATTCCAGCATCTACAAAACAACAATTTGACTTTTACCATTATTATACCTGGCAAGGTGGCCCTCCATTGATAAAATCCACTTGCCCTGGCAAAGGCAGTTTATTCCTTTGCTCATCAGTTAGCTTTGAAGACTGCTCAATAGCCTCTGATGTTGAAATGCAATCATCAATATCTCCTCCCTTTTCCATGATTGACCTAAAAAAATAAAAAGATTTTTTTAGAGAACAAAAATTTCAAGGAGTCTATAAATATCTTGTTCATGTACATGATCATCAAATTAAAATAATGCATGATTCTAAAAGATGGGATAGAGCAACAACTAAAACTAGACTGTTAGCAATAGAATGTACTTAAGATCCCCTAAGACTAAATATATAAACAAAATCTAATTCAAGCAATATATTGATTAATGACACATTGCAAACAAAACAAGGCAACCAAAGAATATATTCACAAGTCACATCTAGTTTTTGCTTAATTAATAAATAAGAACTGGTTGAGACTATTGATTGATTATTTTATGATTGTTTGATTATGGATAAATGTGTTTTTAAATTAGATGTTATTTCTAAATGTATGAAATTGAAATTGAAATGGAGATGAGATGTTATGTGCACTGTTTCGGTTATAGTTTTATGGACTAACCTATTGACATAAATCTGAGTGCGAATGAGTGCAAGAACGTATTGAAGACATAAACATGGTTGAGATAGAAGTATCTAACCGCTTGGTAATAATTAGCATGATGAAAACCCAATGCACACACACTCACATAGTTACATTCATCCTGCATCATATGATTATGATTGCATTGTCTTATTGAATGTCATTTGTGTATAATGATTTAATTAATGACTATGTTTATGGTTATTATGCTTGTGAAAATTTTTTGTGAAAATAAATATAATTGGGAAAATATAAGTATGTCTTATGGTTATTTTGTTTTCGAAAATTAAATTAATTGATTGAAAAAACAATTTAAAAATTATTTTTATAAGAAATTACATAATTTATATTCGTATATATTAATAATAATATAATAGAGATATTATTATTTATATATATATATAAAAAGCTTGTTATTAAAATATATAAATAGTTTTAAAATTAAATGTATGATTATTATTATTAAAGAAAACAAAATTAAATTAAATTAATTTTATGAAAAATTAAATAAAATCGGATCTTTATTATTTATAAATATAAATATATGGAAATGAGATGTTATGTGCACGTGCTTCGACTATAGTTTTATGGACTAATTTATTGACGGACGAAGACTTTGTTGAAGAAGAAGTATCCTAGCTGCTTGGTAATAATTAGCATGATGAAAACCCAATGCACACACACTAATATAGTTGCATTCATCTTGCATCGTATGATTATGATTGCATTGTGTTATCTGAATGTCATTTGTGCATTATGATTTAATTAATGACTATGTTTATGGTTATTATGTTTGTGAAAATAAATTTAATTGGGAAAATATATGTATGTCTTATGATTATTTTGTTTTCGAAAATTAAATTAATTGATTGGAAAAATAAAAGATTTTATATTTATAATAAATTACATAATTTATATTTATATATATTAATAATAATATAATATAAGATATTATTATTTATATATATAAATATATAAAAAACTTGTTATTAAGATATATAAATAGTTTTAAAATTAAATATATAATTATTATTATTAAAAAAACAAAATTAAATTAAATATTTTATTAAAAATTAAATAAAATCAATTTAAAATTTAAAAGTTTTGCATGATAAATCATGTGACCCTCATGAGTGGGAAGGATCATTTCTAAAAATAAGTAACTAGAAGAGAAAGACTTTTGCATGAAATCATGCATGAGAAAAGTCCAATTCTAAATAAAGGACTGGAGTTGAATTTATTTGCATGAGAAAACAAATACATTAAAAAGAGGAGAGATCAAGGAAAGAGATGACAATGGTTTTTGGAGAAAAGAACAAGATCATTGGTAAGGACGAAGCAAGTCCTTCAAAATCTCACAACTCTCAATCAAGAATTCAACACTTGGCAAGCAAGCTTCATAGCCATTTCTTTGGAAATAATTATGTGTGCAAAGCAATATTTCTTTGCTGATTTCTCACGAATTTTCAAACTAAAGATGAAGATTAGAATTGAAATTAATTATGAAATGAATGAATGGATTTTAATGACGTCCACAAGACCATCAATCTATGGGGCCTAGTGTCGAAACTTTAACCATTTTCAAGTTCTTTTCCATGTCTGCCCTCCTATTAAAGATCTTGACCAAGAAGCCAACAATTTTGAAGAGCCTAGTCTCCTTAAAGAACTCATTTAGATTGTGCACCTTCAAATTGTCTTCATACTGGATACGGATATCAACATAAGCAACACACTCAATGATGAAGTGCCATTCAGTCTCCACGACCCCTTTGCTGCAAAAAATACAAGTTCTTTGTTCCCAAGCTTCCTTGGGGACAGCCCACCTACTAGTTTCACATCGAAGATGGTGCGACCTAGTTCTCAATTGAGCGATCAAAATCTTAGCCTTGCCTTTAATTGCAACCTTTAGGTAGTCTTTCTCATCGTGCTCCCACGCGGGGTTGAACTCCTGGATATAATGTGTCTTTTTACGGCCAACTTGCTTAGTCCACATAGTAAACCTAAACTTTTCTAGCACATATTTTTTTATCTCAGCATTCGTGTTGGGACACTCATGCATCTTAATGTTCCATTTGCTCAACCATTTGCTATTTTGCTTCATCCAAGTCTTCTTTCTCCGATTTAGCTCCTCCCCAACCACCATTTTGGGCCAGCGATGTGTCTCCATGTTCTCAACTTTTTTTAAGTAATTTATTAACCGAATGATTGCAGATGCCTCCAACGGGAACGTACCAGTTTCAGCCAAAAGAATCTCGTACGGAATCGAGGATTTGACTTTGATGCTAGTAGTGATCAAATGCTTTTGAATTCTTTCAACTTGCCTCCACTTATGGTTTGACACCATGCTACCCCCCCCAAACCTCACACCCATAAAGGACAACCGACGCCACCAACAAACCAAAAAGGGTTTTCTTTGTTTTCCAATCCCATAACTCCGCTGTCCTACATCTGTTATGTAGTAAATAAGACGCCCTCCAACCACCTTGAATCCTTTTCGCTCTGCAAGTCTCCCAACTGAGCCTATTATGAAAGTCAATACCCAAATACTTGTATCCTTCCACCACCTCCAAAGAGTTGCCTTCAAATATGAAATTAAACTGTTGCTTCTTCCTTTTCAAAGAGAAAATCATGATTTTGGTTTTGTTGGTGTTAACTTGCATTCCAACCTCTTGGCAAAGAGTTTGAGAGTCTTTAAATGTTCTCTCAAACCAGGAGCAGATTTTGCAATTAAGATAAGATCATCCGCGTATAAAAGTAACTTCACCACATATCTAGCTAGATGAATACCCTCTCCAACAGTTTTGTTTAACCATTCTTCAAGCTTATCAATATATAAGCCAAACAACGTGGGGGACAAGGGGCAGCCTTGCTTGACCCCAATGTCACTACCAAAGCATTCGGACATACCATCTTTTGTTCTAATTTTAGCTCTAACTTTCTCATAAAGTTTATGAACTGCCGCTCTAAGCTCATCAGGAATACCAAGTTCCTCCATTATGTTCCAAAGTTTGTCCCAAGGCACGGTGTCAAAGGCTTTTTTGAAATCAACGAAACAACAAAAAGCTTCACCCCCTTTGAGTGTCCCAAGCTTTCTCAACGAAGTGTCTAAGTGTGATGCAGTGATCTATGGTGGAATGCTTTAGCCTGAAACCAGCCTGCCCTTTTGCCCTTTTACCTTCCTTTTCAACCCAATTACTGATTCTGCGTTCTAACATGCTCCCATATAGTTTACCAAGAAGAGGGTTGACCATGATAGTACGATAGTTAGAAGGATTATTGATATCCCCACTTTTGTGTAAGGGAATGACCACACTGGTAGTCCATTCAACTGGAAAGCCATTTTGAGTAATGTTATTAAATAGGTATTTGATGTGAGGTGTGAGGAGCTCACAACCCCACTTTAAGAATTCAGCTTGCAGCCCATCAATGTCTTGAGCCTTACCACTTGTGAGATTTTTTATACCTTTCTTGATATCTTCTTCCGAGAAGAGCTCTCTTGAGATATGAATTAAAGGGGGCATGCTTTTCTCCATTGGCCGTTCATACAAGAGTTTCGCATATTCTAGCCACTGCATCCCAATGATATTATTTTCCACCTGACTCTTCTTTTGCTGCAGCTCTCTCCAAAAGCTTTTGGGGTTGTGTTTTCCGATAGAAATTAACTCCTTCCTTCTTAAATTCACATAAATTTCATTTTTGGATTTTACCAACTTCTCGTAGCTTACTTTAGTTTCTTTGTTTGACATATTCTTTTTGACCAATCTCTTTGCTACCTTGCAATCCTCATCATACCATGGATTAGAAGGAAAAGTATTTGAAATCCCCTTCCTGGTTCAAGATCTCTTACAACCTTCAAGAGCTTTGTGAATTAGAGGGACCAACATATTGTTGCTAATGTAATCATTTTTTTCATTGCTTTCATTGCATGGTATGTTTTTTCTTTCTTGAAGCTGATGATCCAATGCAGCAACGAAGATTTCTTGATTTTCATGATTCACAAGGATTTTGCCTTGTGAATGAGCCTTCTTATGAGAATGGTGAGTTTTCCCCTCTTGCCGATTGCCTTCATGAATGCCAAACTTAACAAAAAGAGACATATGATCAGAATTTAGACCAATAGGACAGCACCCAATATTGAACTCCAACAGCCTAGGGATAGAAATTTGAGAGCATAACACATAGTCCACCACACTTTGCCCATTGTAGGTTTTGCAAGTGATATCGCCTGAATCTGACCACATTTTCATACCATTACAAATCACCATGCCATATAAGCTACATAAGCCAAGTAGCTCCACTCCAAAATGTGACACACCCCCACTACCATCTTGCGAGGTCCTTTCCCAAGGTTGAACCTCCGCTTCCTCTAGCCAAAGAGGGTTGTTGTCCTCCCCCCCACAACTGCCCAACTAAATGGATTGATTGTTGGCCGTCCTAACATTAAAATCCTCCATTAGCACTATTTCTCCCAAAGAGCTAAAAACAGAAATGTCCTTTTTTAAGGCAGCAAACGGATCCTCATTATCCATCTTTCTCTTCTTGTAGATCTTTGACTTTTTAGGGGCAAAGTAACATGCAACCAGCCAAATTATAGTCCCATTTTCAGTTATTTTTAGCCATATAAACTGCTTGTTTGGATCCACTTTTTCAATTTTTATTATCGCTCCCCAAGCTTCTTTTATTAGGACTACAATCCCACCATGCCCCTTACCAGTTGCAATCCCTTCATTCCATGTTGAGATTTTAACATATCCTTCAAAATCCGGAACTTTGCAACCATCATGCTCATGTATTTCTATAAGAATGATAATGTATTTCCCTTTTGCTATGGGCCCCAACCTCGGTCCTCTTCTCCACGGGTAACCCCTGCAATTCCAACTTACCATGTGTAAATGCTCTCGTGGGGCCCCAAATTACTATTTTTTGTGTGGTAATTGCTCGCCAATTTGAGCTTTCCCATTTTTTAACCGTGCCCATTTTTCGGCATCCCTTGCTGATTTCACTTTCACCCATTCCTTCCTTCGCTCTTCCTGCTGATCGAATGTTAGATCTTCATCCAAGTAGATTTGAGTGCCTCTAAGAGACCCCCTCTTCCTCAAGATCGCAGTCTTGTCTTCCATGTTACTTAAGACAACCCTTACATGCCTATCTCTTCCTGCCTCTGTTTTCTTTCCGATCCTGCTTGCCTATTGAATATTGCCTACCCACTTTAGTTGGTCCTTGAGAAAGTCCCTTGCTAAAATATCAATCCTCTCTTTTTCCCCGAAGTCCTTCAAACCTTTGATGATGATGTTCCTAGCTTTGTCTTGCTTGACTTTTTCTTCTCTTAATTGCATCTTTATGTGTTTCCCGATAATTTCATTTTGTGTGGTTGACGATCCACTTATGACTTGTGCCCAAGATTTGGTTCTTCTATTTGATCCTTTAGTTTACTTTCGCTTGTTGCCATGTTTGAGATTGTTGATTGGATCACTTCTAGTTGTGTAGTGTCATTTACCAACGTTGCCTCTGAAATCTGTTTTTCTGTTGTTTTTTAATGTTCTAAATCCTGCTTTAAAGCAACCAGCTCTTCTTGACCTCTCTCCATCTTACTTTGCAAGCTTATTACTTACTCTTTGAGCAGCTTGTTTTCTCTTGCATGATTCCAGTTGGCTTGTAATATTTCTGTTAGCCTGGAATCATCACGCTGCCCTTTCAATTCTAGCAATTCAATCCTCTTCTTCATGTTCATGAGCTCATTCACATAGAGCTCTGAAGACCACAGCAGAGGAGTGGATGTGGGACTGTAAGAGTCCAAATTGTCTTGGAGCTTTTCTGCCCCACCCTCTTTGCCTATTGTATAACTTTCTTTTTTGTTTTGGATTGGCCTCAGAGCCTCTTGAAATGACAGTCTCTTTCTTTTTATCTTTGATTTCCCCTTGCATTGTTTGGTCGTCTATTAAATGAGGCATGTTAATAGCGACACTTGTATTGTTTCTACCTTTTGGTAAAATCATGATGAGTTTTTTCTTCTATGACAATTTCAATTTTTTGTTTTACCTACGCCTTAAAATCCCTTTATATTGTTTTGTGTTCACAAACACCAACTTCTCCTTTGTGTCAGATGAAAAAGCTTGAGGAACCTCTGGGCAAAACGTAATCCAAGGCCTAGCCAAGTCCCCTGCTTGAGAGCTTAATAATGAAATTGCAGGCCCTTTGTAGCCTGCATTGAGTGATCCCACGGTATATGGACACCTTCCTGGTAAAGTCTCTTTACCCAAGAAGCAGCTATCCGCATTTGGGGGCTGTATATTGACTCACATCCACCTGATGCAAGCCCTACAAGTCCCAAATTCAAAGATTGCGCATTTTTTATAGATAAAGAAGTTATTACCCCTTCAGACCCTTGACTTTCCCTGAATGTGATAACCTAAGAGTTTACTGATTGTTTAACCATGGTTTACAGTGCACTGATCCCTATGGTTTTCACTTCCCCATTTTGACGTTGCACAAAAACGAGACAAGAAACTAAAGAAAATAAAGGAACCAACAAACAAAAGAGAGAGGCAGGCCCACACCTAATTTGTTTGTGAAGAACACAAGGCGAATCTTTGTCTTCACATGTTGTTCTGCTTTGCCCAAACCCACCACGAAACCGAGGCCCACCGTGTGCAAAGATCCCAAAACGCCTGATTCGCGTTGATCCTTGTTCATTGATCTCTGTTCACCGTCCCTGTTCGCTATTCGCTGTTTGAGATTCCTGTTCCCTGTTTGTTGGCTTGAGATTCATGTTCCCTACTCGCCGTTTGCAGCTCAAATATGGCCGCGAGTTTTAGTTGTGTTGGCGGCTGTTTCAATTCTTTGGTCCACAATGGATACACTCACAAGGCAATCAATATCAAACCCAATAATAGAAGAAATGAGACAGCACTGCCATAATGCAATGAAACAATTCTTGCTCAAAGAATATATGTGTTTTCCTGTTGTTGTGTCTCTAACATAGAACTTGCTAGGTTTGGCATATAAACCTGTGTAATGAATATTATTTGTGACTTTATAAACCTGTGAAAAGAATATTATGTGTAAAGCAAAAATAACAATTGCATACCCATTAATAATATATAAAAGCATGATTGTTGGAATACCATTGCAATGGTGGAGCGGAGAAGTGATGGTGGTATTTGCAGAACGCAAGGGGGGCCAAGGAATGGGAATGTTCAAGCTAGGCAGATCCACAATTGGAGGAATGGAGGTAGGGCTCAGCTTCCTCCATGGTGTGCCCCCCAACAAGCATGGAAGGCTCCGGCAAATAATGAAAGGGTTGTCAACAATGGGAGAACGGAAACCAAGGTCAAGTGGGTGTGGAATCAAGGAATAGATGGGGCTATGCTAGCATGCATCTCATTGAACCAATGGATTTCAAGAGATTGGAAAAAAAGTTTTGGAGGTCGAGGCAGCAAGGTGATCGACAAAGGGAGGAAGAGGTAAATCCTTCTTTTGAACATACAACCGTAGTTTCTCTTTTAATAGATGGACAAGCTTGGAATAAGTCAATCAGTGAGTTTAAGCAAGAAGCTTTTTATATGAAATGGAGTGGCCCTTGGTCGGCTTTTAAAAGGGTTAGGGATTGGTGTGATGAGCATTGGGGAAGGTCCACTGTTCTAAAAACCTTACCCAATGGTTTTTATTTGGTTATTTGCCCAACACCCATAGATAAGGAAAGGATCTTGAATAGTGGCCAGTTTTTAATGGGGGGGAAAGGTTTTTTCATTAAAGATTGGACACCCAACTTCAATCCTAGAACGGAAGCTATTACAGAGGTACCCATTTGGATTCGGATGTATAACTTACCACATGAGTAGTGGAACTGAAGCAAAAAGGCAATAAGCTTGGTACCTTCATTAAAGCTAATGAAGCCATAGCTAGTAAGGACTTTAGTATGTATGCTCGTATTAGCATTTTTATGGCAAGCAAGTCACCCTTTACCAGCTATGGTTGAACTAAGATCTGGGGAAGGAGTCTGGAAACAGTATATAGAGGTTGAAGAAAGTGTTGAATGGTGCTCTGTGTGTAAAGGAACAGGATATCCTACAAGGGAGTGCAGAACTCTTAGAAAGGGGAAAGGTCTGGAACAGATTGCTACTGTGGATCTTCTAATGGCTAAAGAAGGTTCCTTTATAGCTAAGAAAAGTGATTTCTTACAAGCAATGATGCAAGATAGGGAATCACTTTCAGGCACAGATGGAATCATGACAAGCACAAAAGCAGAAATGGAAGCGTGATCTGGGTTCCAAATGGTTGACTCCCCTTGTGGTGTTGTTTTTAAGAGGGATTTTGGTGAGGACAGGAATTGCATTCCAGGTGCAGAGTCTTTTCCCAAAAGGTTAAGCTCTGAAGTTCTAAAGGAAGGTGAAGAGGTTTTGCTGAATGAAACATAAGCTTTATGGATGGGGCCTGTATCGAAGCACCCAGTAATGTCAATTGAAACTGTTTTAGAGAAGGATTTGGTCGTTGAGAAGGAAAGGAGTCCAAGGATTTTTGAAGGACTAGTAGAAATCTTGTTTTGTGGGGGAAGTAACAGGGCTTTAAGGGCCTCAGTTGAAAGAGTGTCTCCTCACAGTTCAAGGAACTTGGTGAGCAATCAAATTTACAAAAAAGGGAAAATCCTAGGGAAGAAAAAGTAGAGGATGTACATTCCCCTGAAATCTCTCAGTTAAATGGAAAAAAGATAACTGATGAGATTGTAGAAGAGGAAGAGCCAATCTATAAAGACATCCAAATTTCTCCAATAAGAAATCTGGAAAGCTCCTTGGAAGAAGCTAGAGAGGATGGGAGTCTTTTTGAAGATTCTGATTTTGAACGGCCAACATAGGATGAAGGAGTTGGTGATGATGAGCTGGGTCTAAACTCGAAGATGGGTATCTTCGAGAAAAGAACTCTCTCGAAAACATTGGCAAAGCAAACAAAAATTAAGATTGGTGAGAAGAAGAAAAGATGTAGGAAGTCAATAAGGGTAAGGATGGAAATTGTTGGAAGTGCAGCAGGGCAAAAAAAGTTGAGATCGGGAAAAGGCCAATGAAGGTCCTATCGTGGAATGTCAGAGGCTGCAACGCCCCTAACAAGATTCATTTGATCAAAAGATGTCTTGATCAAACGAGGTCGGATATTATTATTTTGCAAGAATTAAAAATTAGGGGTGTTGATGTTCTTTCCTTTAGTAAGAGATTTAGTATGTGGAAATGTCTTTTAGTGGAAGTTGAGGGAGCTTCTAGGGGTCTTGGCGTTTTGTTTAAAGAGGCGACAAATGAGGCACAATTGGTAAGAGCTGAGAGATCTTGGCAATGGATGAGTGTTTCCTCAAAGTAGTTGGCTGCAAGTTTCTTTTTGATAAACATTTACAGTCCGAATAGAGTCATGGATTTAAAAAAGGTTTGGGGTGAACTTTTGGATGTGTTGTCTTCAAATGGAGACTGTTTATTCTTATTGGGTGGGGATTTTAATGCAATTCTTCGTCCATCGGATAAAAAAGGTGGCTTAGGATGGCTATCTCAGAAACAAAGAGACTTTAGTAACTTTGTGAATAGCAATGGTCTCTTTGAAGTGCAGTTTAAAAGTGGAGATTTCACTTGGACTAATAGGCGAGCAGAGTTCTTGAATATTGCTGAAAAGCTTGACAAGTTTTTTATTGCTGGTAATTGGGCGAATTTTCAATGGTCGTTTCAGGCTGATATCCTTCCTATCACTGGATCGAATCATTATCCAATTAGTGTAAGAATACATGAAGAGGATGTCCCTGATAGATGCCCCTTCAAATTTGAAAAAATGTGGCTGAGGGAAAAAGGTTTTCGAGATCTAGTTGCAAGTTGGTGGAATAATGCACCAACAAGGAGTGGTAACAAGGCTTATTTGTTCTTTAAAAAACTGCAATTTGTCAAAGAGCAGCTAAAAAAATGGAATAGGGAGGTTTTTAAGAATATTTTTTCGGAAAAGTTTAAATTGGAGAAAGAGTTGGAGGAACTGCATTCAAAAGTTATTGAAGAGGGGATGAGTGAAGAGGCCTTTACTTCTAAAAAAACACTTAAACAAAGAATATGCTGAGGTTTTAGCAAGAGAGGAAGTTTTTTAGAGGCAAAAATCCAGAGAGACTTGGCTTAAGGAAGGGGACAGCAATACAAAGTTCTTTCACAATACAGTTAAAGCTAGGAGATCATCTAATAAGGTCTTCTCCATTCAAGATAATCAGGGTAACATACTCTTTGACAGAAAAGACATGAATAGAGAATGTGTGAGATTTTTTTCAGAAGCTTTTAAAAATAGTCAGGTCGAGCCAACTTTAGAAAATGAGGTGTTGGATGTTATTCCAAATTATATTTCAGAGGCTCCAAATAAGATGCTTTCACAAGTAGTGTCTTTGGAAGAGGTTAAGGTGGCACTTTTTAGCCTTGGTGGGGATAAAGCACCAAGACCTGATGGTTTCCCGGCATTGTTCTTTCAGAGGTTGTGGGATGTTTTGGCTAAGGAGCTGTGGGAGGTGGTAGAAGAATCTAGAATGGGTGGCTTTGCTCAGAGGGATTTTAACAATACTTTTATTGCCTTAGTTCCCCAAAAGGAGGAAGTGTTGATTTCAGTGATTTTAGACCTATTGCCCTATGCAATACTATTTATAAAACCATTTCGAAGGTTATGGCAAACAGATTGAAAGTTGTTTTGGGCTCAATAATCTCCTTGGAACAAAGTGGTTTCTCACCTAATAGATCTATTTATGAAGGCATCATTGTAGCTCATGAGATTATTCACTCTGTTAGACTTGCCCATACGGAAAGAATGTTAGTTAAGCTTGACATTAGGAAAGCTTATGATGAAGTCAACAAAAGCTTTCTTCTCAAAGTACTAAAAAGGTTTGGGTTTTGTGAATCTTGGGTAAAGTGGGTTGAAAGTTGTATAAACTCCCCAAAGTTTTCGGTGCTGTTAAATGGCAGCCCCCAAGGTTTTTTTGAATCGGAGAAGGGGATAAGACAAGGAGATCCAATCTCGCCTTTCTTGTTTATTATAATGGTGGAAGCTATGGGAAGATTGATTTCAAAGAAAAAATTGGAGGGCTCTTGGAAAGGTATTTTGGTAGCAAAAGGTATAGAACACTTGTCCCATCTTCAGTTTGTGGACGATACTCTTTTGATGGGGGAAGCTTCGTTCAGAGAAGCCAAGGTAATGAAAGGTGTCTTGGATAAATATAGTAGAGCATCTAGGCAATGTTTTAATTGGCACAAATCAGAAATTTTCTTTTTCAATACTAGTTTTCAAAAACAAAAAGAAATTTGTGCTATTCTAGGAATGAAATTGGGTATTTTACCTGGGAAATATCTAGGCATACCACTATTTGGTGGAGCTAGTAAGTCTTCCATTTGGAAAGAGCTTGTTGAGTGTTGTTTGAGGCACATGGATGGTTGGAAGAGCAAATGGTTAACCTCAACGGGTAGGATTTTAATGTTAAAATCAGTTGTGTCTACCATTCCAATCTTCTCCATGATGTGTTTGAAAATTCCTAAGAAAATAATTAAGGTTATTGAGCAAAGAATGAGAAAGTTCTTTTGGAATGAAACTAATGATCAAGATAAGATCCCTCTCCTCGCATGGGAGAAAATTTGCAAGACAAAAAGAATGGGGGTATTGGGCTTCGTGACTGGAATTTGATGAATGAAGCTTTAGGTGCAAAATTAGTTTGGAATATCTACTCTCAACCTTCCCAATTATGGGTTCGGATTTTAAAAGCAAAGTACCTAGACTCAATGGAGGATAGCAAGATTTTTACCCAACGTAACCCCCCAGTTGGATCTGCAATCTGGAACTTTATTGTGTCTTGTCAACAAGTTATTCTGGATCATATTAGTTGGAGGAGAGGGAATGGTCTGAAAGCTAAATTCCAATTATGGGTTTGGATTTTAAAAGCAAAGTACCTAGACTCAATGGAGGATAGCAGGATTTTTACCCAACGTAACCCCCCAATTGGATCTGCAATCTGGAACTTTATTGTGTCTTGTCAACAATTTATTCTGGATCATATTAGTTGGAGGATAGGGAATGGTCTGAAAGCTAAATTCTGGGATGATTCATGGGAAGGCTTTCCGGTATTGAAGGATAGAAATGATGTGCAGGAGTTAAAATCTTGGTGTGTCAGACATTGGGGCGAAAGAGTAAATGATTATATGGAATTCAAAGGTGATGCTCTGGGGGGTGAATAGGGGTGGAAATCCTTAGAAGGCATAAACTTACCAAATCAGCAACAACTTTTATTGCAGGAAATTTTTAATTGTAGGAAGTTTGTGAGGACAGGTAAAAATGATAAGAGTGGTTTGGTGTGGGGCTGTTGATGGTAAGTATTTTGTGAAATCAGGATACCAATTTCTGGACAGATTGGAGGGGGATGTGAATTGGCCAACCAACTTATGTTGGGGAAAGGAATGTCTTCCAAAGGCGGGTGCCTTTGCATGGTTAGCTATTAGAGGTTGGATTCTAACAGGTGAAAGAAGGAAATGCTTGGGACATTGTGGACCTACTAGGTGTGTAATGTGTGGGGAAGCTGAAGAGTCTGGAGATCATTTGTTGTTACACTGTAAAATGGCTTCATCATGTTGGGAAATGGTGAGGTTGGCGTTGGATTGGCAAGGTCCTATGTCGGCATCGTTAAGAGGTGCCTTTGAGGGGTGGCCAACTGTGAAGAAAAAATTGACACTGTCATGTATTTGGATGTTAAGTCCCTCAATTATAGTATGGAAGGTTTGGAAGGAAAGGAATAGGCAAATCTTTAGGGAGAAAAAAGAATCCTTGGAAAGACTAAAATGGAGAATTAACCATGTGATAGAGGAGGTGGCTGGAGCAGTAGCATCTCAATATTATAATCTGAGAGTTCCCTTCACAAGGGAGGATAAGCGACTGCGGTCTAACCAGTCGGGGATTCGCATCCGGCCTGTTAAGGGGCCTGGTTGGGCTAAACCAATGGTGAAAGAGGATAGGATGGTTGTGTGGGAAAGGCCAAGAGAGGGATGGTGGAAGGTGAACTTTGATGGTGCCTCAAAGGGAAATCCAAGACCTTCAAGAGAAAGTTTTATAATAAAAGATTGGGTAGGGAATGTTATTGCACTTGGAGGAAAAAAGCTAAGGGAGGGAACAAATAATTTAGCGGAGGCTACAGCTTCACTATTGGCTGTGAAACTGGGTAAGTAGTTGGGAGCATCGAAACTACACTTGGAGGGAGACTCCATGATCATAGTACAAGCGATAATGAAAGGGGAGATAAGGGCCTAGCATCTTCAAAACATTATAGAAAGAATTAGAGTGGAGTTAGGTTAACATAAGGAGAAGTGGTAATGTAGAGGTAGATGTTTTATCTAAATGGGCAATAAAATTTAGAATGGTGGGGGAATTATTGGTGGAAGATTTGAGAAATTTAAATCTAAATGAATAAACTCAAGCAAGTTGTAAAGGTGGCGATGAAGGGAAGTTAATGAGGATAGAGGTAAAGGAATTGTTTTCGGTGGAAGGACTATTGATGTGTTTGCGTTGGTGGTTGTGTAGTACGAGCTCAATATTTTCGACAATGTGTGGAGTTAAGGAGCCGTTTTAATGATGCCTCAATTGTTTACAAAGACTTGCATAAGGTGCAAGAAAGGAGAAGGCAATGGGTTTGGTGGAGAAGTTGGTGTTGCAGAATTTTCAAATGGAGGCAGGCTTTACACTCCATTCAAAGAGGCAGCTGAATTCGTTTTATGGAGACGCCACGGAACAAAGGCTAGAGGGATTATTTATGTTTATAGATGAGGTTGACGCAGAGTATAAGGTTGATAATAGGTGAATCATTCAAAAGTTTGATTCACAAGTATAAAACTAACATGGACATTTACCCTTTAATTATGGCGTGGGGCTTGGACTTGGGTGAGGAGATTGAAACTATTAGGGAAATAATGAGGACAATTGTGCATACTTCTTGGACAGGCTTGACTCATTGCTAGAACGGGTTATTCCGGATGTGGGTGTGGATTTTAGTGAAGGAATTGAAGATGAGGTGAGGGTTGGTGACGAAGGTGTGATTCCTTTCATCTGAGGACTGGAAGATGCACATAAAAACCAATGCAGAGAAGAGGCACGCCGTGAATGGCAAACCCTCAAAGTCTTTACAGGCATTAAGAAGGTGGAGAAATACATTGCACAGGCCAAGGATGAAGCGGAGATGCCGAAAGCAGAAGAGCAGAAGATGGGTCGTCGAAAGGCAAAGGGCATGAGGAAGCATGGAGCGGTGAAGAGTAGGGGCAATCAAGTTTATGAAAGTTAGGTTTTGTTTCTTTCTGATGTTAAACTAAATAGTTTCTCTCTTGTTTATTATGGGGTTAAGCTTGTGCGTAAGCTAGTGGTTTTTTGTTTTCCTGGTGTATGGGTTTTGCTTGTATGCAATGGTGATTGTAAGCATTGGAGGTATCCAAGTAGGGTGTAGGTGTGGTGGGTTAAGTCGTTTTTCAACATGTTTAGATGCTTTTGTTACTCTGGTTGAAGTTTTTTTGGTGGTGATTAGCAAAAAATGATGAACAATGTAATGTTTTATTTTAAGTAATACAAAAACAACTCCAATTACCGACCAAAAAAAAAACAGTTGCATACCCATTATTACTAATATATATGAGTATTCTACCAAATTAAGTGATTCAATCATGATTATAACCTTACACAAATGTTACACCCCACCCTAGATTCCTAAATTACTTTTCACTTTATGGTAATTATTATGATGAATCCTGAGATTAGGAAACCTTGAAAGTTGCATATTATGATGGATTTGGGCAATGATATGTTATTGCATTTAAATGGAATGTTGAAGATTATCTAGTATCATGAATATGATGAAATATAATGAGATGATTCTATTTCTTTAAAGAAAATGATTAATGTAAATGCAATGTTTTGATGCCATGAATCAAATGAAATGTTATGCAAGGAATGTTTGAGTGATGATGCAAGATGATCCAAACACCTTCAAGGAAAAAGGGGGGGAGTATCATCTGGGAGAAAGGTGATGTTGCGGGGTCTTTGGTTTTGCCATATGAGCTTGAGTCGATCTTGAATGACTCAATTAACCTAATAGGTCCAAGACATGTTCTTGTATGACTTGAGGTAAGCCGCCTTGTGCTAGTTAGTTTTGTTCCTCGTCTTGCGATGAAAGGTGGTCTAGGGTTTGTAATCCTTTTTGTTTCTTTTTCTACATAAGTATATGTTCGAGCAAATATAAATACACATATGTGCTTTGGCGAGGAAGCCAACATATGCATACACGGGTTTTGTGTATGCGTACATGGGCGCATATGCATGTGTGTAGACGAAACTATCGTGCCTACAAACGCGCATGTACATTCACATGTATATAAACGAACACGTGCATGTAAGTGCATATACATATATATATTTGTGTTGTTTTAAATAACATAATGGCATGATATTTCATTCTTGACACTAATGCCAAGTCGATGTAATAAATAACGTCACAATTCATAATACTTAAGCTACCTTATTTAAAGGTTATTATTAATCTTTTTCCTTGGCACCAAAATCGACTTATAAAGCCAATAGGAGATGTGTGAGTTTTTAAATTGGCTCAATGTATAAATTACATCCGTTGCTTTTACTATCAAAGGCAAGATCAATTATGAATATCGATGCATGGCATATGTTTTGATAATTATAAGAATATTGCAACTTATCATTAGTGACACAAGCATTATCTTCCTTTTGTTGCCTCACAATATTTTAGAGCCTTAAAATTAACGTGGGTTATCAATTTAATTATGTGATGCTTGAGGCATGCGGCACCCACATAGGCCGCTAAGCATAAACATTATGCTCTCTACCAATCACGTTGAACCATGGTCTCATCGATGTTTGGTAATGTGATAACATCTTTTTGTGCAAACCATTTCTTGGTGCAATAACCTGTTTGGTTGAGAATAAAGCAATTGAGTAACATGCAATCAAACTTCGTCTTGTCTTTATCTTGGAAGTAAGTCTTGGGCGCGATATGGTAAGATTTAGGAAACTGTTTAGTAACCAATTTGAAACTGTTTTTGAAACTAATTTGAGTCGACCTATTATTTATACTCGAGAGAGAGATTGAGCATGAGTTGGTCAATGGGGAGTCGAGCTATCTTAAGCAGGTTCAATAGATTTATAAGAGTATATTCTATGTGTTGAGAAGCAAGGAACCAGTGAGGGTTTGAAGGACAATTTACTTTATCTCTATCAGCAATAAGAAGGGAAGTGTTGTACTACAAAAGCTTCCTTTTGCAATGCCTTAAAAATCCATTCTTCTCCAAGCAACAGTGCAAGCATGTGTTTTTGTTTATGTTCTAAAGTTTCTTTGAATGAAGTAGAAAAGGCTGAAAGAAGCCATGGAAGAGCAGACTACTTGATTTAGTTAAACTTATAGTGAAATCCTTACATTGGCTTGAATTGATATGTTATGCTTTCTTTGTGTTCTCGAAAGTTTTGAAACCTTTGAGATTACTTATGTTGAAAAGCTACTCTCATGTTGGTCTATGAAGTTTTCTTGGTTTAGAGGAGCTACTTCTTGAACTTCAGCCACAATCTTGAACAACCCGTTGAGTTTGAAGTTGCTTGAGCAATTTTTCCCATTTAAAACCCTTGAGTATGTGTGTAGAAGATGTTGTAAAGTTCTAAATGGTTCGTGAGCCATTGCACAAGAGTATTGAATATGTCTAGGAAAGGCATTTTAAATTGGTTTAGTGATGAATGGAAAGAATGCTTGTGTGTTAATACCTTTATTGTGATTGGAAAGATTATGTAATATGATTTGTTATTGAAATTATTGCTCTAGATTGTGAAATGAGTCGAGTATGAGTGTTAAAGTGCAGTTTGGCACTAAGCGGCAAGATTGCCACAATATATGAGTGATTCCTTGTTTGTTTTTGTTGATACTTTTGTGTTTGGGAAATTGTTTTACCTTGGAATGCAGAGTTGGTTGTGCTAAGTCCAGACCCTCTTTAAGTTACTGCCTTCTTTCTTAATAAAAATAATGTGAAATTTTTTGGATTTTTCTAAAGAGATTACCCTATCTTGAATGGGTAAAACCCTTCTAGGGTTATGTAAACTTGTAGGCTTCCAAAAGGAGGAGTTTGTGTTTGAGGTCTCTATTTAGCCTTGTGTCCAAATAGGAAAAATTCAATAACTGTGTCGGCAGCAATTGCCAAGAAAACTTGCTATGAAAATAGAAAACCCTAAGTGGAAAACCCTTGAATCTTAAGACCTTGAACCAATGTCAAGAGCCAAGAACTGAGAGTTACGCCAAGTAACACGAGGGTTCAAGAAAGGTCCTTTCTTTTGTCAACCCAATTGAATTAAAATAGAAAACAAGTCATGTTGTGCTATGAACCTCTTGAAATGGTTTGTCGGGTGGGACAACTAGTTCCAATATACCCTAGATCATAAGGAAGTTATATTCTTACTGGAGAACTAACCATTACTGTATAGACTTTGTCTATGTATTATTTATACTTTAATATGAACAAGAAGGTCAAGAAGTTATTGTTTTGTGTCAAGATTTGTTTAAAGTTTATATTTCAAGAGAAGATGCTCTCTAGGGTTAAGATTAAGACTCAAACAAATAATTATAGCCAAGACCCAAGTAGTTACATGGAAGTAACTCGAGTGTTCAAGTCAAAAATAACCAACAATCCAAATGAGTTGTTTACTTAGTGCATCTTCACTTTCTAAGGAAGAACGCTATAACAAAGCTAAAATATTGAACAGTTAAGACTATAATAAGAAGAAGGGCTTTTCAACTTAAGGTAAATATTTTATTATATATTTGATTGAACATTTTGTCAATACTTTCAATTTGTGACTAAGAGAAAACAATTGATGGGAGTAAGTCATCAATAATAATTGTGTGAGCATAGAGTGGGAGTTCGGATACTCTCTTGTATTTTATATCTTGAACGAGTGGCAATTGCCAAGATCCGATAGTTACGCCAAGTAACACGAGGGTTCGAGAAAGGTTTAAGATATTTTACCAACTCAATTGAGTTGTGCTTGGAATGAAAAGTTATGTCATGTTAAAAGTAATTAGTGATTAACTAAACATCCTAGGTCAAAAAAGGTATTCCAAATAGAGTAGGGTGGGTGAACAAACGACTTCGCTCTTAGTAGCGAGAGTATTTATGACACAAATACTATGGCCATAGTGAATGCAGTTGTCTCTGCATGCACTTGTCGGTTCACTATGACCCAGATACTTAGTTAATCAGAGATGTCATACATAGTTGGAAGGTATCCATAGTTGTGTGACGGTATTAACTAAGTAGGGCACAACACCAGAGCCCAGATGGCAGAACTAAGAGGGTTCTCGACTAATCCCTTCGTTGTAGAGCATGGCCCCTTCCAATTAGGAAGGTCTGCGAAGGACCGCCTAAGTCCATAGTTGGAGGTAAAACATCTGAGTGATGCTCTCCCTCATGCAAATGACATGCCGAGTCTTGGAAGACAACAAAAAATCCAAATAAGGATCTCTGACCTAACTCTCTTTTAGTAATTGTTTATAGTTTGCTAAACTGAAATCATTGAATTGTGAAGCAAAAAGTAAATGTTAATCTTTTCAGTTGGAAAGTATTTAAAGATGCTTTGATATATCTAAATGAAAACAGTATGCAGTAGCATGTTTCTTTTATTGAAAAATATATATATATATATATATATATATATATATATATATATATCTTTTACCTTGAATGTCAGTTGTTAATTGTTGTGAAAAGAATATTATGTGTAAAGCAGAAATAACAGTTTCATACCCATTATTACTAATATATATGAGTATCCTACCGAATTAAGTGATTCAATCATGATTGTAACTTTACACAAAATCTTGTTGCTGTTATGAAACAACTGTGTTATCCATAAATTCTGCATATATTAATAGTAATATGTGATTATAGTGTATTTGAACCATAGTATACTGGTAAACTTTTTATATTTGCTATGAAGGTTCTTCATAAAAGCGTGAAAATCAAATTATGTTTACATATGAAACTATCATTTTACTATTAAGATTTGATTCTTTTATTTCAATTTTGCATATCAACTATATGTAATTATAATAGCGCAAATATGCATCACATGTTACAAACTGAATTCTCATGGATTATACTTGCAAGACATCTAAAATTAGTCAAAGTTGCATATGCATTAATATTGCATGAAATTGAGAAAAACCATTAGATAATCTAGTTGCATGTCAATAATCTAGTTACATTTTAATAATCAAGATTGCATGTCTATAATCTAGTTGCATGTCAATGACTAAATTGCATGTCAATCATAAATTTTACCATCATTATGCATGAAAAGTGTTCATATAATCATTTGCATGAAGGGAAAGAGAGTATTTATTTTTATGATCTTTGGATATGCATGTTATTCTATATGTGAATTAGGTTTACCTTTCGGGATAGGGTGTCAAATATGGACCAACAGAGAAGGTCGATCCTCTATTCGAGATCTTCCAATTTATTCTAGTGCTTTGGCCAAAGCCATGTTTTCATTGAAATAGATGAATGTTAACTAGCAAATTTATTGATATGTTTCTCTACCATATCCTGATAGTAGGACATTGCATGTTCATGTTAAAAATGCATGTAAATATATCAAGTTGAGCCGAGATTCCCTCTTGCTTATTGTTTCCAAGTTGCTGAGTATTTCATACAAGGTCAGGTAGTCTTCAAGTAGGAAGAATTCTAAGGAAGTGTAAGCTTCATGATTGGGGTAAAAAACGCTTGAGCCATGTTCTTGTCTCTCAAACTTGCTGATGGTTGTGAGGGTCAGTGGCGATTGGAGACTATATTGATTATGTTCTCATATCATTATTTGTATTTGTACTTTCAAATTGTTTAACTAGTTGACTACATGGCATGAGAGCCTAAGTTGTACTTTTGTATATCATAGATCATGTGCTTTTATTTGGATTATGCACTACACCTATATGACCATTCTGATCTCATGGTTTGCAAATGACCGTTGGATTAGTGGTGGTCGGAGACTCCTCAATGATAATGATACTTCTATATTACTTGTATTGTAATGACTAGATGGGCATGAGAGCCTAAGTCATATTCTTGCATACATTATATCTTGTATTCTTTAATACTTGGCTAGATAGTACTTCATGTGATGATGTACCTTATTCTTGTACTTAATATTCTGAATTAGACACTTTTACATGTGAGATGTAATGTCTTGTTTGTATATATTGAAGATGTCTCATTTCATTTATATATTTATGTGAAAAGGAGTTACTATTTATTGTTCGTGAGATAGTTTAGGGTCTCAAACCTTACACATACTCGGAAGCAACTAAAACAAATATAATTGTTGAGATTCTGCAGCTACAAGATTTTCTAACTAAAATTCAAGCAGCAACCTGTTAGGCTTTCTCATGGAAGCAAAGGAAATAAAATTTGCTTCTGCTTTTTCTATGCCAATTATGATGTGGAACAAAGCAATGATGTCATACAAATGCTCAGACTGACCTTAATATAACATTGCAATTCTGGCAGAAAACATCAGCTTCTGGATGATTAAGCTTGAAAGCCTCTGCAGCAGGTTCTTCATATTCAATGGCCCATTTGGTAAAGCTTGCTCCTGCAAAGCCATCATATGAGAATCATATGTCTTGGTTAATAGGCTTGTATCTACATATGATCAACTGTCAAAATCAAAGGGCATGTCACCAATCCTCTAGAATCCTCCATCACATAAAACATCTTCTAATCGAGAAATGAGACACTCAAGCAATAAAACTGTAGAAATCAGCCATATGTCCTGTCATAGTCTATTCAGCTCCACGAAGTCTGAAAAAAATAAAGGTTCGGATTGACTATTGAACTGGTTAAGTTAATGCATCCCATCAAGGTCTATTTAGGTTTGTGCTATCCCCAATGAAGATTTAATTCGCATGATTCATTTTAGGCTTTTCTTGGTATAATACACCGTTGAGACATTAATGACACTCCAAGATAAGGAGATTGTGAGTTTAATGGCATGCTTAACAATATGTAGCTACTGAATTTTGTCATTGCTGAAGCATACAATATAGAAGGAGAACTAAGAAAGAAAATCTTGTTTTTATTGAGATGTGCATACAACTGCGGTACTTGATTTCTTTAATCTTGCAAGCACTAAAACATATTTGGAAGAACATTGTTAAAAACTATGAAGGATGGCAAAAGCAAGGCAATAAAGAACACATAAATACTCAATAGAAACAAAAGCTACCTGATTTCTCCAACCCTTCTGACAAACCACCACAGCCAGCAAATATGTCTAGTGTTGACAAGCGACAATCATTGGATGTTTCTGATGCCTTTTCTGCAGGCTGATCTCCTGAAACTGCTTTTCCTTTTCTCTTAGCATTTTCAACTTCATCGACAAGAAACTTGCCTTTTTGGTTTCCTGTGCTTTTTGAAGAGCTTAACTTGATGCTTGCAGGTAGCTATTCACAGCAGATTATTGAAAAGAATTATCTCTCCCACTCAAATAAACTCAATAGAAACCACACATATGTTGAAATTTTGCAGATTTACTAGAACATTTAAAAATTTTACCTGCTTCAGTGTACCCTTAATTGGATCGTAGATGCAACTGCAGAAGAAAATATGTTCAAAGATAGCATTGCCAGGCATAGGAGAGAAATATTGCTGTCTCATGACAACACATTTCCCTTTTATTGCATCCACTTCTACATTTACAGATTCATCACTATAATAAACCTGCAATGGTGAGGTTAAGAAATACCGTCAACGCTGATTGATGTTTTCCCTCAACTTTAAATATATATCAATCTTATACACGCTGTAGCCAACTACACAGCAATTTACATCAGAGGTATTAGTTTCGGGACATCAAAATAGTATAAATAAATGTGTCGATTGAAGTACACTTCAAGAGGGGAATGCAAAATGTTTGTACAAATTGCTGTAAGTAAGCCGATAGATTCTAAAAGAAAGCTGCCAGGCAGATGCAACTGTGAAGTAAAGAGATACAAGTTTGCCAACAAAACCAGAGTGCATTTAGAGATGACAAAAACTGAACAGAAAAAGGTCACTAGAAAAAGAAATCTGCAGTTACCTCCCTTATGTCAGCAGTGTAGGCCTTTTCAAGCCCAACATCCTCTGGGCGAAAAAATCTTCGAGCTTTTATCTTTGTGGGCTTGGATTCAGACTTCCTTAGGCCACTTGAGCTTTTGATCTCCAAAATCTGGAAAACAGCATAGGGTCTAAGACCCCTATTCCCACTTGCTTTGAACTTTTCTAAAGGTTCCTTTTCATCTCCAACAACAACAAACTGGCCTGGATCAACATAAATAAAATCATGCAGGTAGTACTCCACACCTTCGTACTTAAATCCCTCATTATTTTGAAGCATGTAGAGTTCTGAATTCTGCTTCTCATCCTCTCTTATTCTACAAGAATGACACTGGCCATTTCCCAGACCTAAAGTGTCATAAGGAAGAGAAAGGAAGGCACCACTCTTAGGTGCATATAGAGACTTGCAGAAGTATTCAACAGGCAGTTTCTTCTTTTCCATCTCTACTGCTCGTGCCCTGTCAGCTTCATCTGCAATCAAATTTTCCTTCCTGTATTGATAGCCCCAAGATCGTAATCTGATCTCCACTCCTACTGTCTCTTTAACATCATTCACATCAACTTGAATGCATTGGTTAGTCAAGAAGACTTCCCGTGGATTAGCTGCATTTCCTAACAGAGTTTCACTACCTCTCTGAAGAACTCTTCCATGGATCATTTTTGTGCCATTAGATTTCTCATACATATATTCAACAAAAAGAATAGTAGGAAGGGCCTCAGAGTGCTGGTTCTGATCTTTTGAATACACCAGAACTGCACTTCCCACAGCAATATCTTCATCAACAGAAACCATTTTATATAAGGGTTCCCAGGACAAAGTTTTACCAATGGATTGGCCCACCCATTTGATAGCTTTGCTACTTGACCTGCCTCTCCCTGTCCTAATAACAGGGGAGAGTTCAGTTTTGTCCAACACAATCAAATCAGTCTCTTCCTCATCCTCACTGTCTTCCTGGTCCTGTTCTTCCTCATCTTTCTCGCCGTTCTCACCATTTTCCTCCTTTATTTCATCAGATGCAGAACTTGAATAGTACTCACTCCAGATGCGATTTATTAGCTTTGTAGTGGTTGCACGCATTGCTTGCTTGCTGATGGCTTCGGGCCGTGCAATAGCCCTAGGATTCAAATTCTTTTCTTTGACTATGACTCCCTTCTTTGTTAGAAACAGTTTTGTATGATGTCTCTGTTCCATCTTTGTTGAAAGGCCTGTCACAAAGGCACTCCTTTGTATGCGTTCATCTGGATACTCTGCAAATTGCTGCAAAATAATTTGACCATGAACAACAACATACCTTTCTACAGCATCTAGATTGGGTGAGATAAAAGATGGCTCAGTTTTATCTTGGTTTGCCAGCTTCCTAATCACATCTGAGAAAGAAAGTTTTGAAACACGGCTCTGCTCCTTCAACATTACAATAATTTTGATCGCAAGCCTGGCAGTTTTTAGCACGGGTTTATACCAAGGTGAGTACTGCTTAGAAGGCTTCCCAAGCCTGTACCAAGCACCATCAGTGCGTATTGATATAAAGAGCATATTTGCTCCAAATTCTATCATCCATTCCTTGATAGCACTTAAATATATGCGAATTCCATGTGGCTCATTGTCTTTAGAATTTTTACTACCTCCAGAGTCAGCATCCAAACAATAGCCACCACCATCATCTTCTGTCATGGCACCTGAGCCAAATATTGCAGTATCTGTCTCAGTACCACCAAGCATTGGAAGAAGTTCCAGAGGTACAAGCCTGGAATCAGAATTATATAAAGACCAATCATGCAACATCCTGTGGGGTAGATCTGCAGGATCTAATATACATGAATCATCATCATAAAAAAGATACTCATCCATTTCATCTTCAGTGGCTTTATAAAATGCAGGTAAAGGATAATCATTTGCAATTTCATCTTCATTAATTTTGATATAGAATTTCTTCTTTCCTTGAGACTTTCGACTTGGTCTTGCAGCCTCCCAATCTTTCTCCTCTTGTATCAATCTTGCAAGCTTCTCATCCTCATCATAGACAGACGAAGCACCAGCACCAGCACTAGCACTAGCAGAGCTCTCTTCAATTTTTATACCCACAGAACCCATGTGTTTTGGTTCAAGACACTCCTGCTCCAGAGCTACAAGAGCAGGCAAACCAGTAAAAATTTGATCACCATCTTCAGAACTGCTGTCCAAACCAGTTAGCTGTTTAATAATCAAATTACCCTGAGAAAGAATGAAATCTCTCCCCCAAAACCTTCCCTGATAGCTCTTATTAGAAGACATTGATCGTGTGACACGTGCCACCAATTCATCCAATCCTAATTCAGGATTACCTCCGTCAGGCTTGGACAGAGACTTGTAGACCTCAACACAAAGCATTGCCTTTTCATTTAGAATACTGAAGAAATTCTTATATGAGCCAGCAGGCTTTACACACACGTACTCTGCTACCTCGGTTTGAAGCCATATAACAGGAGAACCATTTTCATACCCTGTTATGGACCATGTTTCCACAACCCCAAATCCCTCACACCGAACCCCTTTTGATTTATCCAATAAACCTTCCTTTGGCAGAATTAATCCAGAAATAGAAAGCTCCATAGCATACACCATTTCTATTGGCTGAGAGTTACCTTGAGAATCATGGATAATAAAATCTATCAAACGCCGTTGTGGAGGCAACTCTTCCTGGTGTTGTTCATTCACTGTTAAGCTAATGGCTAGCTCCTCCTCCTCTACAGTTACTTCCACCTTGGCTTCAATGATTGACTCTTTCCCGTCCAGATGCAGCGTCTTTTCCTTGTAATTCATTCCTGTGGCTGCCCGTTTGGGGCGTTTTCTTGCTCGGGTGGGTTCACCCACATCTTCAACCTCACCCCCATCAGCTTGTTTTTGACCTACTTCCTTTCTGGGTCTGTTTCGGGCCATATCCTCGGAACTATCAGAATCCCTGTCTGATGCCAAGTATTTCACGCAGTCCTTCCAGCTGTAGAATTTCTCCCCTGTACTCACATGAAGTGCTCAAGTATTAATGGAAAAACGTATGAACACATCATTTAGTCAAATCAAGTACTCGAATTAAATAATGAAGCTTGTGTTATATTATTCAAAGCTTGCTTTCAAAGAATGCATTGTCTGATAACAGCAGACATAAGACAATAACAGATATGAATACCTGTGGGAGCAATATATGTTCGCCTTATTCGACCGTTCGTGGCTGTTTTCTGCATGACAGTTCCTCCTTGTTTTTCCCACTTTATCAAGTCAGCTCCACCTCCACCCACAGCCGCCATTGATTAAAAATGTGGTAGTACGCCTTAAAAAACTGCCACTGAGGCTTCAAGCTTTGCTGCTGAGCGAAAAAAGGCCTGTTCAAAATAGTCGAAACTGATTTGAGTTCGGCGTTTCTCCATCCAAAAAGCGTGCAGTGGTCTTCAAGCTTAAGTTGTAACCTTCCCTCTCGCTTTCCCTGCCTTTTCACAAGCCGTAACATCAGATGAAACTTCAACTTACGCGCCAAATTTGTTTTGCTTAAATAGAGCTTCGTGTATCATCTCAGTCCCGCCACTGGAATGAAATTTAATCTTCCCGCCTTCCCTATTGGAGTTTAATCACCTTCGAGACCCGAGTTTGACAAGGAAAAAGGTAAGGTGTGGACAAAACACCTATGTATGTAACGTTATATCATAAGCCCCATCCCCCATCGCACGCGTTGGACAAAACGCCCCGACGAAAGCATTCTCGGACGGACAAAATGCACCAACGTAAAGTCTTGATTGGATGGACGTTAGCCTGCCTATCGTCGTTTGTTCCGTTGTTGGGAAAACGTGTCACCATCTGCAAGTTTTCAAAATCATATTTCGGAATAGACAAAAAGCTCAAAACGTCGCATTCAAAACCATTGTTTGCAAATAGCAAAAAGTTCAGACAAAGTCCCATTTTCGTCGACATTTTTCACATTGACGTTTTGTAAGTTGTTGGAGAGCAATGGGAAGGAGCTGCAGGCATTTAGAGGCCGAAGCAGTGCAACCACCCTCCATATGAAAACGCATTTGACAGGCACGGGCAGCTAGCTAGCTAGCAAGTCCGTATATCCGCCAGAAATATATGTCATTTTGCCTAGGAACTGTAAAGAAATGAACGATTATTTGTTGCGAAGATGGGTTTTCATTGACGAGAAAACAAAGGGTTTTCCTTGGAAAAAGGGGTTTTAATTTGAAATGCAAAGTTGTGTGTGTTTTTGCGTTTAGGGTTTTTTAATTTTGGTTTCCTTCCGTCTGCTGGTTTTGAAATTTTGTGATTGTCGAATGAAATAATTGACAACCCATTGTGGAAATATGAGTGAAATAATTGAGTAACGTTTAGAGAAATCATAAACCATGCAAAATATATTACGAAGTTGGAAAACGCAATGTGGGTTCTGCAATGAAATGATATATTTTGAAAACCACGTAAAGCCCAAAATGTCGCCATTGTTCACATTCTTATTTTGAAGGTTGCAAGGTTTTCCTCAGGAAAAAAGGGTTTTCATTTGAAACCCAAAGTTGTTTATCTGTTTTTGTATTGAGAGTTCTTTAATTTTGGTTTCCTCTTGTCTACTGGTTTTGAAATTTTGCAATTGTTGAATGAAATAAATGATAACCTATTGTGAAAATATGAGTGAAATAATTAAATAACATTTATAGAAACCAAAAACCATGCGAAATATATTATAAGGTTGGAAAACGCAAAGTGGGTTTTACAATGAAATGATATATTTTGAAAACCAAATAAAGCCTAAAACGTCGCCATTGTTGACATTCTTATTCAGAATGGACAAAAAAACCCAAAATGTGGCATTCGAAATCATAATTTGCAAGTAAAAAGTCCAAACAAAGTCCCATTTTCGTCGTCATTTTTTGCACTGACGTTTTGGAAAATACACCATCTTGTAAAACCCTTATTATTCTAAAACCCTTTACAAGTAACAACCTAATTAGTTACTCACCTTTGACCTCAATTTGGTATGTTTTGTGATTGTCTTGAGAACCTTTTGTGAATTAGATAGTAAGAATGTAATGAAATTGGAAAACAATAGGTATTATGAAGCCTGCAAGGCACAGTGTTGTTATACATTGTTTGTAGTGTTGGAAAACACACTATCCCATGTCAGTTAATTCGTTATGAAAATTTTTATTTCATTATGCTCCAAGAATGTAATAAAGTCCACTTTCAATTTTTTGAACAACTCTTTGCTACAGTCCAAATGTTATTTAACTTTCTTCATCTAATTGGAACAAATAAAATGCTCACATTATTTGCGGTGTTGGAAAACACATTGTCTCCTATCAGTTGCAGAGGGTTTTACAACACTATATGGGTTGCTTGTTTCTTAACACCCAGGATTTTCCAACATGAATTTTTACAAAATAGAGTGAATGTTTTGAAATTTTTTTGTAATTTAGACAATCCGAATGTATTGAAAGGCCCCTTCAATAAGGATTTTTAATTTGAGTAAAAATTGCATTTAAATTTTGCTAGATTGAAAAAAAAACGTGCACAAAATATTTGTAATTTGGAAAACATAATGTGGGTTTTCAATTATTTGAATCTTCTTATTTAAATGTAAAGGGTTGTTTCACAATGAATTGCTTGCTTCTTAACACATACAACTTTGCAATATGGAATTTTACAAGACAATATGAATGTCTTGAAAATCACACTTTCCATTGTTGTGTTTATTTTTTCAACTTCATTTATTTTAGATTGTAGTTGTCTGTCAACACCATTAATTAAACTCCTTTTATTTATCTTTTGATTCAACCAAATAAAATACTCACATTGTTTGCCATATTGGAAAACACACTGTCTCCTCTTAGTTATTCCCTCTTGAAAAAGTGTTTGTTTTGTACACTCCAAAAATGTAATGAAGTCCACCTTGATCTTTTCGAACAATTATTTGGTGATGTAAATATGGCATTTCCCTTTTTTCATCTGATTGGAACAAATAAAATGCTCGCATCATTTGCAATGTTGGAAAACACATTATCCCATGTCAGTTAGTTCGTTATGAAAAGTTTTGTTTTGTTATGCTCCAAAAATGTAATGAAGACCACTTTGAAGTTTTGAACAACTCTTTGCTACAGTCCAAATGTCATTTCACTTTCTTCATCTAATTGGAACAAATAAAATACTCACATTATTTGCAGTGTTGGAAAACACATTGTCTCCTCTGAGTTATTCCCTCATGAATTTTTTTTGTTTTGCACGCTCCAAAAATCTAATGAAGTCCACTTTCATATTTTAGAACAACTCTTTGGTGATGTAAATATGGAATTTTCTTTTTTTCATCTGATTAGAACAAATAAAATGCTCTCATTATTTGGAGTGTTGGAAAACACACTGTCCCATGCTAGTTAGTTTGTTATGAAAAGATTTGTTTGAGTATTTTGGAGCGAAAAAAAATCTATTTAGAAAACTCACTGTTTTGTGTCAAAAAAATTATTTAAAAAACTCATTGTTCAATGTCAATTAGTTATATATATATATATGCATTGTTGGAAAACATACTATCCCATGTCAGTTAGTTTAGTGCGAGCATTTTATTTGTTCTAAATTATATTCTGCATTTATTTTTAAATCATATAAGGAAATTGAAATCCAATTTTCTGTGTAAGTAAGAGTTGCTTTAAATTGTGAAGGTCAATGGACTTCACTACATTCCTACTATCTACAAAACTAAAGGTTTTCATTAGATTCATGTTGTCTACATTTAATTATGTGAAACTAATAACTTGTAATTTTCCTAGGACACAGAGCACCCAAGTTGTCTTGTCCATAAAATATTTTTCAAGAACTTCCCTAACATTATTGTCCTTTTTAGAGAGAGTACAAAATTAATTTGAATAATCTTCCTCTTGAAGCACAACTTTTAATGCACTTCCAATCAATGTTGACCACAGTTTGGGTAGCTACTCTTTTATCTCATTGAATCAAAATTAGGAAAGCAAAGTTATCCAAGGTGTGTTGATAATTGAGTGAAATGCATTAAAAGTCATTTGAAGAGTAGGAATATTCAAATTCCTATGTATTGTTTTTGAAAAGGATAATAAGTTAGGGAAGTTTGAGAAAAAAACTGATGGAAAAGACAATTTCGTGGAATGTGTCGTAGGAAAATTACAAGTTATTAGTCTGGCAGGTGACACTTATGAAGCTTCAGAAGTAATAAATAAAATATTTATTACAGTTCATAGTGGAAAATATACTATGTTGTAGAAGATATTCATGATAGAATTTACTTGTTCAACTCCATCCATAGCAGCATCTCTCAATTTCTTTGCCTGCAGAAATTCTCATGCAATATGAAACCTCTTCAATTTGTCCACTTGTGCATTGCCATTTCCCTTTACTTATACTGCACATGCACCTTCCTCAACTTCTCAAGAGCATGGAGGATCTTTTCAATTAATACATTATGTATCTCACTCATACTGCTTTGCTTTTTTTCAAGTGTTTTTAGAGAAGAATCCTTTTTCATTCCATGCATTCTAGTATCTATTGCCTCTGGTTTTGCATTGTCATTTACCCACTTCACATAGTGCACATGCTCCTTTGTCAACTTCTGAAGAAGAGGAACAATCTCTTCAGTCAATACATTATCTATCTCATTCAATTTGGTTTGCTTCTTTTCAAGTGTTTTTAGAGCAGATTATTTTTCAATTACATAATTTCTACTACTTGTTGCTCAAGTTTTGTGTTGCCATTTGCCGATTGCCAATTGCTCATATTGCACATGTACCTTCCTCAACTTCTAAACAGCTGGGAAATTCTCTTCACTCAATACATTATCTTTTATCTATCTCATTCAATGCTTGCATAAGTTTCTAAGGCGATCTTCATTACATTCTTACTATGTACTAAACAAATTTTTTTATTACGTTCATGCAGTCTATACATAACTGCATTTTGGAAAACACTAGGTGTGTAATTAAATTGAGGTGGGGTGATAAACCAATTGGGTTGTTATTGTGTTAATCAAAAAAAGTTTTGATTACATTATTACTCTTTTCTAAAATTCCAGGTTGGAAAACACTGGGTGTTATAAAACCTACGACCCACATACCATTCTAAAACCCTTTACAAGTAGCAACCCAATTTCTTAGTCACCCCTCACCTCAATTGGGTATTTTTTTGTATTCCACACCTACAACTCCTCCCCATGCTCGTGCAAGCCACGGGGCCCAGTTTTATCAGCGGGCAAGAGGTGGGAAAATCGACCTGACAGTGTTGTTATCTCCTTGCTACCATTTCCCTAATGTTTGCTCTTGTCCGCCGGTTTCGTCACTTTTATCCCCCGTCTGGTGGGCCCCGCACTACATTGTCTCATCATGTTATGTATGTTTCTATGTATGGTTTCATGTATTTTGTATTGTGTTTCTATGCATGGTTTCATGCATTTTTGTATACATACATAGGTGTGTTTTGTCAAGAGATTAGTTGTGTCCCATTACATTATTACTGTGTACGAAACAAAACTTTTTCATTATGTTCTTACTATCTATATATAACTGCATGTTGGAAAACACTGGGTGTTTAATCAAATTGAGCCAAGGGGTGACAAACCAATTGGGTTGTTACTGTGTTGATCACAAAAGGTTTTGAATACTTTCTTACTATTTTCTAAAATTCCAAGTTGGAAAACACTGGATGTTATAAAACCTACAACCCACATACTATTCTAAAACCCTTTACAAGTAGCAACCCAATTGCTTAGTCACTCCTCACCTCAATTTGGTATGTTTTTTGGCTTTCCCATGTGCAACTCCTCCTTGTGCTCTTGCTCTTCAGATTTGAGCATGGAGATTGAAACACAAAGTGTTATCCAATGTGTAATTATTTTGTTCATTATCATATTTAACCAATGCGATCACCTACTATTTTTTGGTCAATCAAGGTGATCACCAAGGTTTTCATTGACTTCTTAGCCTTTATTATTGAATAGCCAATGCACATTGTGCTTTGCAGCTAATGTGTTGCAATAATCTATATTTTTTCAGTTCTTTGTACAAGTAATGATATAAACATAAGTTTGACAGTGGTGTGTGGTATCTTTCTTGTTTGTCTTGTCTACCCTTATTGATTATGCAATTTATGGCCTCTTTCATATGCTAGGAGAGATAAGTTTGAGATATATTTGAATGAACGTTTAGTGTTTCACTGTTCCAGCAGAATGGAAAAATGGCAGATATAATTGTTGATATATATTACTAGTGTTAGCGATAGGTTAAATTGGAAATTAAATTCCCATTGTATAGTTTAATATGTTTGTTTATTGTCTATACAAGCTTCCATTTTGCAATCAACACAACATATAATCCAATATCGGTGAAATTTTGAATGAATTGAATTCTTTGTAGCATCGAATGTCTTTAATTTGCCAATTTAATCTATCACTAACACTTGTCTTTCTTCTAGGTGGTTGATATAGGCGAGGAAGGAAATTTGAACAAAATAAGGGCAGGTGGATCAAGAAGGACACTTCATGAGACATGAAGCTTCTGCACTAAATACAGGTGATTCTAGTTGTCATAGCTTGAATTGCAAGTGTATTGGACAGTTAAATTTCAAAAAATTTATTTTGCATTTAGAATTTTTGATTTATATATAGATGAGATGCTTAGTCTAGGGAATGCAACCAATTTGCAATTTAATATAGATAAAATAAATGTTACATTATTGTGTGTGTATTATATCCCAAAATTTTACGTGAATCATGTTTCCTCATTGAAGTGTGAGTCTTGCACGGGAAATACTTAAGGCATCATTGAAGGGTGATACTGCATCCTTTTAATTATCCTTCTCATAATTGATTTGTGTTCATTTTAGGATGATTTTTGCAACACTAGATTGGTACCATTTATCTCCTAAAATAGAGTAGGAACCTTTGGATCCTTGGTAATTAGATTAGATATATTTGGAAAAGAACATAGTATTTATCGTTTTACATTAGAGTATTTTTCCTTTTAAATCATGTGCCTTTGTTCAGTTGTGAAGCATCATTGCATAGTTGGGTTTCATAAGGCTGTGAATAAGGAACATTGTTATTGTAATTGTTTTTACTCGGTATAATATACCATACAAACTGCAAAGGCGAGGCCATAATAACACAAAAATGGCCATTAGGCTTCCCAAATTTCGTAAGGGAATTATTGTTCTATAAACACAATGCAAAAGTTCTATAAACACAATGTGTTTTGCAATGTAGAAGCCTCTTTACAAATATGATTTTTCCTTGTTGCCCATTTTGGAGGTTTATAAACACAATGTGTTGTCAATTATGCAGACACTTATGTCGAAAATATGCACCTATGTACATACAAAAATGCATAAAACCATACATAAAAACATGCATAGAAATATACATAAAAACATACATAACATGATGAGACAGCATAGTGTGGGGCCGGCTAGATGGGGGATAAAAGTGATGAAACCGACTGACGAGACCAAATGTGAGGGAAACGGTAGGTAGGAATTAACGATGTTATTAGGTCAGTTTTCTCGCCTCCTATTGGTCGATAAAATTGGGTCCCATGGCTTGCGACAAAAGTGTCATTTTCATAGCCTTTTTCTAGCGGGGGAAAATTGGAGGCGAACTAACACGTGCACTCTACATTTCCATTATGCAAATTGAAATTTGAAGGTTGGAGTGCATGTGGAGGAGTTGGAGGAGAAAACCAACCAAATCAAGGTGAGGGGTACTAACCAATAGTGTTGCAGAGGGTTTTACAACACTATTTGGGTTGCTTGTTTCTTAACACCTAGGGTTTTCCAACATGATTTTTTACAAAATAGAATGAAGTGTGTACTATGAAGTATATTATGTATTGATAGTTAATAGATCCCCCTTAAATGAGAAATGTTTTATTTGATAAAATAGAACCCCATCTATACATTTGGATATCTTCATTTCAAGACAAATCTTGGGTATAAGTAAAGGCAGGCTTCAAAACACATTGTGTTTGTCAACCTGCACTACACAACATTCACCACTTTCAACAAGTTTATTCATTATTGCTAATGATAACAAGAAATTGGTGTTATTTCTATTTGTAATGCACACCTACATATACGGGTTTAAAAACCAGAAGGGCTTGGGTATGTTGTGATGTGGAGGTTGACAAATGCAGTGTGTTATGAAGCATGCAATTTGTTATATACTTGAAATTTAAACACAACAATGGAAGGTGTGATTTTGAAGAAATTCATACTATTTTGTAACTTTCCATGTTGCAAAACTGTACGTGTTAAGAAGCAGGCAACCCATTTTGAGACAGCCCCTTACATTTAAACAAGGAGATTTAAATAACTAAAAATCCACATTATGTTTTCCAAAATACAATTATTTTTTGCACCTTTTTTTCAATCATGCCAAATTTAAACACAACAATGGAAGGTGTGATTTTCAAGATATTCATATTATTTTGTAAAACTCCATGTTGCAAAACCGTACGTGTTAAGAAGTAAGCAACCCACTATGAGACAACCCTTTACATTTAAACAAGGAGATTCAAATAACTAAAGACCCACATTGTGTTTTCAATTAATACCTCTGATATATATTTTATAGACGGGAAAACCCTTGGAAACTCGTCAATGAATACCTCGTTATATATTTTGCATGGTTTCTGATTTCTCTAAACATTATTCAATTATTTCACTCATATTTCCACAATGGGTTGTTAGTTATTTCATTCAACAATTGCAAAATTTCAAAACCAACAGACATGAGGAAACCAAAATTTAAAAACTCTCAACACAAAAACACATAAATAGCTTTGCATTTCAAATGAAAACCCCTTTTTCCCGAGGAAAAACCTTTATTTTATCATTAATGAAAACCCATATTCGTAATGAATAGTCATTCATTTCTTCACAGTTCCTAGGCAAAATGGCATATATTTCTAGCAGATATACATACTTGCTAGGTAGCTAGCTGCTCGTGCCTGTCAAATGCATTTTTGTATGGAGAGTGGTCACTTTGCTCGAGCCTCTGAATGCTTGCAACTCCTTTTCATGCTCTCCAGCAACTTGCAAAACGTCAATGTCAAGAATGTTGGTGGAAATGGGACCTCATATGGGCTTTTTTCTATTTGCAAATTATGATTTTGAATGCCGCGTTTTGGGCTTATTGTCCATTCTGAAAAATGATTTTTAAAACATGATGATGGTTATGATGCATCTCACATGCATTTTTGTAGGGACAATAGCCTCATCCCAATTGCAGAGGGTGATCTCCCTGCAAAACCACATGGATTACACATGATAATGTAATGCCCGTTTTTAGGGATAAGACATGTCTGATTATGTTATCATGTCAAAGACATTTTTTTTTAGGGACAATAGCTTGATTTTACTATATTTTGTAGGGAGATTAGCTTTTGCCCCGCAATTGGACATGGCTATTCTCCCTAGAAGAATGCATGTCAGAAGCATCATAACATACAAAAATACACAACACATGATGGGACAGTGTATTGCAGAAAATAATTGGAGATTGGAAAACATTATGTGTTGTGAGTTCTTCCATTATGTACATTGAAAGTTGAAGGTTTGAGAGCATGTGGGGTGGAGTTGTAGGTGCGGATTATATAAAACCATCCAAATTCAATTGAGGGGTGAGTAACGAATTGGGTTGTTACTTGTTAAGGGTTTTAAAACGGTATTTGGTTTGCAAGTTTAATAAAACCCAATGTTTTCCAACTTGCAACTACACATTGTTGGCCTTGTCGTTGCATGAAAAGGTCAACATGTCAATGACCGATACAAGAATTAGATAAGACCTCTATAAAAGCATGACAACATTTCATGACAATTATGCATCTTGGAGCAACTTTGCAATATTTGCTAAACAAGCTCTTCTCTCCAACACACATCACCACCTCTTCCACAATCTGATCCACTGAGGTCCATGATGTCGAAAGGTGTCATCGATGTATGATGGAGAGAAGTGCATGTTTTGAAAATGAGAAAGGTATGCTTCAAAGTTGCCCAGTTGTCATGTTTTTGTAGAGATTACTTCTAGAGGTCAGAGGAGAAAATAGGTTGCATATTTGATGTGGGATTTCTAAGAGATTTCCAGTGGTATCATCTGCAAATGTTGATGTCAAAACAAAAAAAAAACACACCACATATTGGTAGGGTGGAAAACATAGTGGGTTGTGTGTTATTTAATTCTGCTTTGTATGGTGAAGATGTGAAAGCTAATATTTTTTTTGATGCAGCTATACAAGATGTCGCATAATGTTGAAGCATGTGTCTGTACTTGGTTGACCAACTACCACCTGTATCTTCCATGTAATGTCCTTTCTTGGATAGATGAATTGAGTCTCCCGTACAGGTTGCAGAAAAAGATGTTAAGAAGAATTGATAGAAAAGGGCCAAAGTGCAGTGACATCAAATAACATATTTATGCTCATTTCTTTGATCGTGTCTTCGATGTATGGGCGAAAATGAGCATGGATGTTCAATATCACAATCTACAAATAGAGACTGTAAATTTTTGTGATTGGCCATTTCGTTTTTACCAAGAGATGTGAGACCTTTTCCTAGTTGGATGCATCTGGAAGGTATCCATTAAACCAACAATAATCATCCAGAAGCACAATCTTCCCAAGGAGCTGAGCATGAAATTTAGGAGATTCCTCAAGGGGGAATCTCAAATTAGTCATCACATGGGTCCTATTGAGGAATGGTTGCTTTTTGTGTTGAAATTCAACTACAATGTTAGTTTTGATGATGAGTTTTACTATAATTGGTATCAGAGCTGGGTCACAGGTTTGAATCATGTAGTCATGTTGGGGGGGATTGTTGGAAGCTTGGCGCTTCCACTCCTCAGTCAGTGTTGACTGTGTGATTTACGATATGGTTTAACTGCCTACCATGCATCTTATTTGACGCTTGTATCGGGCATTGAGAGGTCGACATTTTCATGCAACAACAAGGTCAACACACATAGACAATATGAATGTAATGACAACATTTTGGTTACTTACATAGTAAGAACCCAATTGGTTGGTCACACCTCACATGAATTTAGATAGTTTAATGTATCCTCCAGCTGCAATTATATTGATGGTATGAATGCCTTGGAAGCCTTTTGTTTTGTACACAATAATAATGTAATGAATTTAACCTTCAAAATATATAATAACTCTTAGTTACAGTATAAAATTTATTTAAATTTCTTCATATGATTGAAGCAAATAAATGCATAAAATAATGGAAGATTGGAAAACACAATGTGGGTTGTCAGTTGTTTCATTCTGCATGTTTAAATCTAAACACTTGAGATGACAGGGAGGAATTGCAAGTGTGAGATACATTTGGTTGCAGGTTTCTTAACACCATGTGTTTTCCAATTTCATTACATTATTGCTATCTAGAAAGCAAAAGGTTCTCAAGACAATAAAAAAAGATGCCAAATTAAGGTGAGGGGTGAATAACCAATTGGGTTGTTACTTGTAAAGGGATTTAGAACAGTATGTGGGTTGCAGGATTTATAACACCTGGTGTTTTCCAACCTGAAATTTCACATAACAGTTTGAATGTCTTGAAAAGATTTTGTTATTTAGACAGTATGAATGTAATGAAAGGCGCCTCCAAAATTTATAAATGTTAGTTATGGTATAAATTACAATTCATTATCTTCATATGATTGAAAAAGAAATGCATAAAATAATTACAGGTTGGAAAACATAGTGAGTTACATGTATAGAGTTTTACAACACTATGTGGGTTGGAGGTTTCATAACACCATCTCTTTTCCAACCTGCAATTTTGCTGATAGTAGGAATGCATTTAAAACCTTTTTTTTATTTAGACAAAAATAATTTAATGAAAGACACCTTCAAAATTTATCATAAGTCTTAGGTAGAGTAAAAAATGTGTTTCAAATTCCTCTTATGATTGAAAAAAGATATGCTTGCTTACAATAAATGGTGCAATAAATCTTGGAACTTTAACTATCTGTAACACTTGCAACTGTTTTACATTTTACAACAAACTAGGGATGTGTTCTTTAAAAGGGAAAGTGCTTAGTACGATGATGAATGTTGAGGTGGTCGGCACACCTGGGAGGGTGTGTAGTGGCGCATCTTCTTCAAGATGGTTGTATTCGACAAGCATGCAAGTAAGATATGGTAATTAAAAGATGCAATCAAATGTATAATTGTAATCTCTCATAAGTGGTTATGATGTTGACTGGAACCATATGCACAGCAGTAGCTATAAAGAAAGCATCATCTAATCATCTTGATGCAAGAGATAGTAAAATATCATTCAACCATACAAATGAATGTTGAAAGATACAAACCTACGCCACATAATTATTTTTTGTTGTCGACGAGACATTTGATGGTACATTGTCTTTTTTTCTTGGGCATAAATTTAGTTTCAAAACCTTCAACCAACATTTCACTACGAATGAAATCATCAAGTATAGTACAAGGAATTTTTGCGACAAGGTCAAGGACCCCATCCTCCTCGATGCAAATAGGAGTCTACTGCAAATCAGAAGATAAAAAGGAGAGCCTCCATCCCGTACATATTGCACCTCCAAATCATCTTCCTTCTTCCATTTCACACCTCTCCCCATTCTAGGAAAGGACGAAATTGGACAGAAATTTAAAATTAGAGTGGATTGTGTCAAGAAAAAGAGAAATTATTCATTGAACGTAAATAAAATTTTCTTGCATTACTGCCATCAACGTGAAACCAATAGGATGTTGTCGACTTCAACTAATGAAAATTAAAGGTGATAGATTGAATTAAGCTACGCATAAAATATAAAATAAATGCAGGTTGGAAATCAGATTGTCTATATCTCAACATACAAGTGGACATAGATAATGACAACACAATCACAATCATACACAAACATTCAAGGATGAATCTATTTTAGGTGTGCCACACTAACTCATTTTACTTGAAGAGGAATGTTGTGAAAACCAACCATGATTTTCAAGTAAACTTACAGTGTTGTTTGAGCAAGAACACAAGGAGTGGTTCAACACAACTTTGCATGTGGCGTGTGAGTGTAACGTGCATAACAGTATGCAATTACTTCTTCAATTGCAATAATAGATGTATTATTTTGGGAAGATACGTTGGTTGTGGTGCGTATGTATGTTTTAATGGAGAGGAAAGGTTAGAGGGCAATGAAAACCTTCTATGACAACCTTGTATGTAAAAAAAAGTGCATCCACTATTGTCAAAATAATAACACGTTTGTTTTTTATAAAATAAGCTTCATTTACAAGGTGTTGTACCCTTTACACAATGATCCCAAACGGCCAAAAAGGAGCAAGACCATTAAACATCAAAAAATATTATAGTAATAGCATACGAGAGACATAGACATAGCCAAAAAACAACAAAGAGACAACACATCACAAACCCAACCACTAATTGTCTATACCCTCCCATTTATTGACCAAGAGGTTTAACACATCTTCCCCGAGCTATTTGGGACCTTCATTCATTGTGTTCTTGTCCATTTCCTCTTTGACCACATCCAAGAGCATGAGATTCGACCCGTGAATCATCCTGATAGTGAACCGGGCCAAGCAGTTTGTTGCATATGTTGACAAAATAATAAATTAGTAATGAAGAGAATGAGGAAATATAGAAAGGTGCAAAATGTCCTATCAACCATGATGTAAGACAATACAAGTTGGAAAACATAGTGTGTAGTTGAACCTCCAAGCAGACATAAAGACCACAAGTAAATTCGTAACACCAGATGTAAGTATAACTAAGATTTCAAAGTATATGGGGTGTACAAACCTCTTTTACCTGAGGAGGCATGTTATGATATCCAACCTTCCATTTGGGGTGACTTAACATGAGCAACAAAAACACATCTAGCAATTCATGAAATAAACAAGTGAAGGTTGAACCACACAATGAGTGGTTCAACATACAACTTTGTATGTGGTGTGTGAGTGTAACATGCATAACGGTATGTAAATACTTCCACAGTTGCAACAACAAATATATTATTTTAGGAATATATGTTGGTTGTGGTGCGTGTGTATGTATTAAAAGAGAGGAAAGGTTAGAGGGAAACCAAAACTTTTGATGACAATCTTGTATGTAAAAAAAGTGCATCCACTGCTACCAACAACGCCAAAATGATAACAAGTTTGTTGCATCCGTTGACAAAAAAATGAATCAGTAATGAAGAGAATGAGGAAAGGCATAAAGGAGTAAAATGTCCTATCAACCATGATGTAAGCCAATGAAGGTTGGAAAACATGACGTGTAGTTGAACCTCCAAGTAGACATAAAGACTACAAGTAAATTCACAACTCTAAATGTAAATATAATTAAGATTTCAAAGTATATGGGGTGTACAAACCTCTTTTACCTGAGGAGGCATGTTGTGATATTCAACCTTCCATTTGGGGTGACTTAATATGAGCAACAAAAGCACATCTAGCAATTCATGAAATAAACAAGTGAAGGTTGAACCACATAATGAGTGGTTCAACCTACAACATTGTATGTACCATGCATAACAATATGCAAATACTTCTACAGTTGCAAAAACATATGTATTATTTTAGGAAGATACATTGGTTGTCGTGTAGGTGTATGTGTTAAAGGAGAGGAAAGGTTAGAGGGCAACCAAAACCTTTGATGAAAACCTTGTATATAAAAAAAAGTGCATCCATTGCTGCCAACAATGCCAAAATGATTACAAGTTTGTTGCATCTGTTGACAAAATAATGAATCAGTAATGGAGATAATGAGGAAAGGAAGAGAGGTATAAAATGTCCTATCAACCATGATGTAAGCCAATGCAAGTTGAAAACATAGCATGTAGTTAAACCTCCAAGCAGACATAAAGACCACAAGAAAATTGACAACCCCGCATATAAATATAACTAAGATTTTAGAGTATATAGGGCGTACAAACCTCTTTTACCTAAGGAGGCATGTTGTGATATTCATCCTTCCATTTGGCGTGACTTAACATGAGGAGAAAAATCACATCTCGCAATTCATGAAATAAACAAGTGAAGGTTGAACCACATGATGAGTGGTTCAACCTGTAACTTTGTATATGGTGTGTGAGTGTAATGTGCATAATAGTATGTAATTACTTCTACAATTGCAATAATAGATGTATTATTTTGGGAAGATACGTTGACCTTGTGGTGCGTGTGTATGTGTTAAAGGAGAGGAAAGGTTAGAGGGCAACCAAAACCTTTGATGACAATCTTGTATGTAAAAAAAGTCCATCCATTGTTGCCAACAACACCAAAATGATAACATGTTTGTTGCATCTATTGAAAAAATAATGAATCAGTAATGGAGAGAATGAGAAAAGGTAGAAAGGTGTAAAACATCCTATCAACCATGATGTAATCTAATATAGGTTGGAAAAAATAGTGTGTAATTGAACCTCCAAGTGGACATAAAGACTGCAAGTAAATTCGCAATCCCGCATGTAAATATAACTAAGATTTCAAAGTATATGGAGTGTACAAACCTCTTTTACCTGAGGAGGCATGTTGTGATATTCAACCTTATGTGTGGGGTGAATTAACATGTGCATCAAAAGCACATCTGGAAAATCATGAAATAAACAAGTGAAGGTTGAACCACACAATGAGTGGTTCAAACTGCAACTTTATGTGTGGTGTATGAGTGTAACGTGCATAACGATATGTAATTACTTCTACGTTTGCAACAACAAATGTATTATTTTGGGAAGATACATTGGTTGTGGTGCATGTGTATGTGTTAATGGAGAGGAAAGGTTAGAGGTCAACCAAAACCTTTTATGGCAACCTTGTATGTAAATAAATATGCATCCATTGTTGCTAGCAATGCTAAAAGAATAACACATTTTTTGCATCAGTTGAAAAAATAATGAATCAATAATGGAGTGAATCAGGAAAGGCATAAATGTGTAAATTTTCCTATCAACTATGATGTCAGCCAATGTAGGTTGGAAAACACTGTGTATAGTTGGACCTCCAAGCGGACATAAATTTTGCAAGTAAAATCACAACATCACATGAAAAAAACTAAGACCTCATAGTATATGGGGTGTACAAACCTATTTTACCTAAGCAGGAATGTTGTGATATCGAGCCTTCCGCTTCGGGTGACTTAACATGACCAGAAAAAGTATATAGGACAATTCATGAACTAAAAAAGTGCAAGTTGAACAACATGATGAGAAGTCCAACCTGCAACTTTATATGTAGCCTACAAGTGTAACATGAATAATAATATGTAATTACTTCTATGGCTTCTAGCAATGTCAAAAGAAAAAAACATGTTCTTTGCATTTGGTGATAAAAAATAAATTGGTAAAGGACTGAATGAATAGGCTAAAACACGTTATTCTTTTGTGCATTTATTTGTGAAACATATGAAGAATTCAAAGAGAAATTTTAACTGTAAACCACAATTTCAATACATTGTGAAGTTCACTTGCATTGAAAATTATAGTGAATAACATAGATGCTTTGTTGAATTAAGAGATTCTTTATGCTTTTGATGAATTGACAAAGAAGCATGTGTAATATGTGCAAAGGTGAAGAGATAATGCAAATATGGAGGTAGAAGGTTCTATAATTTATGAAATAAAAAATGAATATTCTCTAAAAACACTTGAAAATAAGGAGATCGAACTTAATGAGATAGATATTTTTTTAATTGAAGAGATTCTTCCCACTCTTGAGAAGTTGAGGAAGGAGCATGTGCACTATGCACAATGGGAAAATTGCAATGCAAAGGTGGATAAACTTGAGAGATTTTGTATTGCATATGAAATTGTCTGAGCAAAGAAAGTGAAAGATGATGCTATGACTAGATTTAAACTAGTGAATTCAAACATTTGTGAACATAAAACTAAACATGACCAAAAAAATCACATCAAGCACAAAAGCAAAAATTCCACCCTTCAGCTTACAACAAGCACAAATATATAAAATACAACCCACAATGTTTTTGAACTTGCTATAGTTTATTGATTCGAGGAAGTTGAAACACAATTTTTAGTCTACCTAAGACTTGTTATATATTTTGAAGATGTTCCTTTCATTAAATTTGTATTGTGTAAACAACAAAAGGTTTTCATTACAATCATATTGTCTGTATAATCGGAGGTTGGAAAACACAGGGCGTTAAGAAACCCGCAACCCACATAGTGTTATAAAATCCTCTATATATAAGAACCTAATTGGTTGGTCACCCCTCAACTAAATATGGTTAGTTTCATGTATCCCTCGGCTGCAACTCCTCCCCAAATTCTCCACCATTTAGCTTTGTACAAGCTCAACAAACTAACTCACAATCCACTGTGTTTTCCTACTTTCCTATATTCTAGTGATATGAGGAAATCCAAACACAACTCATACTATAAGAAATGGTTTTGGTAAATTTTCAAGGTGCCTTTTCTTACATTGGTACTATAAAGTTTTCATTACAATCTTTTTGTTTATTTATAATTCAATGTTGGAAAACACTGGGTGTTAATGAACCTGAGATCTTCTTAATGCTTCAAGAGGCAACAGGTACTAGAATGTATGAAATGAATAAGGAAATATTTGTAAAAACACTTGAAAAGAAGCAGACCAAAGTGTATGAGATATCTAATGTATTGAATGAAGAGATTCTTCTTGCTCTTGAGAAGTTGAGGAAGAAGCATTTGAAGTATGTGAAATGGGCAAATGATAATGCAAAATTGGAGGCAACAGGTACTAGAATGTATGAAATGACAAAGGAATTTGTTGTATAAATACTTGAAAATAAGTAGACAAAAGTGAATGAGATAGATAGTGTATTGATTGAAGAGACTCAGTGCTATTGAGAAGTTAAGGAAGGTGCGTGTGCAGTATCCACAATGGGCATATGACAATGCAGAACTCGAGAAGCAAGTAGTAGAAAGTATGTAATGAAAAAGGAATTTTCTCTAAAAACACTTGAAAAGAAGCATACCAAAGTGAAAACGATAGATAATGTATCAACTGACGAGATTGTTCTTGCACTTGACAACTTGACCGAAGGATCATTGTGCGGTATGTGCAATGGGTAAATGCCAATGCGAAAGTGGATAAAGTCAAGTAATTTTGTATTCCATATGAATTTATGCAAGAAAAGAAAGTGAGAGATGATTCTACAAGTGGATTTGAACAAATGAAGTCAAATATTCTTCAACTTAAGAATTCCATGAAACAAATACAATTTGAAATAGATGATAATGAAAATGCAAAAATAGATCTTAGAGCAGAAAAAGAGAATCAGTTGGCTGGAGACATGAAAGCCCTATGTGAAAAGGTAGACAAGTTTTGTAAATAACTTATCAAATAGAAAACATCTACATTCTCTAATCAGAAAGACACTCTCAAAGTTGAGAAAAGAGTGGTTGCAAAGCTACACAAAAGTATTGGAGACATTCAAAACTCTAACAAAAAAATGGATGATGTTGTCCTAAGGGCTGATAAGGGAGCAACTAATCCAAAGCTTAAAATAAAAGATATGAAATAGAAGGTTGAAGCTCATGAAAAGGAATACCAAGGGGGTGATAACAAGTAACAATAATGGGGTGAGAAAAATGTGTGATTGGTCAACTTGTAGATGCAAAAGCAATAGTTGGAACTACTGAAACCGAAGTAAAACAACATAAACACTACAATTAACCACTTGGAAAAGAAATTAAAAGATTAAAAGAAAAATTTATTATCAAAATAAAAGGAGTTTAATTAATGTTGTTGACACACAACTGCGATATAAAAGACACAAAGTTGAAAAACTAAACACAATAATGGAATGTGTGATTTTGAAGACATTCATACTATTTTGTAACATTCCATGTTGCAAAACTGCAGGTGTTAAGAAGCAAGCAACCCACCATGACACAACCATTTTCATTTAAACAAGGATATTCAAATAACTAAAAACCACCATTGTGTTTTCCAAATTACAATTATTTTGTGCACCTTTTTTTTCAATCATTTAAAATTTAAACATAACAATGGAATGTGTGATTTTGAAGACATTCATGTTGTTTTATAAAATTCCATGTCACAAAAACGTAGGTGTTAAGAAGCAAGCAACCTACTGTGACACAACCCTTTACATTTAAACAAGGAGATTCAAATAACTGAAAACCCAAGTTGTGTTTTCCATACTACAATTATTTTGTGTACTTTTTTTTCAATCATTCAAAATTTAAACACAACAATGAAAGGTGTGATTTTGAAGATATTCATATTGTTTTGTAACATTCCATGTTTCAAAATCGTAGGTGTTTATAAGCAAGCAACCCACTGTGTCACAACCCTTTACATTTAAACGAAGAGATTCAAATAACTGAAAACCCACATTGTGTTTTCCAAAATACAATTATTTTGTGCACTTTTTTTTTTCAATCATGCGAAATTTAAACACAACAATGGAAGGTGTGATTTTCAAGACATTCATACTATTTTGTAACATTGCATGTTGCAAAACCATAGGTGTTAATAAGTAAGCAATCAACTGTGAGGCAACCCCTTACATTTAAACATGTAGATTCAAATAACTGAAAACCCACATTGTGTTTTCCAAATTATAATTATTTTGTGCACTTTTTTTTTTCAATCATGTAAAATTTAAAAACAACAATGGAATGTGTGATTTTCAAGACATTCATACTATTTTGTAACATTCCATGTTGCAAAATCGTAGGTGTTTAGAAGCAAGCAACCCACCGTGACACAACCGTTTACATTTAAACAAGGAGATTCAAATAACTAAAAACCCACATTGTGTTTTCCAAATTAGAATTATTTTGTGCACTTTTTTTTTTCAATCATGCCAAATTTAAACACAACAATGGAAGGTGTGATTTTTAAGACATTCATACTATTTTGTAAAACTCCATGTTGCAAAATCGTACGTGTTAAGAAACAAGCAACCCACTGTGAGACAACCCTTTACATTTAAACAAGGAGATTCAAATAACTTAAAACCCACATTGTGTTTTCCAAAACACAATTATTTTGTGCACTTTTTTTTCAATCCTCCAAAATTTAAACACAACAATGGAAGGTGTGATTTTCAATACATTCATACTATTTTGTAACATTCCATGTTACAAAACCATACGTGTTAAGAAGCAAGCAACCCATTGTTAGACAACCCTTTACATTTAAACAAGGACATTCAAATAACCGAAAAACCCACATTGTGTTTCCCAAATTACAAATATTTTGTGCACTTTTTTTTCAATCACGTGAAATTTAAATGCAATTTTTATTCAAATTAAAAGTCATAAATTTTGAAGGGGTGTTTCAATACATTCACACTGTCTAAATTACAAAAGCTTTTCAAGACATTCATTTTGTTTTGTAAAAGTTCATGTTCGAAAACCCTAGGTGTTAAGAAACAAGCAACCCATATAGTGTTGTAAAACCCGTTGCAACCCAATTGGTTAGCACCCCTCACTTCGATTTGGTCAGTTTTCTCCTCCAACTCCACGTGCACTCCAAACTTCAACTTTCAATGTGTAGACTATAAAAGCACCTCGATTTGGTATTTTTTTCCTCCAACTCCTCCACATGCACTCCAACCTTTAGATTTCAATGTGCGGACTAGAAACTTAGAGTGTTTTCATCCTTCTTTCTCCAAACCAAAAACACACACGTCAGTTTGCCTCCAATTTTTTCGTGCCAGAAAAAAGCTCTGAAAATAAAACTTTAGTCGTAAGCCACGAGACCCACTTTTATCAGCCGACGAGAGGTGGGAAAATTGACTTGATGGTGTTGTTAGCTCCTACCTATCGTCTCCCTCATATTTGGTCCCATTTGTCAGTTTCGTTACTTTTATCCGCCGTTTGGTGGGCCCCGCACTACGTCATTTCATCATGTTATGTATGTTTCCATGTATGTTGTTATGTATGCTTTTATGCATTTTTGTATGTACATAGGTATGTTTTTTCCAAAGATGTGTTCATTTGACAATGCCCCCTTCTAGTTGAACAAATATATTTTTATTAGTACTTTCAAGTATATTATTCTAATTAGATTTGTTTAAATGACTATTAATTGATTCACACCTTGGTATGCAATGGGTACATCAAAGAGGTGTGGAAGGTTAACTAGGAAAAATGTTGGTCTATTTTTTTTGCATACATTTGTGTAATATATGAGGTCAATTGGTAGGAACTCACAATCAAGAAGATAATCAACGTTCATTACCAATAGACTCGTATTATGTTTGTGATAGGGAGAGATAAAGAGAGAGAGGAAAGAGGGATAAATAACGATGGAAGAGATAAATATATAGAGGGAGAGAATGTGAGGCAGAGATAGAAAGATAAAAATAGAGATAGGAAGTGATATATAGAGAGAGGTAGAGACATAGGGGTAGAGAGAGATGGAGAGATAAAGATAGAGGAGGAGATGGAAGAAGAAATACATAAAGAGATAAATAGGCAAAGAGATATAGATATAGATGCATATGAAGAGGGAGACAAAGAAAGTGAGAGAGATGGAGACATGTCTAGAGATAGAGGGAGAGAGGAAGATAGAGATAGAGATGAAGAAAGGAGAGAAATAGATAGAGAGATAGAGAAGGGTAGAGGGAGAGATGAAGATAGAGAAATATAAGGAGATTGAGAGGGAGAGATAAAGAAGAAGAGATATATAGGAAGAGAGAGAGAGAGAGAGAGAGAGAGAGAGAGAGAGAGAGAGAGAGAGAGAGAGAGAGAGAGAGAGAGAGAGAGAGAGAGAGAGAGAGAGAGAGAGAGAGAGAGAGAGAGAGAGAGAGAGAGAGAGAGAGAGAGAGAGAGAGAGAGAGAGAGAGAGAGAGAGAGAGAGAGAGAGAGAGAGAGAGAGAGAGAGAGAGAGAGAGAGAGAGAGAGAGAGAGAGAGAGAGAGAGAGAGAGAGGGAGAGAGGAGGGGAGGAGGGGAGGGGGAGAGAGGGGGAGAGAGGGGGAGAGAGGGAGAGAGGGAGAGAGAGAGGGAGAGAGATAAGAAGAGGGTATCTAGAGAGGGGGATATAGATCAATATACAAAGATGAAGAGGGAATGGAAGAGAGAGAGATATATATAGATGGAGGGTGATATTGAGAGATAGAGAGGGATAAGGAAAGAGATAGAGAGATAGGGAAAGAGGAGTGAGATCAATTGATAGGGCATTTAGAAAACGATGTTGTTTGTACAACAAATGTCTCAATGGAGAAGTGATAACTTTAAAATGTAGGGATCCAAACATGACTAAAACAAAACCTTTTAATTAGGAAGATTATTAGGCTCTATTATCAATAATATCATTTTACTTGATAGATAGAGAGGGAGAGGGGAAAAAATTGTATTTGATTTATATATATATATAAGTGTTATGAGCAATTTCGAGTAGAGTAGCCTGCACAGGGCAGTCAGAGAAGGAGTGAATTCTAGTGCAAAGGATGGATTTTTAGGTGGTAGGGTTAGTGATGATAGTTCTAAGGAAGCGCGAGATTTGGAATGAATGTTCTCAAAAATAGATAAGGAGATTTGAGGGAAAGGAGAGGTCACTAAATCATTACATATGGTGGTAGGCAATGTGAATGTGGAGATTGCTGAGGAGGTCCCTATGTTGATATTCTAGAATGAATGCTTAGCTCTAAGGTGGGGAGACTAAAAAAGAATGCTATTATAGTGAAATTCATAGGGGTATGGCCTTCGATGGAAAATATTAGGGCTTGGATCGATTAGAATTGGTTCGAGCTTAAGCAAGAAGTCAATATTTTGGCTTTAGGATTCTTGAAAATTGTTTTTGACTTGAACCTAGATAGGGATAAGGTGCTAAAAGGGGCCTTTGGTTCATGGGCAACACTAGTGTCCTTCGCAAAGCTTGGTATCTAGGTTTTGACCCTTATTCTAAGAGGGTGGAAATAGTGTCATTGTGGATTCACTTCTTCAAGCTCCCACTCGGACTCTAGATCGAGGATATTCTTAGAATTATAGGCAATTCTCTGGGTGAATTTGTATGTTGTTTGAATCCTTCGACATAGAGAAGATCGACCCCCTTATGCAAGGTTATGTGTCAAGATCAATTTGAGAAGACCGTTATGACATTTGATTAAATTTTCATTAATCTTAGGAGATTGGACTGGGGTAATAGAGTATGAGATCTTATCGATTAGGTGCTTCAAGTGTTGGCAACTAGGGAACACTACCAAAAGTTGTGGCATAAAACTTGGCTCGAATATCTTGGCATCTTCTTTTAAGGAGGTCAAAGGTAGTGGAGACTCTTAGATAAATGTGAGGATTTCTCACCTGAGATCCTTAGTGTTTTGAGGTGATGGGAAAATTACGTCCTCCCCTGCTCACATTGGTGGAGCTTTCTTGGTCAAGGAAATAGAGTAGTTGGTGATATCTAACACCCCAAGAACTGTGGAGTGCAATCCCCCTATTCATTCTATTGACGATCTACTTAATGGCCTGATGAATAATGGGAGGCCTCAAAGGTAAGTTTTCCTTTAGTTCCCATTTTAGAGAAGGATGATGTTAAGATCAAAAAGATGAATTTATCCAAGCTGCAAGGAGAGGGAAATGATAGTGAAGCTAGAACGGATGAGGAAGATTATGACAAGGAGAATTCATGGAAAATAGTTACGAAGAGTGACAAAAGAAACAATGAGAAGAAAAACATTACTGTGGATGTGGGATGTAACTCTATCAAAGGTAGAAGGTCTAAAGCCAGTAAGGAAAAATTAAAAGCTCTAGAAGAACTTGAGAAAGGTATTCAGGAATCATTGAATAAATTGTTAAGCATGAAGGCAAGCACCTCCCTGTTGGAAGAAAGTTATGTAGATTGTCAATTAGAGTGTCTGCAACCTTAATGGCCTGGAAAAGTGTCGCTTGGTTAAGTGGTTGATTGAAATCAAAGGTCTTGATTCCATTCTTTTGCAAGAAACTAAATTGACAGTGCAAGCTTCTCGAATTTGATCCCTTTTCTCTAACGAAATAATGAAGGGCTAGATGTTGATGCCAATGGCATGACATGTGACTTGGCCCTTCTCTAGAACAAATTCCATTTTTCTAACATGAGGATTCATTGTATTGATAGGATTTTAACTATCAAGATCAAAGATGCTATGGGTCTTTATGATTTACATCTCTTCAATGTTTATGGACCTAACATTGAGAAGGAAATAATTAAATGTTGGGAAGATTTAAAGATTTTTAGAGACACAATCTCAAATGATAATTGGATAATTGGGGGTGACTTCAATGCCATATTGTGCTCCTTAGAGAAGTGTGGTGGTAGGAATTTTAGCAATTCTATTTCTTTGGAGTTCAGAAAGATGTGTGATGCTCTTTCCTTGGTTGGCTCCTTTCCCCCTTGTTTTTTCACTCAGCCATTAGTCAGTTTGTAGGTTCTAATCATTGGCCTATTTCTTTGATCATCTCCTCATTTGTGAAGCCTAGATGCATCCCCTTTAAGATGGAATCTTTCTGGTATAAACATGACAGCTTCAAGAGTGGTCTTAAGGGCTAGTGGAACATGGAGATTAGAGTTAACAAAAGATTTATCATCTTCAAGAAATTAGGTGAAGTAAAGAAGCTTGCTTAGGCTTTGAATAAGAGACTTATGGGTGATTTATTTGAGAACAAACTCAAGGTGGAGGAAAGAATTAAAGGGATTGAGAATGAAATTGCTAAGTTTGGTCTCTCTAAATATCTAAAATTTAGGGGAAAAGATTCTCTTGAAGAACTGAATAAAATTCTTAGAATGGAAGAGATCTACTAGAAACATAAATCTTGAGTTAAGTGGCTTTTAGAAGGTGATAATAATACCAATTTTTTTCACATGGCCACCAAAGTTTGTAGAAATTTTAACAAAATTCTTCAGATCACTTTGCCCAATGGTTCCACTATTGAGGATATTTCTGCTATCAAAAAGGAGGGAGAGTTCTTCAAGGAAATGCTTGGGACAACTCCTATGGTGGATGATCTTACCCGGGATGGATTACTCAACCATATTCCTAAGCTAATTGGGGATATTGATAATTAAATTCTTATGGTTGCCTTCTCTAAAGAGGATATTTGAAATGCCATTTTTTCTTTAGGTGCCAACAAGGCCCTTGGGTTTGATTGCTTTTAGGTGGGCTTCTTTCAAAGGTTTGGAAAATTATGGGGGATGATGTGTGGGTTGTCACAAAGGAGTGTAGGAAGAAGAAGGGCATCTTCAAAGTTAGGAATACTACTTATCTAGCACTAATCCCTAAGAACAATGCTCTGAAGTTGTTCGATGAGATGAGGTCAATTGCTTTGTACAATGGTATTTATAAGATTGTTTCCAAAGCCATGACAACTAGATTAAAGAAGTGCATGGATTGCATTATTTTAGAGGAGCAAAGTGAGTTCCTTAAAGGAAGGAAAATTATTGATGGAATTATCTAAACTCATGAGACTATCCATTCTATCAAGACAAGGAACAAGGAGGGCATGATACTCAAGCTGGATATGAATAAGGCCTATGACAAGATTTATTGGGACTTTCTTATCAAAGTCATGAGAAATTTTAGCTTTTGTGAGGATTGGTGCAGTTGGGTTTTGAGTTGCATCTCCATAGTCACCTATGTTATTCTTATCAATGACACTCCTATTGAGTTCTTCCAAGCTTGTAGAGGGTTGAGGCAGGGGGATCCTTTATCCCCCTTTAATTTTCTCATTGTTATTGAGGTTTTAGGTAGGTCTTTGAGAAAGGAGGTTGCCACTGGTAATGTGAAAGGTCTCCAAGCTTCTTGCAACATTCCTAATCTTTCTCATCTACGATTTTTGGATGACACACTGTTATTCGGTGAGGTCACTACCAAGGAGGCCAGGAGAATTAAAAAAGTGTTAAGTGCCTATGAAAAGGTTGCAGGATACAAAGTGTATGTAAGTAATTCTTGGATCTTCTTCCTTAAGGATTTTTGTGTTGAATATTTGGATATAAAGAGAATTCTTGGCTTTGAAGTGGACCACCTTCCTAGTGTATACTTGGGAATGCCACTTATTGATAATAGGACCTTGGAAATAGAGTGGGGTAAGGTGGTGTCTAGAATTCAAAATAAATTAGCTTCTTGAAAAGGTCAATGACTTACTCTTACAAGAAAAATCACTTAGATCAAATCTTCTCTTACTTCGGTTCCCACATATGTTATGTCAGTTTTTCACATTTCTAGTAAGGTGGCCAAGTCCATTGAAGAAAATTTGTGTTCTTTCTTTTGGAGATGCACAAATGACACCTTTAAGTTTAATCTTGTTAACTGGAAAGAGGTTTGTAGGGCCAAGAGCCTTGGTGATTTAAGTCTGTAACCTTAAGCATATGAATATTTCTCTTGGCAGCAAGCTCAGATGGATAATCTATGATGAGAGAAATAAAATATGGAGTTTTGTTTTGCAAGAAAAATACCTTCAGAATGACCCAAATAATCTATTTGATTCCTCATGTGTTTTACCTTTTGGCTTGGGAATTTGGAATTTTTTGAGGATTTGTTGTCAACAACTTCGACCTCATTTATCTTGGCACTTAGGTAGAGGTGGTAAAATCATATTTTGGAGAGATAGCTGGGTTGAAGATTATGCATTTATAGATAATCAACATTTACAGCCTCTTGCAAACTATTTGAAACCAAGGATTGGGAAGTTAGCTAAGGACTACATACATGAGGTGTGAACTTGGAAACAAGAGGTGGATTTCTCTCAGGGATTATGGGGGAGTGATGAGAAATGCTTATAAGGAGGTTCAACTTAAGCTTGATGACTAGCCCATCTCCAACATTGAGGAAAGAAAGAGGTGGAAAGGTAATTCAGAGGGCTCTATTTTGGTTAAGTCGACTTATTATTTCTTGTTTCATTGAGAGCATGCAGCTCATATGGGAGCCTTTAGCCTCTTATGGAACAAGATGGGTTTGCCTAAGGCTAATTATTTCTTATGGGTGGCTTGGAAACACATGGTTTTGATGTGGGATACATTGTAACTTATGGGCCACCAAGGCCCATCCAAGTGTGTTTTATGCAAAATGAGTAGCGAGGATAACAATCACTTATTTGTGCATTATGATTTAACTACTAAAATTTGGAGCTTCTTCTTGTAAAGGTGGGGATTAGCCTTTACAATGTTGAATAGCATCCCCAACCTATTAGAGTGTTGGAAGTTCAAGATTTGCAGTCCTAGCTTGAGATTTATATGTTTCACGTGCCCTACTATCATTGTTTAGAAAATTTGGTTGAAGAGGAATTAGAGAATGTTTAAGGACAAAGAAAAAATAGTTTGTGATATTTGGGATCAAGTGGAAACCTCTTTGGCTGAACTAGGCAATGCTCATAGCAAGGTTGATTGGAAAGTAAGGGAGGAAGAGATGGTTTGGGCTGATGCTTGGCTCAATTTTAGATGGCTTGGTGGAAAATGGTAGGAAGGGGAAATTAATTCTAATGTTAGCGTTTGGCACTGTCCTAATCCTAGTTAGATTAAGTTTAATTTTGATGGTTTCACCAAGGGGAATCTTGGTAGGGCTAGTAGAGATGGAGTCTTCAGAGATCATTTTAGTCAGCCTCTAGGTTGGTTTTCTCTAGACTTTGGGATAAAATCTAATAATATTGTTGAGGCTCATGCTTTGTGGTCGAGTCTTAAAACTACCAAAAACTTCAAGTGGGAGAGAATTTGGGTTGAAGGGGACACCAAGCTCATTATTGATATCATGAATGGCGGTAGGCCCCATCATTAGAGGATGAAAATTATCTTGGGAGAAGCTTGTTAGTTGGTTAATGTGTTCTCTAAAATCATTTTCTCCCATATTGGTAGGGCCAGTAACTGCATGGCTGATTGGCCATCCAATCAAGGTATTGGTCTACTATATAAGGAAGGGGTTGTAGGTGTGAAATGGGTGGAGGCCTTCCCTTAGCTAGTTTTGAAGCTTATCCAAAATGATATAAAAGATCATCTCCTTGATTCAATTGATTGAATCTCTTCTTGTCTACATTGGTCCGTGTTTTTCTATTCTCTGGCAATTTTGTGACATTTCCTCTGGTAGCTTGTCTGTGTTGGTTGCTTCCCTGACTGCATTGGCCCTTACGGGCTGTGAGTTATTTGTTTTGTTTCCCGCCTTCGATTCTTTGGGTTTTTTCCCCTTTTTTTGTGGTTTCTAGACCTTCACAACTAGGTGTTTATTAACAAAAAAAGAGAGGGAGAGAGGCAGTGATATATATAATGATATATAGAGAGATAGAGAGGGATAGGGATAGAGATAGAGAGAGATAGGGAGATAGAGTTAGAGAGATGTGGATAGAAAGAGATAGATATGAGTGAGAGTGAGAGGGAGAGGGGGAGGGAGAGAGATAGAGATAGAGATAGAGAGAGTAGAAGAGATAAAGTGAATAAGATAGAGGTAGAGATAATGATATATAAAAGGAGTGATAGGGAGAAAGAGAGAGAGGGAGAGATATGGATAGAAAGAGGGAGGGAGGAGAGATAAGTAGAGAGATATAGAAAGAGGGAGTGATAGGGAGAGAGGGATATATATATATAACTTGGGAAAGATAGAGGGGGTGATAAAGAGAGATAAATATATAGAGATGAGAGAGATGGAAGGAGAGAGGAAGAGGGAGAGGGATAAATAGAGATAAATAGAGGGATACAATAAGATAGGGGAAGGTGGACATATAGAAATATAAAGATATAGAAAGTGATAAATAAAGAGAGGTGGAGAGATAGATATATATAGAGAAAATGAGAGATGGAGTGAATAAGAGAGATAAACATGATAAGTTATAGATAGAGAGAGGGAGATATGGGAAGATAGAGATAGAGGGGATAAGAGTGAGATAAAAAAGGCGATAGAGACAAGTAATAGAGAGAGAGAAATTAGGGGGAGATAGAGAGATAGAGATGAAGATAAGGAGGGGGAGATGGAGATAATGAGGGAGAAACAAGGAGTGTGAATAAGGGAGAGATATAGATAAAGAGATAGGGAGAGAGAAACATGGAGTGTGTGTGAGAGAGAAAAAGAGATATGGAGATAGAGATAGAGAGGGAAGGAGATATAAAGGGATAAATTTAAGAACCCCCCTCGGAAAAGGTGTAAAAACCTGGCGAATCTTGTATACTTCCTAAAAAATATATTAATTTTATTGGCAAATTTTTTCTTTTTAAAAAAAAAAAAAATCGCTAGAATTTTGTAGAAAATCTTGGCAATTTTTTTTTTTTTTGAAACCAATAAAATATTTTCATTTAATTAAAACCTATTTTCAAACTAATAAAATATTTTCATTGAATTAAACCTGCTTTTAAAACTAAAATATTTTGTTGGCAAATTAAACCTATTTTCAAACCAAAAAATTATTGGAAAATAAAACATGTTTTCAAACCCAAAAAATATTTTCATTGGTGAATTAAACCTATTTTCAAACCAATAAAAAAATTTCATTGTTGAATTAAACTTATTTTCAAACCAATACAATTTTTCATTGGCAAATTAAATTGGTATGCCAATAAAAATCATAGCGTGGGTGGCGAAAATATAAAATGCTATATATTGTTCTATTATGAGATAAATTTTCCACACACCCAAATTCCTACATAAAGTCTCTGGAATGGAGACAAGTGTCAACATATTATAAGTTCTTATTAGAAGTGAGCCACTGAGCGAAGTACTATGTCTAAAGCTAGATGTCAATGCAACTTAACGACTAGTAACTACAAGTTTATTATTTAATAAGTTAATATAGCATTCATATACTCAAAAAAATAAAATTGCATTGACAATAAGTACGAGTTATATTATTGTGCAACTTAACCGTTCACTAAATGTTCGATGGACGATTGTAGTTGCATTCTGAAAGCAAATATTTGAAGCGCTAGACTTGTGAATTCAAACCTCTGGAATACCCCTAGAACCATTAGATTTGCAAATATCAATGGTTGACCTTTTAGTACTTATTAAATCACTTAAATTCATGACTCAATTTTTGCGAAATAATATTGTCATGTCAACATGTTGTCTTGTGGTCAATTAAATTCTCAAGTGCTAAGTATTGATGTTTTCATTCTATATATACTTCACCAACTTTATGTTCTTCATATAATTTATAACATATTTAATTTCTTTCTTCTCTATTCACAATTTACTGAATTCTTCATGGTGTGCCATGCTACCCAAATGATTTTGGGAGAAAAGAAGCAATAATGCATACAATAGACAAAAGTTGGGTATGATTTTCATTATTCCTCATGTGCATGTTGAGGAGGTTATAAGAACAATTATGGGTAGGGGATGGCTTCAAAATAACTCTTGTGCTCTATTTTCTGAGGTAGCTTCTACTTTTTTATCAAATTACATGGACATTTTGTTGGATAAAGAGTTGGTGAAGATAATGGGAATATGTTATTTTCAGCCTTTCATTTACTCTCTTTCTTCATTGGAGTTGGCACTTGAGCATTATAATTTTGAATTTGGGTTAGCCCCTATTGGTGGAATCTTTCCCAAAGTTGAATTGGCTTCTTCTATAGTGTAAACCATTGCCCTATTTGTTACGAGGTATGGTTTGGTATGTGATACGAAAAATGAATCATTGTTGAGTCTAGAGTTTTGGAGGAAGGATTTGGTTGATGCCCTTTTCTTCTCTGCTTTTACTTTGTTCAATTCAATCCACCTCTTGCTCAAACACCCGATTTAGGGCCTCCATGGACCATCATGATCCTCCGTTTCCAATCCCCTCCACTAATGGTAATGATTTTTTTTAATAAATTGTTTATATTTTATCATATAGATCTTGTAGTATGCATTTTATGGTTGGATTTTTTGTCACGGTTAGTGCTTTTTTGGCTAGGTTGGTTGTGTACTTCAACTACTTAAATACTTTTCATAGCTCCATTCTTGTAAATTGTTTTTGCTTTGTTCAATATAAAAAAGTGGCTTTTAAGACTAAAAAGACATTTATAATTTTGTATGATTCATTTGTTTACTTCTTTGGCATATATATTTAATATTACTCTTAATTGCCAAGAAACTGGTATGCGAATAAAAATTTTAGTATACTCCACAAAGATATTATTATTTAATAAGTTAATATAACATTAATATTGGTTTTCGCCCACAAAAGGATATAAAAGTCATGATAAATCCTAACCTGGGAATTGGACATTCCAGCAGGTGACTAACATCTTCTTATGGTCGTTCATTTACATTGTCAAACCAGGGAACATATACTTGAAATGGAGCGGAACTGTATGTGCACTAAGAACCGGTTTTAGCCACAACTTACTAGAAATAAATGCTTGAAAGGAATTCTACTTCTGATGCAGGAATGTAAGACAAAGTCTTCTCAACTTAAGCATAAATTAACTAAAGCAGAAATCGTGAGAACTATTACTGAGAAACAATCCATGAACTAGTCTTATGCTGTAGGAACAGACACAGGGATGGATTCCTTATGCTGCAGGAACAATATAAGACTGAGTTTGCACTGAAACTCACTGGAATGAAATTCTAACTGATAAACAACAGGAAATAAACAACTAACTACAAATACTCACTAAGTGGGCCCCCTTAGCAAACATAAACCAATTTATGCAAGAATTGAACTCAAAACTTCATAAACTTGGAATCATGTACATGGTTGCTCTGCTTGTAAGAAAACTAATACAAAACTCTGCTTCTCATTATAACAGTAATCTCAATACACTATGTTTTGTCTTTATTTCTAGTCTAGTCCAATCTCTTCTAACTATTACGTTCACTCACGTAGGAAGAACATTTATTTATAGAAAAACAACTAACTAACTAACTTAACAGAGAAAGATGCGGATATAAATGCTTCCTGACGCCGAGGAACAGACTCCTCATAAATGAGAGTATATCTGTTCAACCGATTTAGAGTGAATCTAGCATTCCACTCTTCCTAGATTGATGATTACTTAGGTTTCCTCCCAACGACCCGGACAGAGAATCCTCGCTGGAACAACTTCCTCGATGCCGTGTTGGAAAAGGGATTTTTCTGCAAGGTCGAGTTTTGCTGTGCATTGACTCGTTCATACTAACTTTAAAAACTTATGGAACACACGACAACAAAGGCGAAAGAAAGCATGCATATAATAGCACGATAGTCATCATTAATCACACACATTAAATTCATCTCATTTATCGAAAAACCACATACATCTTATCAATCAATTGGGAGGTCAAACATGGCAATGAATATAGATATTTGAAGATATTAGGTTGCAGGAATATAAGAATGCTTGCCACAGGATACTACCCATTTTTAAATAAAAAGTTTATAATCACAGAGTTTAAAACAACCATCAAAAAGAGTAAGGGTATTTAAAACTACATCATGATATCCAAATTATGAGCATATTTTGGGCTCATCAAATATACTAAGAAAACTAAAGTTAATGTACAAAAATATTTCATCATTCGATGGATGAATTTTTAACATATTTATAAGTTTTGATCAGAAGTGAGTGAAATTTATTATTACTCATTAGTGGATATTGGTAATGATTAAGTTACAACAAGCCATTTAATTCTCTATATTTTCAATGCTTCGAAGTACTTTGCCTAAAGCTAGGATGCCAAATGTCAATCCAAAAAACATTTGCAATGGCTCTCCCAAGTGTCGACGAAGTGTAAATGCAACAATTGGCAATTTGGATCACCTTTTCAATTAAATTTAATTACTCTTCTAACAAAATTAAATTTAAAACATGTAAATCAAGGTAAGATAACAAGATAAAGATCCTTGATCAGATTGTGCAATATATTTTGTATTAAATGTTTTAACTATTCTCATGATTCAACATAGTGGGATGTACAACCAAGGTCCAAAATTTTCTATAAATTTAGCTCATCATAATCTTGATTAAAGCTTAAAATCTCTAGTTCGAAAATTGTTATGGAATTTGATACACCAATTTTTCTAACCAATCCTCAATGACAATTAGCCTTCCTAGGAGAAATTACTAGCCAAATATTTACACAAGTTTTTAAGATGCGTAGCAGATGGACTATAGTCTTTATGAAGATGGTGTTGGGCTTCAAATTTGTATAAGTTACAGATAGATATTAGGTGAACACTAATATTTCTTCACGGTTCATAGCTTCTTTACTAGACATTGGAGTTTTACAGATTGATGTTTTGCTCTTGGTGATTCTGATAGTTTGACATGATTATCTAGGAGGCCTAGGGGATGTTTGGTTTCTACACATATTGGAGTGGGAATCCTTGCACCAAGGGATTGGTGCAGGGGCACCATAGTCATGTTAGACTTAGGGATGGATTTAGGTGTTTAGTTTAGCAATTTGAGTGTTTTATTATCAAATCATTGTAATAAGGTTGACATAATACCATTTTAGCATGATTGATATCATATAGGGTTAGTTTTAGGCGTTGGTTTAAAATTTTGGTGAAAGTTGAAAAAGTTTGTTGGAAAACGGTGCCTCAAATTACTGGCTTGAACCTCTTAAGACTTGGAAAATTGTAGTCTGTTTTGGCCTTTATCGCCTTACTACAGTGGTCCTTGCTTAGTCTGGCAGTTACACAGTGTTATTGCCATACCGTGATGGTCTATCGACCATGTCGTGGTGGCGCGGTGACACCGCCATACCGCGATAGTCTCTCAGTCGGGCCGCGGTGGCATGGTGAAGGGCAATAGTCAGGCAAAGGGTTAGTTACCTCCCTACCATGGGGGTCATTTGGTTGAGGCATGGTGGGACGGTGTTATCGTTACACCACGAAGATTCTTTTGCATCTTGAGGGTAGTGTGGTGAGACCATGGCAGACAAAGAAAGTGTTTACCGCCACATCGCGATGGCCCGTCGGCCATGGCGCGGTGGCGTGATAAGCCATGATGGTCAATATGGTTGTTACCTTCATACTATGGAGGGTTGAGCTAAGCTTGGCGGTGGCATAGTGAAGGTGGAAGATGGGTGGTCAAGCACCTACTGCCATACTGCAATGGTCTCTTTGCTCAGTTATGATGGTGCGATATGTGTACCGCCAGATCATAGAGGTTGTGTTTAAGCTGAACGGTGGTGTGGTACATCGCATTACCACGAGGGCTATTTGATAGGCCTGTAGTGGCACGGTAAGAGGTGTTTGGTGATTTTTTGACTGATCTGACTTGACAAGAAGCGGTGAATGAATGGAAAGGTGACATATGGCTAGTTATCAACGACTGATTGGTCAAAGTTTGAAGCGGTGAAAGCATTAACTGTAAAACATGTTTTGGCATGTGACAATATTTGATTATGGCAAATAGAATTAAATGCCTGGGCAACCTGATGCATGATTGCAAGGTGACTTGGACAAGAGGAGATCAATTTCATTTATCAGAAGGAAGGTGTATAATTAAGACACCTAATTGGTTGATGAAAATGTATGATGAACATAAGACTTGTAACAATTGAATGATTGTAGAAGTCACTAAGGGGTGATGGTGAGTCAGTTCTCAATGTATGTTGTAGTAAGCATTATAACAAAGAGGGAAGTCTGAGAGAGGTATGTTAACTTTGTATGTAAACATTTTACTGTAATACAAACTGATTGGTCTTGGTGCGGTGGGTTTATTCCTGAAAGAGTTTTCCCACGTAAAATTGTTGTCTTCTCTATTTTTATGTTTTATTTATGTTACTCTTGTTATCCTGTATGTGTGCATCTTAAGTGTATGAAGTTTTAAAATTGGTCTTTGCACTTCTCCTCTGTGGTTTTAGCGTTAGGAAAGCGTTTCTGCACCGTTGCTTTACCTTTCAAGTGGTATCAGAGCCTGGCTAGTTGTGTTATCCTTATTAGTAGGGCTAGTTTTTTGTGCTAATTATGTTTCAGTGGGAGTCTTGCAAAGGAAGAACCAGTTTACTGTGTCTTCTGTTTGAGATGGCGAGTACATCAGGTAGAGTAGAGATTAAAAAATTCAATGGCAACAACTTTGAGTTGTGGAAACTCAAAATGGAAGACTTGCTTGTGGATAGAGACCTTTGGGTTGTTGTGTCTAGAACTATGACACAAGGTATGAAGCAAGAATATTGGGATCTTGTAGATAGAAAAGCTAGAGGCTTGATAAGACTTAGTCTGGTCAATTTTGTACTCCTGAATGTTCGTGAGGAGAAGTTTGCAACTTCGTTATGGAAGAAGCTTGGTGATATTTATCAGGGAAAGTCTCTAGTAAATAAGTTATTCCTAAGGAAGAAGTTGTACTCCTTGAATATGGAAGAAGGAGCATCCGTTGTAGACCATCTGAACTCATTTAATATGAGTGTTGCTCAGTTGGCGTCGATGGGTGTTAAGATAGAGGAGGATCGTTGCATGCTCTTGTTATGCTCGTTACTTGACACTTGGGATCATCTTGTAATGTCTATTGGAAGTACGACCACTACTTTCAAGATGGAAGATGTTGTTGCCTTACCGATGTCTAAAGAGATGCAGAGGAAGTCTTTAGAGATGGCCAAAGAGGCCCTTGTTGTTTGAGGTAGATCAAAAGAGAAAGGAAAGAAGAAAGACAAAAAGTCTAAATCCAAATTTGAAGGAAGATCAAAGTCTCTTGGTAAAAATTCCAAGGTGAAATGATGGAATTGTGGGAAACCTGGCCATATTCGAAAGAATTGTAAGGAGGAGGAGAAGAATAACTCTTCAAACAATGACTCTTCTCAGAGTGATGCAAATACCTTCATTGCAGCCTTGGCAACTCGGGCATCAAATGATGTTTGGCTGGTTGACTTAGGTGCATCTTTCCACAAGACGTCTCATAGAGAGTGGTTCACTAAGTACAAAAAATATGATGGTGGAAAGGTGTACCTGAAAAGTGATTCAACATTGGAGATTGTTGGCCGTGGAAGAGTCAAAATACAATTCCCCGATGAAAGAATCAAAGGGATTGGTGATGTACTACACATACCAGGTTTGGCTCGTAACTTACTTTCTGTCAGTAAGCTTAATGATGCTGGTGTGGAAATTTCTTTCTCGAGTAAAGGATGTAAGATGGCTAGAGGCGCAATGGTGTTGGCTAAGGGTGTACGCACTGGCACTCTGTACAAGTTGGATGCACATCTTGTTCAAAGTAACAACGTCTTTGTAAATTCAAGCAAAGTTGCTCTTGCAGAGAAGGATGATGAAGCTCCTTTGGGTACAAATGCCTTGGAGGTGAAACTTCCAGCAAAGAAGACCATGCTGTGGCATCATAGATTCGGTCACATAGGTGAGAAAGGTTTAAAAACCTTGAAAAATAAAAATCTTGTTGAAGGGCTTGTTGATTGTAACCTTAAGTTTGATTTTTGTGAACACTGTATTTATGGAAAGCAACACCGTGTTTCATTTTATTTGAGTCCTCATAAATCTTCTGGTGTACTGGATTATGTTCATTCTGATGTGTTTGGTCCAATTAATGTTCCTTCGTTATCGAAGTCTAGATATTATGTTTCTTTTATTGATGACTATTCGAGAAGGGCATTTATATACTTTCTTAAGAGTAAATCATAAGTGTTCAATCATTTTAAAGAGTTTAAAAGCTTGGTAGAGAATTAAATTGGAAAGAAAATTAAATGTTTGAGGATGGATAATGGCGGTGAGTTTTGCTCTGCATATTTCGAAAGGTACTACAAATACCATGCGATTAAAAGGCATAAAACTACACCTTATACTCCACAACAGAATGGAGTTGCTAAAAGGTTGAACAAAACGTTAATGGAGAGAGCGAGAAGTATGTTGAGCAGTGTTGGCCTGGAGAAAATGTTCTGGGCTGAGGCTGTGGCTACAACATGTTACCTGGTAAATCATTCACCTTGTTATGCTCTTGTTGATAAAACACCTTTGGAAGCTTGGTTTGGTAAGAAGCCCTCTCTGAGACATATTTGTGTCTTTGGCTGTGAGGCATATGCATATGTGCTAAATGAGAAAAGATCAAAGTTGGAGAACAAGGCTGTTAAATGTATCTTCATTGGCTATGGCGTTGGTGTGAATGGATAGAAGCTTTGGAATCTTGATATTGAGAAGGTTTTGTACAATAAAAGTGTAATATTTCATGAGCTGAAACCTTCAGTAGTTGATCCACAATTAGAGACAAATAAAAGAGAAAAGAAGAATGATGTAGTTGAAATTCCTCAGACTCCAGAATAAGAGGAACTACACTATGTACTTGAAACTAAGGAGAGTTCAAGCAGCTATGAGAGTTTTGAAGATGAAGAACCACAATCTCAGCTAGTAAGAAGGTCTACGTGTGAAAAATGACAACTTGATAGGTATGGTTTCTCTATGTTAGATTCAAATTGTGTCTATGCTTTGATTACTAGCACTGATGAGCCTAGAACTGTGAAAGAGGCAATTAATATGTTTGTTTCAAATTTCTGGTTGGAAGCCATGAATGAAGAATTGGAATCATTGAATAAAAATGAAACCTGGGATTTGGTACCTTTGCCTGAAGGGCGAAAGCCTGTTGGTTGTAAATGGGTATTTAAGAAGAAGACTTGTCTAGATGGCTGTGTTGAAAAGTATAAAGCGAGGTTGGTTGCAAAGGGGTATTCCCATGTTGAGGGAATTGATTATGGAGAAATATTTTCCCTTGTAGAAAAGCTGGCATATATCAGATTTCTTTTGTCACTAGGAGCAGCGTATGAATTAGAGATCAAGAAGATGGATGTGAAGACAACATTTCTCCATGGAGAGTTGGAAGAAGAAATTTACATTTCTTAGCCTGAGCACTTCCTCAAAAAAGGTAAAGAAAGTCTGGTTTGCAAATTAAAGAAATCTTTGTATGGTTTGAAGTAATCTCCTAGAATGTGGTACCAAAAGTTTGACACCTTTGTGTTGTCTATGGGATTTGTGAGATCAAAATCTGATCATTGTGTGTATTATAAATATGAAAATGATCGTGTGCTTATTATTACCCTATACATGGATGATATGTTGTTCATTGGAAATAGTAAGACTATGATTTCTGATCTTAAATCTTAGTTGTCTGCAAAGTTCAAAATGAAAGATCTGGGTGCAGCAAGGTATATTTTGGGGATGGAAATAGCTAGGGACAAAATGAGTAGAAAGCTTTGGGTTAGCCAGAGTAAGTATGTTAACACTCTTCTAGAGAGATTTGGTATGAATGATTACAAGCAGCTAGTTGTTCCAGTTTTACAGGGAACAAAGCTATCTGTTGAAGACTGTCCAAAATCTGCTACTGAGATGGAGGACATGACCAGGGTGCCCTATGCAAGTGTTGTTGGTAGTTTAATGTATGCAATGGTCTGTACAAGGCCAAACATTGCCCAAGGATTGGGAGTTCTTAGCTGTTTTATGGAAAATCTAGGAAGGACACATTGGGATGTTGTGAAGAGAGTGTTTAGATATTTAAAGGGTACTTCAGAATATGCTTTATGTTACCATGGCAACTTGGTTGCATCACAAAGAACTCTCAACATTCGTGGATATGTGGATCCTGATGGGTAGGGGACATTGATAGTAGAAGATCCACCAGTGGATACACTTTCATGTTAAATGGTGGTGCAATCATTTGGATGAGCGACTAGCAGGCTATAGTCGCTTTTTCCATAATAGAGGCATAATACATGGTAGCAACACACGCTTGCAAAGAAGCTGTTTGGTTGAGTCGTTTGGTTTTGATACTGGTTTTGATGTAGGGTAGATTACTATTTTTTGTGACAGTCACAGTTCCATTTGTTTGGCAAAGAATCCTACTTTCCATGTCAGGATGAAGCACATCGATGTGTAGTATCACTTTGGTAGAGACATGGTGGAGGATGGGAAGGTCAGTTTAGAAAAGGTTGACACTTTGTGAAGAATGTTGCAGATGCATTGACAAAGCTAGCAAGGATAGAAAAGTTTAGATGGTGTGTAGATTCAATGGGCCTTAGGGCCTATTATCATCAGTAAATTTGAATTCTGGAGGAAGCCAGTAAGTCTTCGTCAAGTGGGAGCTTGTTGGAAAATGGTGCCTCAAATTACTGGCTTGAACCTCTTAAGACTTGGTGAATTGCAGTCTATTTTGTCCTTTACCACCTTACCATGGTGGTCCTTGCTCAGTCCATAAGTTACACAGTGTTATTGCCATACCGTGATGGTCTATCGACCATGTCATGGTGACATCGCCATACCGCGACAGTCTCTTGGTCGAGCCACGGTGAAGGGCGACAGTCAGGCAGAGGGTCAATTACATCCCTACCACGGGGGTCATTCAGTTGAGGCACAGCGGGGTGATGTTACCGCTACACTATGAAGCTTCTTCTATATCTCAGTGGTAGTGTTGTGAGACCCTGACAATCAGAGAAAGTGTTTATCACCACATTGCGATGGCCTATCGACCATGGTGCGGTAAGCCATGATGGTCAGTATGGTAGTTACCTCCATATCACAGAGAGTTGAGCTTGATGGTGGTGTGGTGAAGGTGGCAGACAGGTGGTCAAGCACCTACCACCATACTGCAACGGTCTCTTTGCTTGGTTGTGGTGGTGCGGTATGTGTATCACTAGACCATGGAGGCTGTATCTAAGCTGAGTGGTAGCGCAATACACCACATTACCATGAGGGCTATTCGATAGGCCTACAGTGGCACGGTAAGAGGTGTTTGGTGCTTGTTTGACTGACCTTAATCAACAAGAAGCGGTGAACGAATGGAAAGGTGACACGTGGTGAGTTATCAATGACTGATTGGCCGAAGTTTGAAGTGGTGAAAACATTAACTGCAAAATGTTTTTTGGTAGGTGACAGGATCCGATTATGGAAAATAGAATTAAATGCTTGGGCGACTCGATGCATGATTGCAAGGTGAATTGGACAAGAGGAGATCAATTTTGTCTATCAGAAGGAAGGTGTATAATTAAGACACCCAATTGGTTGGTGAAAATGTATGATGAACGTAAGACTTGTAACAGTTGAATGATTGTAGAAGTCACTAAGGGGTGACAGTGAGTCAGCTCTCAATGTATGTTGTACTAAGCATTGTAACAAAGAGGGAAGTCTGTGAGAGGTCTGTTAACTTTGTATGTAAATGTTTTACTGTAATACAAAGTGATTGCTCTTGGTGTGGTGGGTTTTTTCCTGAAAGGGTTTTCCCATGTAAAATTGTTATCTTCTTTGTTTGTATGTTTTATTTCTGTTACTCTTGTTATCCTGTATGTGTGCATATTAAGTGTATGAAGTTTTAAAATTGGTCTTTGCACTTCTCCTCTGTGGTTTTAGCGTTAGGAAAGTGTTTCCGCACTGTTGCTTTTCCTTTCAAAGTTGCTTTTGCAACTTGGCATTTTTGCATGTTTGAGGAAGCTAAACGGTCACTTGTGTAATATTGTTTTGTAACTAATGTTTTATAGTTTCATGTGATGTTTTTGAGCCTCACAAAATTCAAGGCATCAACATTGTAATGTTTGGTGAAGAAAAATAGTAAAAGAAGCTCCGTTTTCTAGTTTTTTGTGCAATTTTCTAAGTTTGCAAGCTTTGTATGGCCCCGTATAGTATTGTCATGAGTTGAAACTTATATGAAAGGTGTCTAAAAAGTTTTAGCTTTCTTTTGAGCTTAGTGTGGTGATATTTCATTAGGAATAAAGGTTTTTTGAAGTATTTCTTCTCAGACCGCTTGAAAACCCTCACTTTCAAGGGTTTGAGAGCAAAAATGTAGTTTTCTAACCATTCCACTATTGTAAATTAGTCAAGATTAGTGGAATGGTAGATTTAGGAGTGTTTTTAATGTTTCTTTTATTTTTAGAGTAGGGGATGGAGCTTAGTGTAGGTTTTGACAAAGCCTAGCCTAACATCCTTATGTGTTAGGCTAGGTAGGGTAGCAAAAGAGTGGGACAACAAATACGAGAAGTGATTTTTTGCTAAAACTTGGTGTTTGTGACCCTATGTTACTGGTTTTTGATTTTTATGAAGTGTTTAGGTGATTGGGAGAAGGATTTCTAGCACTTGCTTTGTAAAGTGGCCTAATTTGGCCTTGTTCTCAGGTGTAGCAATCCAATTTAGAGTGTTTTATTCCAAAACAACCTATGTCTCTAGGAAGATATGTTGAGTACCAGCCTAATGGGCATCTAAAAAGGTCAAGATTTTAATGTGAGACAAATTTCTCTAAAATATAAGCCTAAAAAACATCATTTTGGTGATCTAGTTGGGAAAACTTGCATGTTAGTGAAAGTCACCAATGCAGGGGTCTTGAGCCCTATGTTGTGATTGATTTGTGTAGTGTTGAGTTTGGTAAAGCTAAATCCACCCCTACTTTACATCAGGTGGTATCATATCAAAGGTTCTGATTAGAAGTGAGAAGTGAGTGAGAGTAAGCATAAGCAAAATTCCTCCAAAGGTAATCCAGTGGCCAAAGAGGTAAAAGAGTTGAAAGAGAAGTTACTTCAGAAGGAAAGGCTCTATAAGGAGTCAAAATAAACAACCCTTACAAGAATAGCAGCCCTGGAAAATAATCAAAGGAGAGGAATGGTCAATGGTGACCAAAGTGATAAGGAAGAAGAGGGTGAGAGTGAGAATCCTCCAACAAGAGTTCAAGATGAGGATGAAGAATTGGACCCTGAAGAAAAGAGGATGGTCAGGATGGTAAAGGTAGTCAAGGGTGACAACATTCCAAAAGTGAAAGTGGAAGTGCCAATGTATGGTGGAAAATTGGACAGTGAAGAAATCTTGGCTTGGATTGATGCTTTGGATAATTTATTTGAGTTTGAGGAGATAAAAGACAACAAGAAGGTAAAATTTGCAAATACTAAGTTGAAGGGCCCTGCCCTAACATGCTGGAACTACATTCAAGATGAAAGAGTTAAGAAAGGAAATTCAAAGATAAGCTCATGGGAACAAATGGTAGCCAAGGTGAAGACATAATTCTTTCCTGCAGATTATGCAATACAACCTTTAGGAAGCTGCAAAATTCAAAGAAAAAGGAATTAGATGTAATGGCATATACAAAGGAATTTCACAAACTAAGCATAATGGCAAGACATACTGAAGATGAAGTGGAGAAAGTGGTAAGGTACTTGAATGGCCTTAAATATAACATACAATATGAGATTGGTCTTACAACTCCTAGGACAGTTGAGGATGTGTTTCCAATTGGAAACTAAAGCTGAGTAAAGATCAAAAGAAAGCAAGAGTAGCAAGGAAGAGGAAGAGGGAAAAAATCAGAGGTAGAGGCAATTTTGGTGCAAGGGGGCAGTCACAAAAGCCTCAAGGAGAAACAAACATCCAACAAGAACAAAGTGGAGAGACAAATAACAGGCAATTTTAGAGGAAGAAGATTTGGTGGTAGAGGAAGGTTCAATAGAAAAGGGAGAGGATCCAATACCTTCTCTGGAAGGTGCTATAGCTGTAACCAATTTGGACACCCAACTTGGAAATGCCCAGACAAACAAGAAACTAGTTCTCATGGTGGTGAGAGGAGGACTCAAATAGTCAAAGAGGAGGACAATGAAAGTGATAACTCACCTTCTTTACATGTTGATCTAGAGGTAGGTGAATCTTTGATGCTGAGGAGGACACTAATCAAGGTACCAACCACCAAGAAGCCCCCACAAAAAAAAACATTGTTTAGGACAACTTGCAAGTCACAAGGAAAGGTATGTAAGGTAGTGGTAGATTTTGGTTCAACTGATAATCTTGTGTCTTTGGAGATGATAGAGAAACTGAAAATGAAAAGGAACCCTCATCCAACACCCTAAAAAGTTTCATGGCTCAATAAGGGTCAACAAGTTTAGTAAATTAGTAGGATTGGGTAGAATTTAACATTGGTCCCTACAAGGATAAGATAGTTTGTGACATCATACCTATGGATATATGTCATGTACTCCTAGGAAGGCCATAGCAATTTGATAGGAAGGCCAAAAATGATGGGGAGAAGAATATATATGTGATAGAGAAAGATGGGAAGTCATATACCCTTTCACCCATTCAAGAAGAATATAGTGCAGTTCATGAAGGACCAAGTGTGTTAGTGGTTAAGGAGAAAGAGTTTTTGAAGGATCTAGAGGAGGAAGACATTGGTTATTCCATTATTTGTAAGCCCATATCAGATGTAGTAGAAGCAGATGAAAAAGAGGTACCAAAGGAGGTGCAGGTCTTGTTGGACAAGTATGAAGACATAGTGGTGAAAGAAATACCAAAATCTTTGCCACCCATCAGAGATGTGAGTCATCACATTGACCTTATATCAGGTGCAAGTTTTCCAAACAAACCAGCATACAAGATGACCCCTAGGAAGAATGAAGAGTAAGAAATCAGGTTCAAGACTTGTTGGACAAAGGGATAATAAGGGAGAGCTTGAGAGCTTGTGCTATTCCTACTATTTTGGCACCTAAAAAGGATGGAGATTGGAGAATTTGTATTGACTCAAGGGAAATAAATAAGATTACAATCAGATATAGATTTCCCATACCCCAGATGGAGCATTTGATGGACAATTTTTTAGGAGCATGTTACTTCTCAAAGATTGACTTAAAAAGTGGATACCATCAGATCAAAATAAGGGAAGGAGATGAGTGGAAGACCACCTTCAAGAAAAATGAGGGTTTGTATGAATGGCTAGTGATGCCATTTGGGTTATCTAATGCCCCAAGTACATTCACGAGGCTAATGAATGAGGTCCTAAAAAACTTCATAGGAAAATTCGTGGTGGTATACTTGGATGATATCCTTGTATACATCAAGACAAAGGAGGACCATCTACAACACCCAAATAAGGTATTGAATAGACTAAATGAAGAGAAATTGATGATCAATCTCAAGAAGTGTGAGTTTATGAAGAAGGAGCTTGTTTACCTTGGTTTTGTAATTTCATAGGGGACATTGAAGATGGATCCCATAAAGGTTGAAGCTATACTCATTCGGCCAACTCCAAAAGCAACAATAGAGGTGAGGAGCTTTCATGGCTTAGCTAGTTTCTATAGGAAGTTCATCAAGAACTTTAGCCATATTTGTTCACCAATCATTGATACCATCAAGGGTGAGAAGAGGAATAAGTTTAATGGATCGATGAGGAAAATAAAAGCTTTGAGTACTTACAAACTAGGGTGGCTCAACAACCTATTCTTACACTCCCTAACTTTAACAAGTTGTTCACAATTGAATGTGATGCAAGTAGGTATGCCATAGGTGCAATTTTGAGTCAAGAGGGGAGACCGATGGCATTTTTTAGTAAGAAACTCAATGAGGCCAAAAGAAAGTATTCCTCATATGACCTTGAACTTTATGTAGTGATACAGTCCCTCAAGAAATTAAGGCACTACCTCTTACCAATGGAATTCATAGTCTTCACAGATAATCATGCATTAAGCTTCTTGAATAGCCAAGACAAGTTGAGTCATAGGCAAATGAAGTGGATGGAGTATTTGCAGGCCTATACATTCACCATCAAGCATAGGAAAGGACAAGCAAATAAGGTTGTTGATGCTCTAAGTAGGAGAGCCATGTTGTTTCAAGAGATTCAACTACAAAGTGTAGGAGTGGATGCATTGAGAGGTATGTATCAAGATGATGACGATTTTAAGGATGTTTTTACTATTTGCAATCAGTCACAAGGTGTTTTCCATAGTGAGCATTTTGATTTTGTACTACAAGATGGTTTGTTATTCAAGGGTGCTAAATTGTGTGTGCCAAAGTGCTCTATGAGGGAAAATATGATAAGAGAAAAGAATTGAGGTAGTTTGGGTGGACACTTTGGGTATGGCAAGACCTTGGAGCAGGTCAAAAGGTTCTATCATTGGCCAAGAATGTATGTGGATGTAAAAAGGTTTTTAGAGAGTTGTGTGGTGTGTCAAAGAGCTAAAGAATAAAGTTCCAATGTAGGTATTTTACCAGCCTTTTCCGATTCCCAACCGTCCTTGGGATTCAATCAACATGGACTTTGTTTTGGGACTACCTAAGACACAAAGAGGGTATGACATTATTTATGTTGTTGTTGATAGATTTAGTAAGATGGCTCACTTCATTGCTTGTAGGAGTACAAATGGTGCATCTCATATAGCTAGTTTGTTCTTCAAAGATATTGTAAGGATACAAGGACTTCCTTTAACCATTGTGTGTGAAAGAGACACTAAATTCATAGGTCACTCTTGGAGGACCTTGTGGAGAAAATTGGGCACAAACTTGACATTCAGTTTTACCTATCATCCACAAATGGATGGGCAGACTGAAGTGGTCAATAGGTCACTAGGAAACTTATTGAGGTGCATCACCAAAGAGCATTATTAGTCATGGGATCTCATACTTCCTCAAGCAGAGTATGCTTATAATGATTTAGTCAACTAGAGCACAGGGAGAAGTCCTTTTGAGGTTGTATATGGCATGATCCTTAGAGGTGTATGTGAGTTGAGAGATATGAGGGGAATGGAGAAAAGGAGTGCAAAAGGGGAGGAGTTTGATATAGCTATGAAGGAAATATATGAGCAGGTCAAGGAGAATCTTTAAAAGAGTGTGGAGAAGTATAAGGAAAAGGTAGATTTGAAGAAGAAGGATGTTCGGTTCAAAGTAGGGGACATGGAGCTTGCACATCTGAGGAAAGAGATGCTTCCCATGGGTAAATACACTGAGCTAATGATGAAAAAGATTGGACCTTGTAGGGTGGTCCATACATATGGGTAAAATGCTTATGAGATAGAACTCCCTCCTAGAGTGGCTATCTCACCTATATTCAATATTTCTGATCTTTATCCTTTTAAGAGTACTGTGGTTGTAGGTGAAGAAGTAGATGCTATAGGAGTTTAAGATGATGAGTGGGTTAAAGACCTACCACCCAACCAACAAATGAAGCTTCAAGCCATATTGGATATAAGGGAAGCCAAGAGGACTAGACACAAAGTGTACAATGAATACTTGGTCAAGTGGCATGGACTACCAAATGAAGATGCTACTTGGATGTCAGAGGAGGATATAAAAAAACATGGAGTATTTGTTCATGAGCTCATTTCATCGGGAGAATGAAATCATTTTCACCCTGGGTGTATGGTGCATGGGCATCATAGTCATGTTAGAATTAGGGATGCATTTAGGTGTTTAATTTAGAAATTTGAGTGTTTTATCATCAAATCATTGTGTTGGATCTAAAAAATGTAGGTTACAAATCCTAAGAAGATGCCAGGTTCTATGATTAGACTTGCAACATTCTTTAACCAATGAATGGAGATAACCTATTTTATTGATGACTCCCTGCACTTTAGGCTCTACTAAACCTAGGCGGGTAGACCTTTATAATGATGCAAATCTAGAGAAATGTGTGATTTTGGTGAAATTTATGGATCTATCCACAATGGCAAGTAGTGTGGGATAAATAAAAGCTTGTTAACTACTCCTACTCCTAGTACTGAATTTGAAATGTGAATGTTTTTATAAAATTCTATAATGAAATGGGTAAGACCAGTGCCTAATTTTGTTGGGCTAATGGAGTCAAGAGATGAAAGATATGTGACTTACTTACTGGTTACAATTCTAATTGTTTGGCACTAATACTTGTTTATACTTTGTATAAATGTGCAAGGATGTGACTAGCAGACTCTTCTTATTGATCCAATTGACCTTATCAAGTTATTGTGATTAATTAAAAGGAATTTAATCCTTCCTTGAAGGAAACAATTAAAAGAACCACACAATGACAACAAATGTGTATTGACAAAAAAAGTAGATTCTTAATTTGAATAACAAGACAACATCAATGTGGAGACAACTTAACAACCTTATCAATTACCCAACTCTTCTCACTAATCCAAATGTTACTTCCAAGATACTGTAATCAATCAAAAGGAATTTAATTCTTTAACATAAACCAATCAAATTGATCACACAAAAACAACAAGTGTGTCTTGATGAAACTAAAATATCAACTTGGATACACAGATTCAAATAACAAAAAAATAACACTGTGGAGACAGTCGAATGATTGCTTAATTCAACAAACAATAAACACCAATATTGAGCCATAAAATTAAAACTTCTTCTCCATTATGTATATCTTCAAATAGTATGCATTATGACAAAGTTTCTAAATAGATGAGCAATATTTTACAATCTATATTCTTACTATGCCTATTCTAAAGTAAAAAATGTAGTGATGATTCTTTCAATCAACACGAGTTCAACATAAATATAAATATCTTGAAGGGGACACACCTCTTTATAAGAGTCTTTTGAAATTAACAACAATTAAACACAAAGATTAAGCTCTAGTAATCCATAAATGGAATTTTTCATATGATCTAGGTAATCCTGCATTCCATGAGTATCAACATCTTCTACAACATTCCTGGCAGCTATCTCCATGATTACCTTCTTCTCCAGGTCTTCACAAGTCTTACCTAATGTTGTATCCTCATTCCTAGCCGCTTCCAAATATTTGTGCAATATCGACCTGCACTCCTCTATCCATCCATTTATGTCCTTTAGTTCTCCACCTTCCTTGAACAACGTAGGAACTCCCTTCTTTACAACTTCAATGAGTTCCTTTGTATCTACTTGAAGCTCATCATAGTACTCCTTATATTTCCTCAAAAGGTCTTTAGCAACTGTGATGGTTTCACTGTCAAAAGGATCTTTCTCTTGTGCTTCTTGGATCTTTTCCTGAATTCGGTCATTCAACCTTTTATGCTCTTGAACTGCAACATGAGTCTGGGAATGAGTTCCCCATAACTTTTTCATCCAAGTCATCAAGTTAGTGTGACTTTTCTATAGTATTGTAGAGAGTGCATCATATTTTTCCTTAGCCACTTGTGCTTCCTCTTGCTTTCCCTTTGAATGAGAGCTCTTCCCCTGTGTCAACAACTTAGTGTCCATAAATTCATTTTTTCTCAATATTCTTTCATTACTGGTTTTGTACATATCCCTTTATTTTATCATCATTTGAATTTGTGCTTTGTTCAACTTGGCTACATTTATGCCAATGTCAATGGTAGCAACAGGATCAACTTCACCCACTTTTAGTGTCATCACATGTCCAAATGCCTTTTTTGTGTCAATGGTCACAAACTTGTGTGGAGAATATAGAGCCCAAATCATGAGAGAATTATCATCAGGATTATATTTCAATCCTATATACACTTATGTGACTCCTTCAGGGTTGATCTTGTGAGTAGAACTATTATTATGCAAAAACCTATAAAAAACAAGAGCTGAGTTTAAATCCAAACTAAGAAAGATCATTACACCAGATTCTTCCAAAAAAATTCTTCCTTTTTATGGGGTTATATTCTTCATCTCATTGTCCACATCTAGTTTCAAAGTATTCAACAATTGAGTCTCATTGCTAGGTGTGATACTAGTGACAAAGTCTCTTATTGTTCTCCCCTTTTGTTTGTATAAGAATGATCTGAATTCAGGTGAGTTTATAAACTCATTGCCAAAAACAAAAGATCTATAGGCCAAATGCCTTGTATCTACATTAGATCTTTTGTCAACTTCCTGTTCTCTATTGGAGGGTTGATACTCTTCAATTTTGGTTTTAGAAATCTTGTCATTCTAACCTTGACGCTCCCTTTCACCAGTAGCTTGTTCACTTCCAAAGGATAACATTTATGCCTCTTCTATCTCTTTCAATTGCTGCTCAATCTTCCTGTTATACTCATCGATGGCTAATTCAACCTCCCTTTCCTTCATATTTCTAATTATATCATATTTTGGGTAAGGTATATGTTCATATCTTCCCAAATTCACTTTCTTTCTAGCAGCATCAATGTAGCCTTCATGATCAAATCCCTTTCTAGGTGTGGCTCTTCTCAAATTGAACTATGATAGTTTATCCAAAATTGAATCATATCCCTCCTTCAACATCACAGTAAAATCCCCAAAGCATAAAGTACTTGGAATAAATGATTGTTTCTCATAGGCACTTAAATTCATAACACTTGATTAGTCCATCTTCCTAACAATTTCCAAGTATGCAATTCTATTTGGTACTATTTTTGGTAAAAGAAAGGGTGTATCTTCGAAACCATATACTCTGATCAAGGTGGCATCAACATAACAATACCAATCACCCCAGTTATGTACAATAGTTGTGGGTCCATAAAAATATTTGGGCCTCAAAAATCTCTTGATCTCATCAGTTAAGGAATACTCATAGGGGTGATTAAAAAATCTATACAATGTTTTAACAAAATACTCCTCAAAAAGAAAATAGTTAGAATTCAAGAACCTGTTGTTCCAAATAGCAGTCCATAGTTGTATTGGAAATGGTTGGCCCTCCTTATCACATTGTGTAATTTTTAGTTCTTTAGGCCACATCCCTATCTCCCGACCATAATATAATATGAAATGCTTGAGAATAGAATAATGCTTGAAATGCAATGTGGGGGATCCATTTTTGATCGCGATCAACCTTAAATTAATCTCCTTAGCAATGTAAGAGGCATATTCAAATGGTGTGGCATTATGGAATTGAACATTTGCTGCAATCACCATCGGTCCAATTCACATGAATTCAAGAGCCTCAGTCCCCAATACTTGACATACTGAGAGGTATGTGTGCTTCAAGTAAGGTTCAAATAAATCAACATGAAAAGGAGGCTCATCGTTATCTTCCAGTGGAACAAGGTTTCCATCTTTTCTGGGTCTATGCAATGGAAATCTCCACCCTTCGTAGATTGTGTCCATTCTCCAGTATTCCCTTTCCAAATCCTCATACACAATTATCTCATCACATGTGCCACTTAGGTTAAAAATCTCTAAAATTGCAATTTTGGACACATATATAAATGACTTTTCTTGTAAATCACAGATAGCTTTCAAGCCAAGGTTGTAATGCTTGGCCAATAGTTTCATTAGTTCCACATTCACAAATACATTTGGGACAACTAATTTCCCCAAATCAAGGTTCCATGGATTACATACTGGTTCAAACCTATTTCTTTGATGATAATGGAACATAAACAACTCGTCTCCCCTAACAAAAGTCCAGGAATCTCCTATATGTTTACATTTTTCCTCAAATTTTTCTGTATCGGCCCTCAATTGTGCAAACCTCCTAGCCCTCAACCCTAACCCACACAATTGATCAATGAGGTCTTGGTTGAAATTCCTTTCTGTTGATTTTAGATCATCCCCTATTTCAGTCCGTTGTTTCTTGATTTTGCTCTAACTACGCTCACCTTGTTGCTTTCTACCTTTGGTCTTTCTAGAACTTGGGCCTTCCATTTTTAATTCTTCAAATTAGAATTTTCTAATTGCAGAGGAGTTTGTGGACTTACTTGTGAATTGTTGATCGCACTGTGCTCCTTTAATTCTTCTCGATATTCTGTGCTCACTTGTTGTAGTTCTTGATAATTCCTTTTGTTCTTAATTTCGGTTGATCATGAATTTTCATATGGAGTTCATTTGTGTGGCCATTAATGTCTGCCCTGGAATTGAATGCAACAATCTTTTTGAAATTTGAATTGTCAGAGTGACACAAAAGATTGCATCGGTGAGACCTCCTTCACCTCAGGCCGAGTTGTGTTTCTCATTTGGTGCCATCTTTGTTTATACACTTTTGATTGATCACCAAGACATAACTGAATGTCTCTTTGATTGGAAATATCCATTTATTTCTTAAATCGTCAAGACTATTTGATACTTTTATTTACTCCATACAACAACCTTTTCTATTGTTCTTCAACTTATATCACTTGGGGAGAAAATTGGAAGGTTCCACTGATGTAAAGATGGTTTGGTTTGCTTAGAAGTTTCTTCGGTCATCGCCCAATGTCTTTCCGATAAGTATAATCTATTCTTCACAACCACCGGGCTGACATGACCCATTGCCAAGAGAATGAGATGCTCCACTGATGTGTTGTGTTCTCCCTGATGTGTTTCTTTTTACCGCTTTATCAATTGGGAAGGATTGGTGAGACTCTCCCTAAAATAATTTTCATCGGTGTGACTTTCATCATTGAAGAGACTTGAGGGTTTCAATTCGATCATATATGTATCCCCGATATGTTTCTTTCATTGCTTTTTCCATTCAGATGAATCAAAAAGAATCCCCTCGAGACCTCCTCCATCGGTATGAATTATGAGATCGATGAGATCCAAGGAGTTCAAGTTGATGATATATGTCTCCCTGACACAACAACCCTTTAGTTTCATCGGTAGGAGTATGTGTGTCTTTTTTTGATGGGGTTTCCGTCAGTGTGACTTTTGATTTTGGCATGACTTGGAAAATTTGCTTCGACTGCTTTGCTCATGTTGATGGACTTACATCGGTGGAATGATAGGATTTGTCCTACCCGTTATGCTGTCTTGTTACCTCTTGGGCCTTTTGATTGCTGTGACCTAACTCATGTCTCCCTGATATTTCAAATGAAGGATCTATGATATTTTGATCGGGAAGACAAGTGTATGATCTCTCTGATAAGGGGTAATTATTCATGATATGAGAAGTAGCTCTGCTGTATTTTGGATAGGCATGAAATGATAATGGAGCTTAATGATGAAATGACAAATGGCAGTGAAGAGAAGATAAAATTTGAGGAAGAACTTAAAGGCACATAGATCAATCGCTTTTTGTGTTTTGCTCTATCATGATCAGGGGAGTATTTGTATGCAAAAGGCCATATTCTTGGGACTATGGAATGGATCTTATGACACACATCTCATTGATTTATATTGATCACAATATTGATGTGAAACAAATTTCTATGGGGACTAGGAAATAAGCAGGTGGAGGCTTGTGAAAATGTGAGAATTTTCTAGTCCTAACAGTGGCTCTGATTGGGGATGTATGCTCCCTATGGGTATAGCAAGAATCCAGGTCTCTGGGGTAGTGGAAAAAATGCCTTATTTATATGGTTATGGAGATGGAAGTGAATTTGAGAATGGTGGAAAGTGGAGATGGAATGGAGTCCTATGCTACTGTGCATGGAAAATAATTATTTTAAGAAGTTTCTCAAGAATTTTCCATGCATTGGAAATCCTTGTCCTTCTCCTAGACTATTGTGCATGGAAGATTAAGAAAAGAAATGTTTCAGGTTTTGTCCATGCACTGACAATTCTTGTTCTTCTCCTGTCATGTTTTGAAGATAATATGAATCTTCACTACCCTTACCAACAATAACAAATGGTCCCAACCACAAAGCCTCAAATTAGCCATGCTTCCCTTTTTCTTGAATTCTAGAATTCCACATGAGGACCATGTCACTCACTTAAAATTTTATATTTTTGGCCCTTTTGTCATGTAGGTATTTCATTTGCAGCTGCTTCTTTTTAATGTGTTGCTGAGACTGGTTCCTAGATTCATCAAGCTCCATTAATTCTTCCATCCTTTCCTCCGTGGGATCAGGAATTTCTAGATCTTCATCCAAGATAAACTTACATACTGGTAGAAAATTATGCAAAGGCAATCTATCTTGGGTTCCATACACAAGTTTAAAAGGTGATTTTCCAATGGCCTTCTTCACAGTGATCCTATCTTCCCATAAAGCAAGTATCAACTTGGAATCCCAAGCCCTTTTTTTATTATCCAATATCCTTTTTATAATCTTCAGGATGCTCTTGTTGCTGGATTCAACTTGTCCATTGGCCTGTGGATGATATGGTGAGGAATATGAAATCACTATACCATAGGATTGGAAAAATTCCTTAAATTCATTTGACCTAAAGCACATTCCATTATCAATTATGATTCTTGTTGGGACCCCAAATCTAGTAATGATATTCTCCAATAGGAAGTTTGTCACAACCCTAGTTGTTGCTTGCTTAGTAGGTATAGCCTCTACCCATTTTGTGAAGTAATTCGTGGCTACCAATATCCATCTATGTCCTCCACTAGGTTTTTCTGCAATTTATCCTATAAAATCAATTCCCCATTGGTGAAATGGAGCCTCAACTTGCAAAGGTCTTAGAGGTAATGCTCCTTGATATTTTAATTTCCTAGAAAACTTCTGACATGCTTCACACCTTCTAGTATAATTATAAGCATCATTGAAGACTTTAGGCCAGTAGTAACCTACCCTTAACACCTTATGTGCAGTGGTTTTTGCAGAAAAATTCCCTCCACATACTCCTTCATGCATTTGTTTCAAGACATGTCTTGCTTGGCTTTCATATAGGCACAACAATAGAACACCATCTCTATTTTTCTAGTAGAGGTCACCCTTCATGAATACATATTTTGAAGCCTACAATTTTAGTGTTCTTTTCTTGTTATAATCAAACCCTTCAAAAAATTTCAAATGTTTAAGGTAGTACACAATATCAATGTACCATGATGTGTGCTCAATACTAGTGACCATATTTTCTTCATCACTCACATTGCATACTTGGGCAGCTTCCATATTTGTCTCAGCCATCAATTTGGCTAGCCCTTGTCCTCTTACAAGCTTGGTGATCTGAAACTCAATATCAAACTCCCGAACTCTGTTTATCCATCTGCACCGACGCCCTGTTGTTTCACTTTGTATGAATACATCTTTTACCGTAGCATTAGGTACATAGGCTATCACATTTGCTCCTACAAGATAGGGTCTAAATGCCTTGATAGCCTTCACCAATGCATATTCATATTTCTCCAAAATATCATATTTTAACTCTATATTTTGGAGGGATTTGTTGAAGGAGATTGGCTGTCCATGCCCTTCATCATTCTTTTGGAGCATTACTACTTCAACTGTGTGATAAGATGCAAATGAAAATATTTGAAATGTCTTACTAAAATTAGGGGACTTCAAAATTGGGGCCTCCTTGATTTCCCTTTTGATGGATATGAATGCATCTATGGCCTCAGCTGTCCAATCAATCTTTGCACCCTTTTTTAGCATTTTTGATATTGGCTTTACTATCTCAACAAAGTTTGATATGAACCTTCTTATAAAGTTAATTTATCCAAAAAAATATTGGATAGCTTTAACTGTCTTGGGTATAGGTATCTTTTCAATGGTTTCCACCCTCTCTGGATCAATCCTCCCTCCCTCCTTGGAGACTATATGCCCAAGTAACTTTCCTTCTGTCACTACAAAATGATACTTCTTGGGATTCAGAGAAATGCCATATTCCAATGCTTTCAGAAATACTTTTTCAAGATGAGCCACATGGTCCTATGCCTTTTTGGAATATGTAGTTAAATCATCCTAATAAACTACCATTATCACATTAATTAGGTCAGCAAAGGAAACATCCATGGCCCTTTGAAATATTGCACCAACATTTGTGAGTCCAAATGGCATCCTAACATAAACATATGTTCCCCATGGTGTAGTGAAAGTTATCTTGTATTGTTCCGATTCTTTATCTTTTACTTGGTTGTAACCTGAAAATCCATCCATCATGGATAGTAACTCACAACTTGTGACTCTTTGTAACATAACCTCCATATTTGGAAGTGGGTAATTATCCTTAAGATAAGATACATTCAGGTTTCTAAAGTCTACACAAAGCCTTATGTCCCCATTTTTATTCCTAACTGGCACCAGATTAGAGACCCAAGATGAATGTCTAATTGGATTAATGATACCTCCTTCCCTAATATTCATGATCTCTTCATGCATTTTAGGTTCCAAAGTAAGGTTTATAGGTCTTTGTTTTTGCTTGAATGATTTTGCATTTGGTTTTAATGGAATCTCATGTTGGAACAAATATTCTCTATATTCTTTAAGATCCTCATAAGACCATGCAAAGACATGCTTGTATTTCCTTAATAGTGCAATCAACATTTTTCTGATCCTTGGGATTATCTTCTTTCCAATGTACACTCTTTTTGGTGCCAACTTAGTCCCCAGGTTGATTTCTTCAACATCTTCCTTTTTCACAGGTGTTTGCTTCATTAGGTCTCGATCATTTCCATCAAACACCTTTTCTAGTGCTAGAAGTCCTTTCAGAAGTTTTTTAGTTTTGAGTTGAGCAACCTCTTTTCCAAACATAATTTTTTTTCCATCTATTTCATTCACAAATGCATTAAAATCAATTTCCTGGGCTTCATACCGATCAATGCAATGTAGAAACTTAACTAGATCAATTTCATCATTGAAGACTTGCCAACTATAGATATTATCTAGATGGTAGGTCTTGTTTTGAATTCAACTAGTGAGACTCCAGCTAGGGTATATCATCTCTTTTCAAAGCTACATTAGCTAAGAAGTCCGCCATTAAGTTCTTGGACCTATCAATCCACTCAATAGAGAAGGCATCAAATAATTTAATAGTGTCCCATGCAACATTCTTGTATTGTTTCAACCTTTTGTTTTTTGTGGTATATTGTGACCTTACTGTTGTGCCTATAGCACACATGCCCCGTTCGTAATGGGGACCCTCTCTTTTCGCTTCGCCGGGTTGCTTTTTTCACTGCCTCATTTTGTGAGCCCCCTATTTAATTTTGCATCCCATGTGGTCAAGGAATCTTAGAAGAATCATCTTGAGTCGACCATATTTTTCTACCCTCAAATTTTCAAAGTCTTAGGCCTTTGCGGAACTTCACTGGCTTTTTCCTTCAATCCTTAAACTATTGTCCTTGGTGCAGTGCTGATCCACCCCCGTGGGCCGCCCTACGCGGGTTTTACTTGCGTCTCCGCTGTTTTGAATGACTTTCCCTCGACGTCCTTCCATGCTGTGGAACCCACACCCTCGGTGGCCTTTTTCATTATTGACTACCCGAGTGGCTAATGCATGACTTTCGTCCGCTCATCGAACTTTGGTGTCCCCACCATTGTTTTCAAAATCACCCGCTCACAAGTCGCAACCACCATCATACCCACATTTATGAGGGGCATTAAATGCCAAATTTTCTATAAATAGCCCATCTTGAGCTATCATTTTAACTTGCAGACTTCCAGAAACTTGTTAGAGCTTCTTACCCCTGTCGCCTTCATGCCCGCATCTTGCATTTGCTGATTTGAGTGTCATTATCAGTGTGATTCATCATCGTGCATGTGGGATTATGAGGTAGGGTTGTAGTTGCCTTTGGCTATATGCTTTTCTTCTAATTTTTGAAAATGGTTAAGTGTTCTTGGATTAAAACCCTGAAAATTAGGTAGAAGAACACCTCCCTTGCAAAACCCACCTCTTAGATTCTCTAAAAACTGTTGAAAATCTCAAACTGGGTTCGGTAGAACTTATCGTTCCTATGACCATTCTCGGGCTAGGGCATTCGTGCCTTGTAGGCCCGCAACTTGACCACCGTCGTTGCTTTCCTTAAAAAATTTCAAACTCTAGTGAACGACCAACACCTTCATCGGGGCCACACCAATGGGAATCCCCCTTGACTTCACCCTTTTAAGGACCGCCCAATTTACAAGTCTCAAAAGAAGGATCCTTTGACCGTATCGGGTCCGTGTGCACGGGCCTCCACCTGAAAAAGGCCTTTTGGCTTTACCATTTCAAATAGTTGTTTGGCCACATCCTTCTAGTACACGGGTCCTGCCTCTGTGGTCGACACTCAAACTGAAAAAGCCTAAGCCTCGAACCCGTTGCAGGGTTTGTCTCGTGGAATTTTATCCACAAAATTTCATTTGGGCTTCACCACTTTAAACGACCTTCAAGACATGTCTATCCAGTCACTAGATTCCACACTTCTGACCACCGTCTAAACTCGCTGCTAAGACAAAACTCTTGCGGACCATCCTTTGTGGGTTTACGCCGACCTTTCACTGTTGATCAAATGACTAACTCAAAATGGAAAAAGGATGACGTCCTTCTAATCGGTGGGGCTTGACCTAGCCATTTCCCTTCGAGTATCCATCAGCAAGCAATTAAATGTGCACTTTCCTTATGTGAACCCGATCGTGTGGGCTTCTCCAGCCGGACTTTTGACCCACCTACGCCGTTTCAAATGACCTTCACCGAACGTCTCCTCACACCGTTCAGCCTGCACTATTGAGCTTTAATGGTGAGGTGACCTCCATCCTTTGAGACCACAGGTCCTGCATGGTGGAATGCCACTTGCGGGACACCACCTTGCTAGCATCGTTTCAAAGACAAAACCTTAAATGGCCAAGCTACCCTCTGCTTCCGCATGACTAAAAGGTGATCCCAATGCCTCCAAAGCTTCAAAGTGATCTTGACCCATGTGCTGAAATTGCCTGACCTCCCCAGTGGACCCCACCTAATGATCAAATCTTGGTGCGGTTGGAACCACATGGACCATCATGCCCTGATTGTCATTTGTTCACTATCGCCTTCAGAATGACTACCAACTTAGGGAAGTCTGCACCCCTGGGCTCGTATTTCCATAAATTCCTCAAATGAATGGCTAATGATGGTCTGAAAGATATGTTAGAATCTTTAAGTGATGAATCATTTGATCTAACACTGTTTTGTAGGGTTTTGGCTAACGTTCATCATGTTTTATGCTTGAATTTTCTTACTCCTTTCTTTGCAGGATATATGGAATTGGCTACAGGACCTGCAAAGATGGCCATGGAGAAAGAAAAAGGAAAGAAGATTGCCAAAGCACTCAGGGGTAAAGAGGATAAAGACCAAATGAGGTACAAGTTCCAAGGGGAACCTCTCAACTCTAGGGTCACTACAGACTAGAAGGATATCTCAGATACTAATTTGGGAAAAATTTATATCGATGAATTCAAACAAAGGGTCCGAATCAACCCCACAATGGAAAATGATAGAAGGATTAGAGGGAGTGGATTGGACAAGGCTGCTGGATTCCCACCTACCCTTATAGATCTTGAGCTTGTAATGGCCTACAGGGAGGCATATATAGAGGACACGAAAAAAATAATAGACAGGGATGGTAATGTATTATCTAATTTGTCTGCCAAGTCAATAGGGAGGACCTTTCACATCCCTACCTTTAATGAGATGGAGGAAACATCCAAAGAATATGGTAAGAAGATGTGGGTTGCTAATCCCCTCAAGTGCAAGAAGCTCATCAATAAGTATTGGCTGAAGGAGAAGAGGGGCAGTGCAAATAAGGTGCCTTAGGAACTCTTTTGAAGCGATTTCTACGAGGATTACTAATGACTTGGTAACCCTATTGAGTAGATCCATGGGCCTTCCGACCGCAACATTCTTTCAAGAGTGGATGCTATACTTTGTAGAAGAAATAATCTGAGGGGAAACCAAATTCTATTGGGCTGGAATGATTAGCGATTGCTTGCACAAGCAATTTGTGGCCATAAAGAAGACTTCAAAATTCTATATGACATCATATCTAGTCTATTTGCTCATCGATCATGCTCAATACATGGGACTATTTGTGGCACCAAGTACAATTCTAGGAAGGGAGAAAAAAGTATATGGCAAGTACCCTTAGCTCCAATACAAGATTTTTTAAGAAGTACTATTACAAAGTCAATGATGCCTTCATTAGGCATATCATCAGGTTGCTTGGAGGTGATTTTGAAAGAATGGTCTCACATAGCGCCAACATTTTCATCCATCGGTTCAGATTTGTGTTCATCCAATTTCCAAAGTTTACATACATCTAAACTGAGGGTTTCTCAGAGAAACCATATAAGCTTCCCTGATACCCAAATGACCTGTTGATACTACTTGAACTCTCTCGACAGCTACAACATGCACACACCCTCCTAAGCAACAAGCATAGAGCAGGGATCCATTACCCCCTCACATTTGGTCAGGGTATGTATGAACTTCACACATCTCAATGTGCAGAATACTCCAATAAGGAGCTAAATGAATACAACTTGGAGCTTTACACCACTAGACCACAAATGGACCCATACGAAAAGCTCAAGAAGATGGTCAGGATCGAGTGCACCCATCTACATAATGTAGATGACTTTTGGACCAATTGTAGGGATGATAGGGAGGTGCGTATGTGGCACTACATATGCATGATGGTGTACTTTGTAAAAATAGTGAAGTTGTTTCTAGTGCTGGATCAAGTTGTCAAAGATGAGAATATTGTGGTGGATCTAAGGCATAATTTTGCTAATCTGCCACTGCCATTGATCGACTAGGATGAGAAAGAGGTCGACGATCTCAACATTCTGACAAATCTTATTGAGGCAAGAACAAAGCAGCGGATTGATGAGCAAGTTGCTCAATTAAAGCTGCAAGGAGTAACCCTAACATACATAGAACTTGAGGATCCACATGAGAGTTAAATTGAAAGTGCCTCTGCCATTGCTACCCCAGTTGGGGGGGCTTCAGTGTCTCCTCCCACTACATGGTCCAAGAAGAGAAAAGAAGCAGCTGAAAACCAACCCCAACCCTAGGTATATTCAAGGAAGGCCTCAGAAGGTGAACCTTCCAAGAAGCCAAAGAAATCGAGAATTTTCATGGAAATTCCCACCATCCAAGAGGACCCGCTCCATGAAGGTGAAGAACAAGATGTCAAGTAGCCTAGGTCCCCACCTGTTGCCATCACCATTGCTATTGTTGACACCATTGCTCCTTCGTCTACTTCTCAGGCAATGGTTGCCACCTCTCCGCTCGCGATGGACATTTCAGTCCACCTTGCTTCTACCCTGCCTACTACACAGGTCATAGCCATAGATTTATCATTGGTTATCACTTCCCCACTCTCTTCCTCATCCATGTCTCCATCATCATCTATTCCCCTTGCCACTCCAACAATAACAGTTCCTACTCTCTTCCTTCCAGAGGCCTTCACCAAATACATGTGAAATATCCCCTCATAGCTTTCTAGAATGTTTACAAATCCTATAGTATAGGCTACCGTGGCTCAGGTTGTTGCCGGTTTCCATGCCCATACTATAATAGAGCCCCCCAAAATGGAAGCAACAATGAAAATCTCTGAAGAATTTGAAAGACAAGAAAGGGAGGAAAGCAAAAAAATAAGGGAAGAGGTGGATGACTACCATGAGCATCCCCTATATCAACATCTAGTTATTGACGAAGTAGTGCACGAAGAGGAGGAAACAAAATCCTCTAAGGAAGATGTTGAAGGGTTAGGTACCAAGTATATTGTGGAAACATTTGACCCAAATCTTGAGGAGGAATTGGCTCAACAACTCAAGGACGTTGGGGAAGAAGTTGAAAATCAACCCTCCGTTGAAGAGAAGGATACAAATGATAAAATGGAGGATACTGAACCTCCAATAGGGGAGCGAGACGAGAGCCACGCACATGATAAAGAGATGCCTCCTTTAGAGAAACATGAAGAAAAGGAAAATAAAGGAGAAGACAAGCCTGAGAAAGAGGTTGAAACAAGAAAAATCCCAAAAATGGAACATCATGAAGAGCATGGGCATGAGCAATAGGAAGAAAGGAGACCATCTGAGGGGAAGTGTGACCCCAAGGAACATATAGTCACCGAGTCCCTGGAAAAGGAAGCGTATTCATTAAGGATTCTGATGAAGAAGAAGAAATAGATCAAAGGACTTTGGGTGACAAAGTAATGCAAATTCAACACACTCGTGATGACGAAGGTGATCATGAATCACAAAAAGGGGAATCTCAGGTACCTGAATGGCTTAAGAAGCAATTAGAGAAGAAAAATATGACACCAATGGATCCAAAGGTAAGGCTAGAAGCCATCTTGGCTCTAGCCCAAATAGGCACCAAGAAAGAGAAGAAGCCAAGGGTCAGATCTCATCTGACGATGGACACATCAGGATATGGGACGGTGTAGATAACTACTCCAATGGTGGGAGAAGAGGGAATTAGCTATAATATTTCTATCTTTAACATGGGGATAGCCACAAGAGAGCAAAAAATCGACCATCTTCAGGGATCCGTCACCACCATTGTGTACCAAACGAATAAGGATAAGACCTCTAAAGAAGAGCTAAATGCACAGGTGGTAGATTTGATAGCTTATATTCAATAATGGTCATCAACTAAGGAGATCCCCACGACGTCATCGACTACCCCATTGTTGTTTACCAATAAGCTGGAGAAGAGAAAGAATTGGACAAAGGCTAGCGTAGATTGGTTATGGTGTGTGATATATAATGGAGATATGGGCATTGGAGTCATCGCTAGAACAATAAAAAAGTTTCAGTATCTGTAGGAACAACTAGAGTCTACTAAAAAATCTTGCCATTGCTTCATCGAGATATATAGGATCACTTATCCTAAGCTTGAAGCTATCCTGAAGATACCATATAAATTGTGGGAGAAGGAGTTGGGTCTGGTAAAGAACAATCAATGGCTTGTTGAAACATGGAAAATGAGCTCACATCGTCGGGGAGAGGTCTTGGAATGGGTGCTCCATGAAGTGGAGCTTGATTTAGAATGGGCCAAGGAACATAGAGCAAAGGCTGAGGACTATCTCAAGCTAATGAAATATTATGAAATGTTGGCTCTTGAGCTCGATGTAGGAAAAATCAGGTCATACTTCCATAAGAAGGTAGAGAATGGGACAAAAAATGTGTTAACAATAGATTTCATGGACTTTGTCGCTAATGCTTTCGTCCAGTCTGAGCAAATGGCCAAGGAAGCACCCAAGTGCTTAAATAATTGGGAACAAATAACAGACCGGTCAAAGAAATTATCTTTTCAGATCCTCCAATCAAACATAATGGAGTGGGATAAACTTCAAACAATGATCGAAAATTTATGGAATACACCACCACACAAAAGGAAGCTAGAAAGCCTGTAATAGATGACGAATTCCTCATAGTGTAGCTGCAGCAAATAAAATCAACTAGAAGACAAAGAGCTATATTGCTACTCACTAAAGGACAACATAGGCTAAAAGACAAAATGTAATTTTATATTATTATATATTTGGGGTTAGGTAAAACCCTAATTTTTAGTGAATCTTGGCCACATAATGAGATGAAATATTGGCCATTCATTTTTCTTTTTGGAAACTATAAATAGGGGTCTTCTCCTCTCATTTTGAGAGAGTTGAGTTGTTGTAAAGACATGCTACTGGAATGTTAAAAGAAATTCATTGACCTTTGGTGGATTCTTGAGTTCCTTTGCATGTTTCATGATTCTTCTTCTCAATAGTTAGTGAATTTGAATAGATTAGCTTTATTGTTCCATGCATTTTAGTTTGCTTTAGTAGATTAGTTAATGCTGTTCATTGGTTTTGAAGAATTCTGCTATTTATTGATGATAAACTATAGTGTATAGCTAGTTTGAACATTATATGAATGTTGTACTTAAATTCTATCTCTTGTTCATGCTTTGTGATGAATGAAAGGTTTAAAATCTATAGACCTTAGAATATTGCACAAGTTTCATGAGACTGTAATTTGATTTGGTTAAGAGGAACTTTATTTTGGGAAGGCTGTCCACTATAGGGTCCTCTATTATCACTGTTCATCGATAGTTTCAGGTCCAGGAACTTCTTCTCTTCCTTGCCCTTTTTCCTTTTTTTTTTATAGTGACTTTGAACAAGCTTCATTTCATATTGTAAAGCCAAATCTGAAGTTGAAATAGGAGTTTTAGACTACTGTTTGAACCTACAACAATTATGTAGTAAATTCACATCTTAAGAATTCCATTGAATAGACCGGTTCTCCTCCAACCTAACTTACGTAATTATACCCTATGATTACCAACAAGATCACATTAAAACAATTGAGACATTCCCAGTATTGTCATGACCTGACACCCGAGAGACCTTCGGATAATTTTCAGAAACTTGTTTCTGAAGATTTCCTTTCAAGAGAGGTAGTGCGCTTATGCATTGCCTGTGTTGAGAAGTGCTAAAACACCCATCAATAGAATTGGCACTAGAAGTAGGGTGACATTTGAAGTTAATATGGATTGAATTGGATCATTTTCTCTTGAAATATTCCACAGAGTTTTGAGATCCACACCCAATAGAGGGGAATTTCAAGAGCTACCAACCCTACCAGAGCTTGAAGAGCTAGAAGAGGGAAAGCATCCACCTCCGACACATCCAACTAGCCCGATTCATCTTCATCCTCATATTTTCCTTCCACCCATTCATCTTCACCTTCTCCTTCACCCTTGGCAGTGCATCTCTCCTCTCAACCATTCCAAACAACCTTCTAGGCTTCCATCTCCCACAACCAAGGCATTGCCTTTCAGCCTAACGCACCTCCTTTTCTGGGCGCTGTCCCTATAGTTGTTGCTGCCCCTTTGAAGCCCCAAGTCAATTTGGCATAGCCTCCTACACCTCCACCTCCCATAGCATGGTTGGGAAATAATCCATCTCCCTTGTCCTTCAACGTCTACCATGATATGCCCAAGAACTCGAAGGGCTTCTGCACAAAGTTAAATCCTTGAGATCTGTAGAGGACAACAAAAGAACACATTAATATCTTCTAAACAACATTGAAAGATATGCAGATCCAACATGAGGATGTGCCATGCAAGCTCTTCCCTTATTCCTTGGGGGAGGAGGCCTTCTACTAGTATGCACATTTTCCAACTGGAAACATAACCAATTGGGACTTGTTGAAGAATTCCTTCCTATAGAAATTTAAGGTCCCGATCAACCCTTTCAAGCTATACCATTAGTTCATGGAAATTTGAAGGGAAATCAACGAGCTGATTAACTCTTTCAATGATAGGTTCCATAGAGCCTACACGAGATTGCAGATGCCCTATGTGGTTGATGATGCTTTTGCCCGCCTGGTGTACTATGCAGCTTTGGATAACCTCACTTCTACCTTGGTGAAAAGGATGACCCCACCACGTGGATAGTTGATGGATGCCTATGAAGAAGTAGTCAAAGCTAGTACAAATTTGGGACAACACATTGCTGGTCCACTACCATCTTTGGGGCTGATTTCCCATCCATATTAGGTCCAAGGGATTACCCAAGCTTTGGCACCACATACACCCCTGATGAATCCAATTCTACAACTCGTGATGGCGCCTCATCCCGGACACCCATTTAATCAAGTGAATCCTGTGCCTCAATACTTGTAGCCCCAACAATAGAAGGTTCATGCTCAACCACCCCAAGTGTCGACATACCTCCAAGGTTTTGAGTTCACACCCGCTCATTATAATCAACCAGCAGTACAACTGGTTTTCCTTCAGAATTTAGATCCGTAATCGAACAACGTAGAGAAGGATCAGATAGATGATCTAACTGAAATGATTAAGAAGATGTCAACTAAGATAAAACACTTAAGGAACCATAACAATCAGTTTCATGCTTCACAAAGAATCATCCAAGCTAACCTCAATCATGAAAACTGCAACGACTGTGACAACCATGATGCTGATACTTCTTCCAAACAAAATTATGAACAAAACCAAAATTTAGGGAAAAAATTTGATAGAAGGCCTTCTTAGAGATAAAATTGAATGTGGAACACAAGGCCAAATAATGGTGGCATTCCTACACCTCTCAATCAACCTAGTGACAAAAAAAAGACTACAAGTGGGGTATACTTAGCTGAGGCTGCCTTATCCAACTGGTGCCGCATTTACAAGATAAGCCGACATTCCAAATTGGAATATCCTGAGTTTGAGACAGCTGCTGAGATTTTCTAGATAGAGGTCTAGAATGTGGTCAACAGTTTATGGTGTAGGGAATTTGTTCTATTTGAACCATATAATTATTTGGTGTTGGTGGTCAACCGGGCTCCTTTCCCCAAAAGAGAGAGTAATGTGCTTGAGAGGGAGATTGCCACCTCAAATGTCAACAAAGTAGAAGAGGTAAGTGCCAAAAGTCCTTTGTCTTAGCTCTTCAATCCAGTAGATGAGGAAGAGTGAAGAGAAGATGAAGTTCAAATGTTCCACCAAAGGACTACCCCATATGAACTAAGGAATAGAAAAGTAGGTGGGCAAGTAGGTGGCCCTTTCACCACTTCCACCCCACCTAATAAATTCAACACTTCTCTTGACCCAAATGCCAGTAATAACCCAGGTTATCCCCATGTACCTACTCGGTACTTTAATAGAAACAAGCAGTAGGGGTAGAACCAAAACCAATCTACTGGCTCCTCTGAGAATGCCCCTTGTGAAGCTGAAATTAAGCAAATGGGAAAGTATGTAGCCGAGGAATTTAAGAAGGTCAAGTTAAGCTTGTCTTCCTTCAAGTTACTCAAGGTCCCAGTAGTCAGGAACACATTTTTCAGAATGATTAATGGGACTCCTTCCTCTAGGTCAACCCAAGAAATGCCTGCCAAGAGGGTCTCCTTTAAGGATTCCCAAAATGAGTCTATCATCTGACATATTTTCAATAAGAAGGCATACCTGTCATCAAACCAGTAATCAAGCAAACAACCGACCAAGGAACCGGATGAAGCCCAAACTCAAAATAAAGGCAATGATAAAGACAAAGGTTAGGCAGCTCAAGTTGATATCTTAGAGGGACTGTTTCAAGGAAAATTGGAGACCCCTCCCTTCCTGACCACCATTAGAATATTTGGGAAAAATATTCATAATTACCTGCTTGATTCAGGGGCTTCTGCCAATGTCATGCCCCTAGTTGTATGAAAAGCCTTGGGAATAGTTCCAACCCCCTCTCGACACAAGGTGATGCAACTGGATAAAAAAAAGATCAACATAGTTGGTGAGATTAATAGAATACCTATACAGATTGTTGTTGATCCACAAATACAATAGACGATCGACATTCAAGTTGCAGATATCTCAAACACTTATGGCATCATCTTGGGAAGGGATTTCACTCGAGCATTGAATGGATATGCTATCACAGACTATTCTCACCTATGGCTGCCATTGAAAGGGCTACCTAATCAGATCTGTATAGACTAAGAACCACACATAAAATTCATGATTACAAAGTACAACACGAATGAGGTGCTATTTTCTGAGACAAATCTAGGGAACTACTGCCCCATGGCATGTCAGGATGAACAAGAATGCTATGAAGAGGAGGCCACTAAAGAGGTCCTTCTCGTGCTATGTATCCCACCCATTGGCTTGAACCACATGCCTCAAAGCACAAAAGTGTTGATTGAATCAAATTGCGAAGATTCTTATGAAGATGGTGACCTTGAATTGCTAGATGGCTTCCAAGATTTTATGGAAAATTACGTGCAAAATCAACTCAGCTTGGGCATAAGAATGAATTTTTAGGAACTTTTGTTGCCTAGTTGGTGTAGGGTACATAATGCTTCCCATTCAGAGTTTGAATGTTGCCTATGCCAGACAACATTTGAGCACATTTAAAGACAGGTTACCCCAAAAGGGGAAACTTGATTAGTACAACCAGATCAAGGCTACACTAAATCTCCACAACCTCATGAGATCACGAAAGTAAAGACATTATCAGAGGTAAAGACCAGGTTTGTTGACTCCAAGATTGAGGATTCTTCCAAGTTCTGGAAGTTGCACTTCGACGGGTCCAAATCCAAGCAAGGAGTCAGAGCTGGGTTCAGATTGATCAACCCAATGGGTAAGTCATATTTTTCTGCTCACAGACTTCAGTTTTATTGCACAAATAATGTAGTGGAATATGAAGCATTAGTCCTTGGTCTTCTTATGGCATTAAAGAAAAAGGTCAAAATGTTACAAGTCTTTGGTGACTCAGAGTTAGTCATGAATCAAGTAAGAAGACTCTATTCCTGCTATGATAGAAAACTAACCAATTACAGGCATAGGGTATGGGATCTATTAGAGAGTCTTGATGCATTTAACATTTAGTTGATCCCATGCTCCCAAAATTATACTGCTAATGCCTTGGCTTAGGCGGCCAGTACCCTTCAACCTCTATCACTTTCAGGCCTCAATAAATTCACTGTCGAGCTCACCTCCATCTCGTTTGTACTAGATAATGTGGCCAATTTCCAAGTGTTCAATGATGATAAACACATGTTGGATTTCATCACTAGTTCTGATGTGTTTGTAGCCCAAATAATTGATGAAGCTGAACTTGAGGAGGCTGAGCTAGACATAGAAGGGGTCATCAACCTCAAGACCAACACCATCCCCAGGGGCATGGTCCAGCTGGAGCAAATATTTGACTTAGACTAGATCAGGGATCAGGATTAGCAATCAAAGGACTCCATTAGCAATTAGTGCAACACCCATAACCTCGGGACAATCGAGGATGCAAAGAATGTATTCATTGGTAAGGTGTGCACACTAAAATAAAAGAAATTTATCGTTGATGCTTTGCGAAAGTATCATGACATAGTTTCTTGGAGTTATGAGGATTTGAAGACATATGATATGTCAATCATCACACACACTATTCCTCTTAGGCCAGATGTGAGACCATTTCAATAGCGACAACGACCCGTCAATGTGATATTAGAACCGATTATTTACAAAGACGTGTATAAGTTGTCTGCAAGAATCATATTTCCAGTCTGAAACTCCAGATGGGTGGAAAACTTGGTTTTAGGTAGGAAGAAAAATGGTGAAATCAAATTGTGTGTGGATTTCCGTAACTTGAACAGAGCTTCAGAAAAGGATAATTACCCGATGCCTTCACTAGATGAGATACTTCAGATAGTCAATGGATCTTAGATGATGTCGTTCCTAGATGAATATTTTGGGTATAATTAGGTAATGGTGCAATATGAAGATAGGCATAAAATGACACTCACCACCAAGTGGGGAACTTTCGCATATAGGAGAATGCCTTTCAGATTGATCAACGTAGGTGCCACCTTCTAGCGTGTGATGGACATCGCCTTCAAAGACATAATTGATAAGTGCATCATAATTTATATGGATGATCTTATGGTTTTTCAAAAAAAAGGGGAGACCATGTCTTTGATTTTTGTAAGGTCTTCCAAAAATGCAGAGAATTCGACATTTCATTGAATCCAAAGAAGTGCATCTTTGGGGTGACTAAGGGAAAGTTGTTGGGACATGTCCTCTTGGAGAAAGGAAATTCCATAGAACCCAAATGTATTCAAGTTAGAATGAAGATTCAGCTACTAGGCAACAAGAAAGAGATAAATTCTTTCTTTGGAAAGATAAACTTCATCAAAAAATTCATTATAGGTTTTGTTGAAATCGCCGAGCTGCTCAAGGCAATGCTGAAGCAAGATGCCAACATTGAGTGGACTCCGAAGGCAAAGCAGGCCTTTGAGGAAATCAAGAAAGCCATTGTTGATGCACTTGTGCTATTTAGTCTGAATTATCTTAAGCTGTTCTACATCTACTCATTTGCTTCAGATCATTCGTGCACCAACATATTGACTCAGAAGGATGAAGAAGAAAATGAGCACCATTTTTACTTCATGAGTGCTCCATTAAAAGATGCAAAGCTGAGATACCACAATGTTGAAAATAAAGCATATTCTCTGGTAAGAGGGGTCAAGAAATTTAGACACTACATCTTGCACAATAAGGTGTTTTCCATCGTCCCTGACCTAGCAGTAAAGACACTGCTGATGAAAAATGAGTTAGGGGAAAGAAGGGAAAAATGGGTCACCTTGCTGTAGGAATACGACATGGAGCTTCAAACCATGAAATTGGTAAGAGGATAAGCACTCAACCAAATGATAGCTGAAGTAGCAGCTGAAGCAGGACCCAAGCTTATAGTTCAACAATATCAACTTGAAGATGTCTCTCCTGGGGAATGGTATGATGAAATTTTCTACTACTTGTTAAATAACAAGTTCTTGCCCCACTTGCAAGGAGTCCAAAAGTATGCCCTCAAACTGAAAAGTAGTAGCTATATTCTGTAAGGATCTGTACTTTATAAAAAAACCATGAGGAGATCTACCTTCAATGCCTCAGAAAAGAGGAAGCGGTGTGCGTGCTAAAAGAGTTCCATGACAAGTTTGGTACTGGTCATGGGTCTGGCTCTTCTACTACTCATCAAATCCTATGAGTTGGATATTATTGGCCCACCATCTTCAAGGATTCCCATAATCATGTTTGTATGTGCCATGTCTACTAGACCACCACAACTAGGGAAAGGAACACTGCTATCTCGCTGCAACCAGTCTTGGAGGTAAGACCATTTGTGCAATGGGGCCTCGACTTCATTAGATCGGTAAGCCCACCATCTTCTGCAGGTCATAGGTACATTCTAACTGCCTCTGATTATTGTACTAGATGGACATAAGCTATTGCATGTAGACAATGTAGTACAAAGGTAGTTGTTGATTTCCTTGAAAGTTTCATTGTGAATCATTTTGGTTGCCCATATGCCTTAGTCTGCGATAATGGCCCCACCTTTGCTTCACTTAAATTTTCTAGTTCGGCCTTTGACTATGGGATTTCCCTTAAGTTTTCATCCAACTACTATCCCCAGGGCAATGACCTAGTTGAGTCCACGAACAAAAACTTGATCACTATCATCAAAAAGCTACTTGATACGAATCCCAAGGATTGGCATACCCAACTCCATTTCCCCCTTTGGGCTGATTGTACACATCACAAGGTTGCCTTGGAAAATTCCCCATTTCACCTCCTCCATGGCCTTGAGCCTGTGTTCTATATTTACCTAAAAATTCCCACCCTAAAATTCATCAATAACTTCTATGAAAAAGGGGATCGAAGGGAGGCTCGCTTAGCTGAGCTGCTCCACTTAGAAGAAGTACATGACCATGCTATTGTAAATTTTTCCAAACATCAGGGTGTGGTCAAAAGATGGCTTGATCGACAAGCCAAAGTGAAGGCCTTTATAATCATTGATCTCATCCTATGTTGGGACAAGGACCATGAGAAGAAAGGGGGACATGACAAATTTGACAAGCTTTGGCTTGGCCCCTTTCAAATTGCTGAAATTCTCGGAGACAATGCTTTTCACCTAAAGACTTTAACCAGTGAAGATGTCCCGTTGCTTGTCAATGGGAAGCACTTGAAGCATTATTTCCAAGCTTGAGCTCTCTTGATCCTCCCTTGTAAATATGTGTACATAGGTTAGTTTAGGTTGCTTTTGGTTTCCTCGCTTTGCTGCCTCTCGTTGCTTTCAATTTTTCTTGTTCCTCAGCCGCTTTTGTTTCGCCAAGAGTGTCTCCTTGTTCCTGATGTGGTGGCCATGCTCGTTCAATGAACGTTTCACTTTGCTACCCACTCTTAGTGTCCTTTTGATAAAAAATCATTCTCGACTATTGGCCTTTGGTTGCAGCTATGGGAAAAAATCTCCTTATTTGAACATTGACTTGACCTAGAACATGACCCTTAGTTGAATCTTATCAAATCTCATCTTGGATCTTGCACACAATAACCATTGATTGCTTCTAAAGAGCTATGCAATGGTTGTTATGATGACCTAACAAGTGAAAATAATAAGTCTGCTTCAGTGACCACTATGGTTCCAAACCCACTATAAGCTTCAATGCTTATTCGATTCAGCAAAGAAATATCCTTAAAAGAATATCAAAAGGAAAGAAAGAAATGTCAAAATTAAGCAGCCATGTGGGTGTACGGACAACTCTACTGAGGCTATGGACACTCAATTGACAATAGAGAGATGTTCGTGGGGTCACAATGACAACTCTGTCGGGGCTATGGATGCCTGACTGGCAACGAATCAATGTCCAAGTTACTTTTGAAGTTAGACGATTCATAGCATATTTGGTTTGATTAACCACTATTTGTTATAGTCTCCAAAAAAAGGAATGAATTCACTACCGACACACACTTCCAAGACATTTTCGTGGATTGATTCAACCAAGGACCTCGTTCTCCTTTGAGTCCTCTTGTTCACTTTCAAAAACTGGCCCTTGATCTGTGAAGCTAGAGATTCTAGGTTTTGCATGAACATTTATCCTTTGAACGCTTAGGAGCGTTCCCCAACGAAGTTTCCATTTGTTGTGCCTATAGCACACACACCCCATTCGTAATAGGGACCCTCTCTTTTTGCTTCATCAAGTCGCTTTTGTCGTTGTCTCATTTTGTGAGCCCCTATTTAATTTTGCATCCTATGTGGTCAAGGAATCTTAGAAGAATCATCTTGAGTCGACCATATTTTTCTACCCTCAAATTTTTAAAGTCTTAGGCCTTTGCAAAACTTCACTGGCTATTTGCCTTCAATCCTTAAACTATCATCCTTGGTGTAGTGTGTATACACCCCTATGGGCTGCCCTGCATGGGTTTCCCTTGCGTCTTTGACATTTCAAACAGATTTCCCTTGATGTCCTTTCGTGTCGTGGAATCCGCACCCTCAGTGGCCATTTTCGGTGCTGACTACCTGAGCAAGTAATACACAACTGCCATTTTCTCATCAAACTCTAGTGTTCCTGCCACTATTCCTGCTCACCAATCACAACCACAGTCGTACCCATATTTATGAGGGGCATTAAATTCCACATTTTCTATAAATAGCCCATCTTGAGCTATCATTTTCACTTGAAGACTTCCAAAAACTTGTTAGAGCCTCTTGCGCTAGTCACCTTGACACTCGCATCTTGCATTTGCTGATTCGAGCGTTGTTGTCAGTGTGATTCATTATCGTCCGTGCAAGATTTTGAGGTAGGGTTGCAGTCGCCTTTAGCTATATGATTTTCTTCTGATTTTTGAAAATGGTTAAGTGTTCTTGGATTAAAACCCTGAAAATTAGGTAGAAGAACACCTACCCTGCAAAACCCACCTCTTAGAATGTCTAAAACCTGTTGAAAATCTCAAATTAGGATCGGCGGAACTTATTGTTCCCGCAACCATTCTCAGGCCAGGGCGTTCGTGCCCTGCGAACTTGCAACCTGACCACTGACATTTTTTTCCTTAAAAATGTTCAAACTCTAGTGAATGACCAACACCTTCATCGGGCCCGCACCGGTGGGAATCCCCCTCGACTTCGCCCTTTTAAGGACCGCCCAATTTACAAGTCTCAAAATAAGGATCCTTTGACCCTCTCGGGTCTATGTGCATGGGCCTCCACCTACAAAAGGCCTTTTGGCTTTGCCATTTTGAACGGTTGTTTGGTCACGTCCTCCTGATATGCGGGTCCCACCTTTGCGATCAACACTCAAACTAAAAAAGCCTAAGCCCCAAAGCCATTGCAGGGTTTGTCTTGTGGACTTCCATTTGGGCTTCACCCTTTCAAATGACCTTCACCACACATTTATCCGACCGTCGGATCTCGCACTCCCGTCCGCCATTCAAACTCACTACTAAGACAAAACTCTTGTGGACCATCCTTTGTGGGTTTCCACCGACCTTTAGCCATTGATCAAACAACTAACTTAAAATGGCAAAAGGATGACATACTTTCGACCGGTGGGGCCCGACCTAGCCATTTCCCTTCGAGTATCCATGAGAAAGAAATTAATCATGCACTTGCCTTATGCGGACCCGATCATGTGGGATTCTTTGACCAGACCTATGACTCGCCTGCGCCATTTCAAATGATCTTCACCCAATGTCTCCCCACACCTTTCAACCCTCACTCTTGAGCTTTAACGGTGAGGTAACCTCTGTCCTCTAAGACCGTGGGTCCTACATGGCAGAATGCTGCTTGTGAGATGTTGCTTTGACAATGTTGTTTCAATGGTAGAACCTTAAATGGCCAAGCTACCCTCTACTTCCACACGACTAAAAAGGTGATCCCAATGCCTCTAAAGCTTCAAAGTAATCTCAAATCATGTGGTGAAATTTCCTGACCTCCCCAGTGGACCCCACCTAATGATCAAATCTTGGTGTGGGTGGAGCCATGCGGACCGTCGTGCCCTTATTACCATTTGTTCACTACTACCTTCATAATAGTTGCCAGCCTAGGGAAGTCTGCACCCTTGGGCCTGCATTGCCATAACTTCCTCAAATGAACGACTAACAATGGTCTGTACGATATGTTAGAATATTTAAGTGATTAATCATTTGATCTAATGCTATTTTGCGGGGTTTTGGCTAACGTTCCTCATGTTTTATGCTTGAATTTGCTTATTGCTCCTTTGTTTGCAGGATATATGGAACCGACTGCAGGACCTACGAAGGTGGCCGTGGAGAGACAAAGGAAAGAAAATTGCCAAAGCACCTAGGGTTAAAGAGGATAAAGACTAAATGAGGTACAAGTTCCAAGGGGAACCTCTTACTCTAGGGTCACTATAGACTGGAAAGAGATCTCATATACTAATCTAGGACACATTGATATCGATGAATTCAAACAAAGAGTCTGAATCAACCCCACAACAAAAAATACTAGAAGGATTAGAGGCAGTGGATTGGCCAAGGCCACTGGATTCCCACCTGCCCTCATAGCTCTTGAGCTTGTAATGGCTTGCAGGGAGGTATATAAAGAGGAAATGAAAATAATAGTAGACAGGGATGGTGATGTATTGGTTGATCTGTCTTCCAAGTCAATAGGGAGGACCTTTCACATCCCTACCTTCAATGAGATGGAGGAAACATCCAAAGAATATGGTAAGCAAATGTGGGACACTGATCCCCTCAAGTGCAAGAAGCTCATCAATCAGTAATGGCTGAAGGAGAAGAGGGGCAGTGCAAATAAGGTGCCTCAAGAACTCTGTCGATGCAATTTCTACGACGATTACCATGACTTGGTGTGTTGCCAAAAATCGAGGAATTTGTCACTTTTCGCTCATTTGGACCTTTGCCTATGGAATTTGGACCATTTTCAGCCTATTTTTACCCCTTTCCAAGCCTCATGTCAAAGTGTTGTAAAGTGTTGCAAGACATTTTCACACTCTCCTAGGATTTTCATCACTTAATCAACCCTTAATGACCCCTTAATCTTCATACAAGACTTATATTAGAGTGTTTTATGAAGACAATCCTGAAAAACATAAATAATAACATTTTAATTACAAAAAATCAATAAAAAATGCCCAGGCGGACTAGGTCACCACCTTGGGCGACCTAGTCCCATGTGGCTTAAAATAACATTTTAAGTTAATTTCTGTCAAGATTTATGTCTCTAAAACCCTAAGGTCAGTCGGTATGAAGTTATTTCGGGCAAGTTAGGGCATAACTTGTATAAATAACCTCCAAAACCCTAATTTCTCATTAGGTACCTCATTCTTCTCAACACACATTCTTCTCATATCTCACCCTTTCTTTCTTCTCAAGCAAGTTAGGGTTTTACATTCCAAGTCAACAAGACATCATTGCTGAAGTAGTCAAGGGCTGAATCCTCCATTGCTGCAACTTAAGATAAATCATCAAGGCAAGATAAGAACTCCATCACTCCTTATTTCATGATTTCTTGTGTTATTTCATCATTTGATTTGATTATATACAAAAGGGGCTTGACCAAGGCAAGCCCCTATACTTTAACAATCAACATTTCTTCTTTCTCTTTGTGTGTGTTTGTAGATTTAGGTGTTTTGTAGGTGGAAGATCATTCAAAAAATTATCCAAGATCACTAAGGTTGAAGAAACCCTAGTTGAAGCTTGGAAGACCTCTATAGACCAGATTCTTCACTTTCAGGACCAAGTACTTGAAGGAGCAGAAAGTGTGGATCAAGAGCTCCCGTTTCCACCTTCAGATTTCTAGAAAACAAAAAGGGAAATTCCCACTAGTTGTGGAGACCTAGTCCCAAAGTGCATATTTTCTAGAGATTTTTGTGGATTTGGGTACCCATTTGGTTGAAATAAGCCTCAGGTCAGTTTCTCGAAATCACCTCAAAAAGGACTAGATCGCCCAGAATGGCATAAGTGTCCCAAAAGGCTCAAATTCTAGATTCAACAACATCCTCAGCCTCTAATCAAGTCTCCAACTCATTTCCAGGTGCACCCATTTCATCTCCTACTTTTTGTTTTAGTTTAATGTACATTTCTTAGGTCATTTGCATAACATAGTGTGTTTTCCAGCATAGTTATATTTCATAGTTTATTACATTCATAGTTGCATTTAGTTAACTTTCATTTTTTGTTCAATGCATTTAGGGAACAATCACACACATCACATTAAGCCCTTAACCCCCTTTGAATGAAATCCAAGCATATCATTAGGTGAAAGAGAGACATTCATCCAAAAGTTAGCTTCTAGGGTGAAAAACCCTAGAGGCTCATTGGGGGAATCCTACTTCCCTTATCGTGTATATGTTTTTGGTGGTTGACTTGGTAACCCTATTGAGCAGAGCCATGGACCTTCCAACCAAAACATTCTTTCAAGAGTGGATTCTATACCTTGCAGAAGAGATAATCTGAGGGAAAACCAAATTCTACTGGGTTGGAATGATTAGTGATTGCTTGCACGAGCAATTTGTGGCCGTAAAGAAGACTTCACAATTCTATATGATGTTATATCTGGTCTATTTTCTCATTGACCATTCTCAATACAGAGGACTATTTGTGGCACCAATTCCAACTCCAAGAAGGGAGCTAAAAGTATATGACAAGTACCCTTAGCTCCAATACAAGAATTTTAAGGACTATTGTAGAGTCAATGATGCCTTCATCAGGCATATCATTAGGCTGCTTGGAGGTGATTTTTAAAGAAGGGTCTCACATAGCGCCAATGCTTTCATCCACTGTTTTGGATTTCTATTCATCCAATTTCTAAAGTTTACATACATCCGAACTGAGGGTTTCTCAATGAAACCATATAAGCTACCTTGGTACCCAAATGACCAGCTGATACTACTTGAACTCTCCTGGCAGCTACAACATGTACACAACCTCCTAAGCAGCAAGTATAGAATAGGGATCCCTTACCCCCTCATGTTTGGTAAGGGTATGCATGAACTTCACACATCCTAATGTGTAGAATACTCTGATAAGGAGCTAAATGAATACAACTTGGAGTTTTACACCTCCAAACCACAAATGGAACCATACGACAAGCTCAAGAAGATGGTTGGGATTGAGTGCACCCATCTACATAATGTAGAGGAATTTTGGGCTAATCGTAGGGATGATAAGGAGGTGTGTATGTGGCACTACATGCGCATGATGACGCACTTTGTAAAAATAGTAATGTTTTTAATAGTGCCAGATCAAGTTGTTGAAGATAAGAATACTATGGTGGATCTGAGGCATAATGTTGTTGCTAATCTACTGCTACCACTAATCGACTAGGGTGAGAAAAAGGTTGATGATCTTGACATTCTGACAAAGCCTATCAAGGCAAGAAAAAAGTAGTGGATCGATGAGCAAGTTGCTTAATTAAAGTTGCAAGGAGTAACCCTAACATACACAAAACTCAAGGATCCACATGAGAGTGAAACTGACAGTGCCTCTACCACTGCTGCCCTAGTTGGGGGGACTTCAGTGTCTCCTCCCACTACACGGTCAAAGAAGAGACAAGAAGTAGCTGAACACCAGCCCTAGGTATATTCAAGGAATGCCTCGAAAGGTGAACCTTCCAACAAGCCAAAGAAATTGGGCAGTTTCATGAAAAATGCCCACCATCCAAGAGGACCCGCTCCATGAAGGAGAAGAACAAGATGTTGAGTAGCCTAGGTACCCACCTATTACCATCATCATTGCTGTTGTTGCCACCGTTGATCCTCTGCCTACTTCTCAGGCAATGGTTTCCACCTCTCCACTTGTGGTGGAAATTTTGGTCCATCTTGCTTCTACCTCACCTACTACATAGGTCATAGCCATAGATTCCTCATCAGTTACCACTTCCTTGCTCTCTTCCTCATCCATGTATCCATCATCATCTATTCCCCTTACCACCACAACGACAATAGTGCCTACTCTCTCCCTTCCAGAGGTCTTCACCAAATACATGCAAAATATCCCCTCAAAGATTTTTGGAATGTTTACGAATCCTGCGGTATAGGCTGCCCTAGCTCAGGCTATTGCCAATTTCCATCCCCTACTATAACAAAGCCCCCCAAAATGGAAACAACAATGAAAATATTTGAAGAATTTGAAAGACAAGAAAGGGAGGCAATCAAAAAAATAGAGGAAGAGGCAAATGACTACCATGAGCATCCCCTATATCAACATCTAGTGATTGATGAAGTAGTGCACGAAGAGGAGGAAACACAATCCTCTGAGGAAGATGTTGAAGGGCCAGGCACCAATTATATTGTGGAAACACTTGACCCAGATCTTGAGGAGGAATTGGATCAACAACTCAGGGACGTTGGGGAAGAAGTTGAAAAGCATCCCTTTGATGAAGAGAAGGATATAGATGAGAAAATGGAGGATACTAAACCTCCAACAGGGGAGTGAGACCAAAGTCCCGCACATGATAAAGAGATTCCTCCTTTAGAGCAACAAGAAGAAAAAGAAAAGAAAGGAGAAGACAAGCCTGAGAAAGAGGCTGAAACAAGAAAAATCCCAAAAATGGAACATCATGAAGAGCATGGGTGTGAGAAAGAGGAAGAAAGGAGAAAATATGAGGGGAAGGATGGCCCCAAGGAACATACAACCACCGAGTCCTCAAAAAAGGAAGTGGTATTAATTTAGGATTTCGATGAAGAAGAAGAAGAAGAAAAAATAGAGCAAAGGACTTTGGGTGACAAAGTAATGCAAATTCAACACACTCGCGAGGAAGAAGGTGATCACAAATCACCAAAAGGGGAATATTTGGTACTTGAATGACTTGAGAAGCAATTAGAGGAGAAAACCTCGACACCAATGGATCCAAAGGCAAGGTTGGAGGCCATCTTGGCTCGAGCCCAAATAAACACCAAGAAAGAGAAGAAGCCAAGGGTAAGATCTCATCTGATGATGGACGCATCAAGATCTAGGATTGTGCAGATATAAACTACTCCAGTGGTGGGAGAAGAGGGAGTTAGCTATAATATTTCTACCGTTAACCTAGGGATAGCCACAAGAGAGCATAAAATCAACCATCTTCAGGGATCCATCACCACTATTATGCACCAAATAAATAAGGATAAGAGATCTTATGAAGAGCTAAAGGCACAAGTGGCAGATCTAATAGCTTATATTCAACAATGGTTGTCAACTGAGGAGCTCCCCACCATGTCATTGACTACCCCATTGTTGTTGTCCAAATATCACATTAGTAAGCCAAAGAAGAGAAAGAATTAGACAAATGCTATCTAAGATTGGTTCTAGTGTGTGATATATAATGGAGATATGGGCATTGGAGTTACCACCAAAACAATAAACAAGTTCCAAGATCTGCAGAAACAACTAGAGTCTACTAAAAAAACCTTCCACTGCTTCATCGATATATACAAGATCACTTATCCTAAGCTTGAAGCTATCCTAAAGATACTAGATAAATTGTGGGAGAAGGAGCTGTGTCTGGTAGAGAATGATTAGTGGCTTGTTGAAACATGGAAAATGAGTTTAGATCACCAGGGAGAGGTTTTGGAACGGGTGCTCCATGAGCTCAATTTAGAATGGGCCAAGGAACATAGAGAAGAGGTTGAGGACTATCTCAAGCTAATGATAGATTACGAAATGCTGACTCTTGAGCTTGATGCAGGAAAAATCAGGTCATACTTCCATAAGAATATGGAGAACGAGACAAAAAATGTGTTAACAATAGATTTCATGGACTTCGCCACTAATGCTTCTATCTAGTCTAAGAAAATGGCCAAGGCAACACCCAAGTGCTTAAATAATTGGGAACAAATAACAAACTAGTCAAAGAAATTATCTTTTTAGATCCTCCAATCGGACATAGTGGAGTGGGATAAAATTCAAACAATGATAATTTTTTTTTATGGAATATGCCACCACACAAAAGGAAGCTGGAAAGCCTATAATAGATGATGAATTCCTCATAGTGTAGTTGCAGCAAAGGAAATCAACTAGAAGACAAAGAGCTACAGTGCTGCTCACTATAGGACAAACTAGGCTAAAAGACAAAATGTAATTTTATATTGTTATATATTTGGGGGTAGGTAAAACCTTAATTTGTAGTGAATCTTTGCCACACAATGAGATTAAATCTTGTCCATTCATTTTTATTTTTGGAAACTATAAATAGGGGTCTCCTCCTCTCATTTTGAGAGTGTTGAGTTGTTGTAAAGACATGCTACTGGAATGTTAAAATAAATTCATTGAACTTTGGTGGATTATTGAGTTCCTTTGCATGTTTCATGATTCTTCTTCTCAATAGTTAGTGAATTTGAATAGATTAGCTTTTTTGTTCCATGTGTTTTAGTTTTCTTTAGTAGATTAGTTAATAATGTTCATTGGTTTTGAAGAATTCTACTATGTTGATGCCCTTCCTTGTTCATGATTTTTGGTGTTTATTGATGATAAATTGTAGTGTATAGCTAGTTTGAACATTATATGAATGGTGCACTTAAATTATATCTCTTGTTCATGCTTTGTGATGAATGAAAGGTGGAAAATTTGCAGACCTTAGAAGATTGCACAAGTTTCATGAGACTGTAATTTGATTTGGTTAGGTAGAACTTTGTTTTGGGAAGGCTTTCCACTATAGGGTCCTCCATTATCACTATTCATCGATAGTTTCAAGTTCAGGAAATTATTCTCTTCCCTACCCTTTTTCCTTTTTTTTTTTAATAGTGACTTTGAACAAGGTTCATTGCACATTGTAAAGCCAAATCTGAAGTTGAAATAGGAGTTTTAGACTGCTATTTGAACCTATAAAAATTATGCAGTAACTTCCCATCTTAACAATTCCATTGAATGAACCAATTCTCCTCCAGACTAATTTATGTAAGTTTGCCCTATGATTACCAACAATATCACATTAAAACAACTGAGACATTCCCAACATTGTCATGACCTGACACCCGAGAGACCTTGGGGTAGTTTTCAGCAACTTGTTGTTGAAGATTTCCTTTCAAGAGAGGTAGTGCGCTTATGCATTGCCTTTGTTGAGAAGTGCTAAAACACCAAAGAATTTCAACTCAAAATCTCCAAATAATTTAAATAACTTGATTTTCTATTTGATAGCCATATTCATCCCAATTAGCAGGGCTTCATACTCTGCTATGTTATTTGTGCATTCAAACACTAGCAATAATGAATACTTGAATTTAGTGCCTTTAGGTGAGAGAAGCACCACTCCTACTCCATTGCCTTTTTTGCTTCATGCTTCATCAAAGTAAATTATCCATATGTACCATTCTCATTTTTGGAAACATGCTTGTTAATAGGATCAATATTCACTAATTCAGGCTGTTAAGGCTCTACTCTAAAAATTCCTAGATCTACATCATACAAGTAATTCAACTAATTTTGAGCAACATAATCTACAATTTTATTCACTCTTGGTTCTCTATAAAATTTAACCTCTTCACCATTTACTAGTATTGTGGCATATGATAAGTCAATTTACACATTTCCTCCAACTACTACAGTCCATTGTCTTGACAAAAGCATCCCAAACTGAGGAGGTGTGTCAATTACAATTATGCCAATAGTATATACTACTTTTGGATAAGAAAATAACTTTACTTCCATGTCTTTCATGGTTCCCACCACTGGGATTGGTCTATCATCCATGGCATAACACTTGCCACCATTTGTGTCCACCTACATGCCAAGTTGTTTCATAACTCCTATTGGCATGATATTAATAGCAGCCTCTAAGTCAATCATACAGTTTCTCACCATCTTGTTGTTTATAAGTAATGTGGTAAAAAACGGTTCCACCTTTGGAGGATTCATTAATGCATCACCAAGACAAACTTCAAGGATTTTTATATCTCCTTGCCTGTTATTATTTTTATCTCCCAGATTTGTATTTTTATTGGTTCCATTAGATATTAATTGAATAACACTATCTCTATACTCCTTGATCTTCATCATTTCTAATAGTGGCATAGAAATATTCACCTGAGACAAAGCTTGTGTGAAGTCAAATGAAGAGGAGTTCTTAGTTTTAGCCATTTTCTTTAGTTTCAGTGGATCTCCTTTATTTTCTTCTTTTTCCTTTTTATTAGTTTCATCATGCTTGTGTTTGTTTTTCAATTATTTGTCTTCCTTTTTAGGAACATGTCTTTGCTCACTCTTATTGAGTTCTTTATTTTCCACCTTCTTTGTTTTCTCTAGAATCGTCCCCTTTTCTTTTATAAATAATCCCCTTGGAGTGCCTTCATTTTCATTTACTGTTCTTTTTCTTAGCCCATAATTACTTTTTGCTTGTTTAACTCTAACAATGGTTAACTCTTTGATCTCTTCTTCAGTTGGCCTCCTCCATCTTTACTTGTTTGAATTGGGTGGTATAGAAGGAGGCTGCGATTCATCATTACTTTCACTCTCCTGTTCAAAAAATATTTGTTGTTCTGCCATGTGAATATGGTACCTTTGATTGTCAACATCATACTCATAACCTTCTTCTTCTGAAGATGAATATTCTTGTTCAAATGAATGGAGAGTATGAGAAGTTAAGTATATGGTATGATATTCTTCCCCATCATCAACTAGTATTTCATCTTCTTGTATTGATTGGGCTACAAAATAGTGATCTGGAGAATGAGTCAGTTTGCAAACTTGACACCAAGGATTGTTGTTAACCATGTATGCTCCTTTATTTTTTAAGGGATCCAGAGTCTTCTGATATTTAGGTCTATCAACTATGGGTTTTCCATCCTTCCAATTTGTATTATATGGCATATCATGTAGTCTTGGTCTTTCATTTCTATATGTATTCTCCTACCTTTGGAGGTTGCTAGAGTTTTGGGGGACTCTTAATTTATCTCTTTTACTAGTCATCCCAACAACTTTTTTGTTATTCTCAATGGTTAGTGCTATTTTTTGGGCCTCTATTAAACTTCTAGAACATCTATTCTCGAGTTCATATCTTGTTTTTGGGTCAAATTCCTTTAGATAAATACTCAAAGCTGCAGGGTCAGCCAATTTGGACCCATGTGGTATTTTATTGTACAATTTGGAGAACCTCTGATTAAAGTCATAAAATGATTCATTTTGATACTTTTGGATGCTTATCAATTCATGTAAGGCAAAATCAGGAGCACATTGATTCCCATATTGTTCTAGGAATTGATTTTGGAAGTTTGTTATAGAATAATTAAAAAATTTGGGAGCTCATTGAACCAATCCCTTGCTTCTTCAATTAATGACATCATAAACAATCTCATATTTAAATCCTCATACTCCATTCCAATATCCTGTATGAAAGCATTGAAATTTCAGATATGTTCTTCAACTGATACTACATTGTTTCCACTAAAATTAGGAACCATGTTTCTCCAGTTTCTATCCATTGGGTATGGGTATAATTGATATCCTGTTAAATCAAATTGTCTACTTATAGGGTTTTGTGGAGGCAAGTTCAAAGGTGGTGGATTGGGGTAAAATTGGTATCCATGCTAAGGTTGATGATAAACACTGTGTTGTTGATGATGTACATTCTAATGTGGTACATAATGCTAGCCTAGTGGTGGATAATTCTGGGAGGCACTGCTAGTATTTTGAGGTTGGGATCTTGGTGGTGGTATGTTATGTTGGGCACGTTGTCTTAGATTATTACCTGTATTGTGAGGTAATCTTGAAATATCAGTAGCACCAGTGTTATGAGATATTCCTTGTGAGTTACCATTGACACCTTGTTTATGTGGAGGAACATATTTTGGTGGTTTTTGGGCCTAGATGTCTAACAGTTCCATCTGTCGATCTATTTCATGAATTTCTTGTATCATTTGTTGCCTCCTTCTAAGTCACTATTTTTTCCACCCTAAATGTGCTTCAATTTGTTGGTTGGACATACCCCCAAAATCCATGGCACTATGATTGAATAATCCTTCTTGGACCTCTTCTCCTGGCGATGATGTGAGTCCTCTATCATACTCCTCTTGTCTTTGTTTCATTTCTTCCTTAACCTAGGTATTAAATTCTTCTTCTTGTTGAGGGTCTAGTTGAAAATTGAGGACAACGTTACTTAGATCATTTCTTCCAGGTGGTGTAGTGGGTTTTTCATCATTAGAATGGAAATGAGAATTCAAATATTTGAAGGGTTGCTCTGATGTGTTCTCATTATCCTTTTGCTGTTTAGGTATTATTTCATCCTTATTTGTGTTACTTTTCCCATGAGGAGATCCATGCTTATCTGTCCACCTAACATTTTTCTTCTTGGGACTCTCATGATGTAAAGATCTTCTTCCATTCATGTTGGATGATATGAAATATCTCTGGTGTCTGTTATCTATTCTCCGTGATCTGATGCTTATATCATCAGTCATATAAATCCTTCAGAGTTGCCACCTACTTTAATAAGTAGGAAAAATTGATTATATTCTTTCCCAGCGGAGTCTTTACTTTATCATGATATTTTGGAATGACTCTATAGTGGAAGGCTAGGGTTCAAAATTGGCTTGTCCCTGGCAGAGTCACCAATCTATTAGATCTCAAAAATGCAGGTTAAAAATCCTAAGAGGATGCTAGGTTTTATGATCAAAATTGGAACGTTCTTGAACCAATGAATGGAGATAACCTATTCGGTTGATGAGTCCCTGCACTTCAGGCTCTGGTAAACCTAGGCGGGTAGACCTTTATAATTGTGTAGATATAGAGGAATGTGTGATTTCAGTTAAATTGATGGATCTATCCATAGTGACAAATAGTGTGGGATAGATAAAATCTTGTTATCTACTCCTACTCCTAGTACTGAATTTGAAATGTGAATGTTTTTATAGAATTCTAGAATGAAATGGGTAAGACCAATGCCTACTTTAGTTGGGATAATGGAGTAAAGAGACGTGACTTACTTACTAGCTGCAATTCAAAATTGTTTGGAACTAATACTTGTTTATACTTTGTATAAACATGCAAGGATGTGATTGGCAGACTCTTCTTATTAATCCAATTGACCATATCGAGTTATTGTGATTAAGTAAAAAGATTTTAAGCCTTCCTTGAAGGAACCAATTAAAATAACCACATAATGAAAACAAATGTGTATTGACAAACAAAGTAGATTCTTAATTTGAATAACAACACAACATCAATGTGGAGATAACTTGACAATCTTATCAATTACCCAACTCTTCTTACTAATCCAAATGTTACTTCCAAGCTACTATAATCAATCAAAATGATTTTAATTCTTTAATATAAACCAATCAAATTGATCACACAAAAACATCAAGTATGTCTTGATGAAACTGAAATATCAAGTTGGATACACAGATTCAAATAACAAAGAAATAACATTGTGGAGACAACCAAATGATTGCTTAATTCAACACAAAATAGACACCAATATTGAGCCACATAATTAAAAATTCTTCTCCATTATGTATATCTTCAAGTAGTATGCATTATGAAAAAGTTTCTGAATAGATGAGCAAGATTTTGTAATCTATCTTCTTACTATTCCTATTCTAAAGTAAAAAATGTAGTGATGATTCTTTCAATCATCATGATTTCACATAAATATCAATATCTTGAAGGGGAAATGCCTCTTCATAAGAGTCTTTCGAAATTAACAACAATTAAACACAAAGATTAAGCTCTAGTAAGCCATAAATGGACTCTTGTCATATGATCTAGGTAATCCCACCTTCCATGAGTATCAACATCTTCTACAATGTTCCTGGAAGCTATCTCCATGATTACCATCTTCTCCAGGTCTTCACAAGTCTTACCGAGTGTTGTATCCTCATTCTTGGCCACTTACAAAGCTTTGTGCAATATCAACCTGCACTCCTCTATCCATCCATTTTTGTCCTTCAGTTCACCACCTTCCTTGAAAAATGTAGGAACTCCCTTCTTTACAACATCAATGAGTTCCTTTGTATCTGCTTGAAGCTCATCATAGTACTCCTTATGTTTCCTCCGAAGGTATTTAGTAGCTGTGATAGTTTCACTATCAAAAGGATCTTTCTCTTGTGCTTCTTGGATCTTTTCCTGAATTCAGTCATTCAACCTTTTATGCTCTTGAACTGCAACATGAGTCTGGGAATGAGTTCCCCATAACTTATTCATCTAGATCATTAGGTTAGTGTGCCTTTTTTTGTAGTACTGCAGAGAGTGCATCATATTTTTCCTTAGCCACTTGTGCTTCCTCTTGCTTTCCCTTTGACTGAGAGCTCTTCCCTTGTGTCAACAATGTAGTGTCCTTCAAAAATTCATTTTCTCTCAATATTCTTTCATTACTGGTTTTGTACATATCCCTTTCTTTTATCAACATTTGAATTTATGCTTTGTTCAACTTGGCTACATTGATTCCAATGTCAATGGTAGCAACATGATCAACTTCACCCACTTTTAGTGTCATCACATTTCCAAATTCCTTTTCTATGTCAATGATCATAGACTTCTTGTGTGGAGGTTATAGAGCCCAAATCATGAGAGAATTCTCATCAAGATTGTATTTCGATCCTGTATACACTTTTGTGACTCCTTCAGGGTTGAGCTTGTGAGTAGCACTATTATTATGCAAAAAATTGTCAAAAACAAGAGCTGAGTTTAAATCAAAACTAGGAAAGATCATTACTCCAGATTCTGCCAACAATTTTCTTCCTTTTTCTGGGGTCATATTCTTCATCTCATTATCCACATCTAGTTTCAAAGTATTCAACAATTGAGTCTCATTTCTAGGTGTGATACTAGTGATAGAGTCTCTTATTGATTTCCACTTTTGTATGTATAGGAATGATCTGAATTCAGGTGAGTTTATAAACTCATTGTCAAAAACAAAAGATCTATATGCCAGTTGCTTTGTATCTGCATCAAACATTTCATCAACTTCATGTTCTTTACTAGAGGGTTGATAATCTTCAATTCTTGTTTTAGAAATCTTGTCATTCTGACCTTGACATTCCCTTTCACCAGTGGATTCTTCACTTCCAGAGGATAACATTTTTGCCTTTTCTATCTCTTTCAATTTCTGCTCAATGTTCTCGTTATACCCATCGATGGCTAATTCAACCTCCCTTTCCTCCATATTTCTAATTATATCATCTTTTGGGTAAGGTATATGTTCATATCCACCCAAATTCACTTTCTTTCTAGCAACATCAATGTATCCTTTAGGATCAAATCCCTTTCTAGGTGTGGCTCTTTTCAAATTGAACTGTGATAGTTTATCCAAAATTGAATCATACCCCTCCTTCGACAACATAGTAAAATCCCCAAAGCATAAAAGTACTTGGAATAAATGATTGTTTCTCATAGGCACTTAAATTCATAACACTTGAGTACTCCATCTGCCGAACAATTTCCAAGTATGCAATTCTTTTTGGTATTGTTTTTGGTAAAAGAAAGGGTGTATCTTCGAAACCATGTACTCTAATCATGGTGGCATCAACATAACAATACCAATCACCCTAGTTATGTCCAATAGTTTTGGGTCCTTCAAAATCTCTGGGCCTCAAAAATATCTTGATCTCATTAGTTAAGGAATACTCACAGGGGTGATTAAAAATCCTATACAATGTTTTAACAAAATAGTCCTAAAAAAGAACATAGTTAGAATTCAAGAACTTGCTGTCCCAAATAGCAGTCCACAGTTGTATTGGCAATGGTTGGCCCTCCTTATCACATTGTGTAATTTTTAGTTCTTCATGCCACATCCCTATCTCCTGACCATAATATAATATCAAATGTATAAAAATAGAATAATGCCTAAAATGCATTGTGGGGGATCCATTTTTGATCGCGATCAACCCTGAATATATCTCCTTAGCAATGTAAGAGGCATAATAAAATGGTTTGGCATTATGGGATTGAACATCTGCTGCAATCACCATCAGTCCAATTGACAATAATTCAAGAGCCTCATTCCCCAATACTTGACATACTAAGAGGTATGTGTGCTTCAAGTAAGGTTCAAATAAATCAACATGAAAAGGAGGCTCATCGTTATCTTCCAGTGGAATGAGGTTTCCATCTTTTTTGGGTCTATGCAATGGAAATCTCCACCCTTTTTATATTGTGTCCATTCTCCAGTATTCCCTTTCCAAATCCTCATACACAATTGGCTCATCACATGTGCCACTTAGGTTAAAAACCTGTAAAATTGTAGTTTTGGACACATATAAATGACTTTTCTTGTAAATCACAGATAGCTTTCAAGCCAGGGTTGTAATGCTTAGACAATAGTTTCATTAGTTCCACATTCAAAAATACATATGGGATGGCTAATTTCCCCAAATCAAGGTTCCATGGATTACATACTGGTTCAAACCTATTTCTTTGATGATAATGGAACATAAACAACTCATATCCCCTAACAAAAGTCCAAGCATCTCCTATATGTTTACATTTTCCCTTAACTTTTTCTATATCGACCCTCAATTGTGTGGACCTCCTAGCCCTCGACCCTGACCCGAGCAATTGATCAATGAAGTCCTTGTTGAAATTCCTTTCTATTGATTTTAGATCATCCCCTGTTTCAGTCCGTTGTTTCTTGCTTTTGCTCTGACTACCCTCACCTACTTTCTTTCTACCTTTGGTCTTTCCAAAACTTGGGCCTTCCATTTTCAATTCTTTGAATTAGAATTTTCTAATTGCAAAGGAGTTTGTGGACTTCCTTGTGAATTTTTGATTGCACTGTGCTCCTTTAATTCTGCTCGGCCTTTCGTGCTCGCTTGCTGCACTTCCTGATAATTCATTTTGTTCTTAATTTTTGTTGATCATGAATGTTCATATGGAGTTCATTCATGTGGCCATTAATGTCCGCCACTAGAATTGAATGCAATGATCTTTTCAAAATTTGAATTGTTAGAGTGACACAAATGATTGCATCAGTGAGACCTTCTTCACTTCAGGCCAAGTTGTGTTTCTCATTTGGCGCCATCTTTGTTTATATAGTTTTGATTGATCGCCAAGACATAACTGAATGTCTCTTCAATTGGAAATATCCCTTTAGTTTTTAAATCATCAGGACTATTCGATACTTTTATCAATGCTGTACAACAACCTTTTCTATTTTTCTTCAGCTTATATCACTTTAGGGAGAAAATTGGAAGGTTCCACCAATGTAAAGATGGTCTGGTTTGCTCAGAAGTTTCTTCGATCATTTTCCAATGTCTTTCTGATAAGTATAAGCTGTTCTTCAATACCATCTGGATGACATGACCCATCACAAAGAGAATGAGATGCTTCATCGATGTGCTTTGGTCTCCCTGATGTGTTTCTTTTTACCACTTTATCAATAGGGAAGGATCGACAAGACTTTCCCTGAAATCATTTTCATCAATGTGAATTTCATCATCAGAGAGACTTGAGGGTTTCAATCCGATCATATATGTCTCCCCAATATGTTTCTTTCATTGCTTTGTCCATTAGGCTAAATTAGAAAGACTCTCTCTGAGACCTCCTCCATCTGTATGACTTATGAGATCGGTGAGATCCAAGGAGTTCGAGTCGATGATATATGTCTCCCTGACATAACAACCCTTTAGTTTCATCGGTAGGATTTTGTGTGTCTTTAGCGGATGGGTTTCCATCAGTGTGACTTTCGATCTCGACATGAATTGGAAAATTTTCTTCGACTGCTTTGCTCATGTCAATGGACTTACATCGGTGGAAGGATAGGCTTTGTCCTACTGATTATACCATCTTCTTACCTCTTGGGCCTTTTGATTGTTGTGACCTAGCTCATGTCTCCCCAATATTTCAAATGAAGGATTTGTGATGTTTTGATCGAGAAGACAAGTGTATGATCTCTCCAATAAGGGGAAATTATCCATGATATGAGAAGTAGCTCTACTATATTTTGGATAGGCATGAAATGATAATGGAGCTAAATGATGAAATGAAAAATGGGAATGAAGAGTAAAGATAAATTTTGAGGAAGAACTCAAAGGCACATAGATCAATTGATTTTTGTGTTTTTCTCTATCATGATCAGGGGAGTATTTGTATGTAGAAGGCCATATTATTGGTACTATAGAATGGATCTTATCACATAAATCTCACTGATTTGTATTGATGTGAAACAAATTTCTATGGGGACTAGGAAATAAGCAGGTGGAGGCTGGTGAAAATGTGAGAATTTTCCAGTCCTAACACATTGTAATAAGGTCGAAACAAGACCATTTTAGCATGATTGATGTCATATAGAATCCGTTTTAGGCATTGGTTCAAAAAGTTGGTGAAACTTGCTTTTGCAACTTGGAATTTTTGCATGTTTGAGGAAGCTAGACAATCACTTGCGTAATCTTGTTTTTTAACTGATGTTTTTGAGCCTTTCAAACTTCGAGGCATCAACATTGTAATGTTTGGTGAAGAAAAATAGTAAAAGAAGCTCTGTTTTCTAGTTTTTTGTGCAATTTCTGAGTTTGCAAGCTATGTACGACCCTGTACAGTACTTTCATGAGTTGAAAATTATATTGAAGGTGTATACATAGTTTTAGATTTCTTTTGAGCTTAGTGTGGTGAGATTTCATTAGGAATAAATCTTGTTTTATGTATTTCTTCTTAGATCGCTTGGAAACCCTCACTTTCAAGGGTTTGAGATGAAAAATTTAGTTTTCTAACCATTTCACCGTTGTAAATTAGTCAAGCTCAGTGGAATGATAGATTTAGGAGGTTTTTTAATGTTTATTTTGTTTTTCAGAGTAGGGGATGAAGCTTAGTGTAGGTTTTGACAAAGCCTCATGTGTTAGGCTAGGTAGGGTATCAAAAGAGTGGGACAAAAAATAGGAGAAGTAATTTGTTGCTAAAACTTGGTGTTTGTGACCTTATGTGACTGGTTTGTGATGGTGATGAAGTGTTTAGGTGATTGGGAGAAGGATTTCTAGCACTTTCTTTGTAAAGTGGCCTAATTTGGCCTTGTTCTCACGTGTAGTAGTCCAATTCAGAGTGTTTTGTTCCAAAATAAATTGTCTCTAGGAAGATATGTTGAGTACCAGCCTAATGGGTATCTAAAAAGGCCAGGTTCTCAATGTGAGACAACTTTCTCTAAAAGATAAGCCTAAAAAACATCATTTTGGTGATCTAGTTGGGAAAACTTGCATCTTAGTGAAAGTCACCAATGCAGGGGTCTTGGACCCTAAGTTGTGATTGATTTGTGTAGTGTTGAGTCTGGTAAAGATAAATCCACCCCTAATATATATCAGGGATATTCCACGCTTCTTAAATGAAGGAGTTATTGTAATCTAACATCCTTTTGTGTCAAATTTTTGCAATGTCACTTTAGTGGGACATCATCAACTGGTCACCGTGGGATATGATTTTTTGAGGAATTATTTTTTTTCATTATTTTGATAAATTTATGTGAATATTACATTCTACTACTAGAAACATTCTATTACTTAGTGTAGATACTGAAATCTACGAAAGAGACTTAAACAATTTCATGTTGTTAGCACAAGTCAGTTTAAATCAGCAAATTTAACATCCCTATGAAATACTTAATCATGTTCAAATATGCAACTAATGAGAAGAAAACAAACTAAACAGAAGCATATGCAAAAAACATGATTAAACCCTTATCTCATAGTGGATTGGTGCCACTTTGTTGTGTAGGAAGCAACCCTTTCCCAACCCCTGAATTGCAACGTTGATGATTGTAGATGGTGAGATTGATCCAATTTGATAAAATTGGGCATAGCCTAGTTATGAAATTGTAACAACTATGAATACTTGAGTGGAAATGGGCAAAATTAGCTCTCAATGTGAAGAGAGTAACTTTGCATGAAATTGTGGATGAATTTGAGTATAGTAAGTTTACTCAAAATTGTGGATCCTTGAATGAGGAGAGAAGCCTCCAATTTATAGATTTGAATTTGGAAGAGAAATCAATATTTGGGCAATGTGGGACTATCTTTCAACCAATGGTTGAATGCCACATGTCACCATGTGAATGGTTGATGGTTGTGCACATTTTGACCAAAGTGCCAATAAATGCAATTAGGTGGAATTTGAAATTGAGGGAATGAAATGTGAGAGGGAAAAGGAATGAAATAAATACCACTTGGCTCAATGAACAAGGACATGTAAGAGGAGTGAATGCCTTGTTGGATGTACAAGTCCATTTGGACTTTTTGAATTCAAACTTGAGAGAATATTCCCTTTTGATGCCATGTGAGGGAAAATAGAGATTTAATAAATGAATTAAATCTATTTTCATGTGCAAGTTGCATTCTCTAGAAGATTTTAGTGATAGGGATTAACTTAATCAAGATTTTGATTAATTTAATGGGAGGTTTAGATGATTTGACAATTTTGACTTAAATTGATGAATTGATTTAAATCAGAATTAAGAGGAATTGATTAATTAAATAAATGATTTTGATTTATTTAACTAAGGAGAAAAATGTTAGATTAAATCAAATAAGGTTTAATTTATTTAATTCAATAAGAGGACTTTAGAAACTTTAATCAAATAAAATGATTTATTTAATTAAACAGAGATATAAGATTAATTAATTAAATTAAATCGAAAGATTAATTAAATTAAATTGATTAATTTAATCAATGGAGGAGAAAGACTTAATCCAATAAACAATGATTTATTAAATTAAGAGACAAAATATGATGAAAAGCTGAGAGTATGATTTAGGAGGAAACCTCGTTAGTAATTAGGATCAAGTGTGCCGAACCGAATTGTACATTTTCCATGTCTACACTTAGTAACTTTCTTATGTACATTTCTCAAACACCTTTCTACATGTTGTATTATCAAAGCTATAAATGTCAGCATGTATATATTTATATTATTTTTATTAAAATTAGTTTTATATTATTACATCTTTATTCTATGTTTTTTAATATAACAATTCAATAATTATCTTGCCGTCTTCTTTTTATCAATTTCTGCAATTTTGCGGGATTATTGTTCATTGAAGAAAATATGGTTACAAAATTATGAATTAACACCATATGTACTTGGGAAATTTGTAGAAGATTCATAATTAAGTTCCTCTTTAATCTGAAGTGAGTGAAATGATTGATTTGATAACTTGATATTTAAAATGGAAGAAAGTATGGTACATGTTTTCTTTTTACGAATTTTCATAATTTCGTAAGATTATTGCTCATTGAAGAAAAGTGGTTGTGAAACTATAAATTAACACCATATGCACATACAAAGCAAGCGATTTGATAAATTGATATTGAAAAATGCATGACATACTGTACATGATGATGTCATGAATCCAATTATCAATTAAAATAAGATTTGTAATAGATTTCATGTCGTTTGAATGGTGTGCTTGTCAACTTGAAAGTTGAGGTATAGTTTGCATGTATCTAGACGTCAAATCAAAATAAACCTTATAAGTGGATCTCACATGATTAAATTTGGTTACTTGGTTAGCACAAAAAAATAGTTATACCTCACAAAAATCATGAGTAAATAGGTATGGTGAGCTCATAAATATCCCATAAATAGGGATGGTGAGCTAACCTAAAATCATTCTTAAAAAGATTAATTTTTGAGTGCAATGTTCTAAATTATGATAAGCATTTTCATTTTGTAAGCTTAATAATGAATAAGATGATGTGGTATTATTGGGGATACTCTAAGTTCTCTTGCCTCCAGTTATGTAGTTACAGAGTAAAAGAGAGACAAATCTCCTTCAAGTTCAGAATGGGTGGAATTGGAAAGAAGTTGATCTAGTTCACCTGGGCCTTGAGCCAAGTTTTGAACCAAGATGAGGAGCTCTAACATGGAGATAAGTGCTTTCACCAAGAGTGTGGCCACATAAATATTTTAATCTTGTTCACATTGAAAGCCATCGATTTTTCATACTTCATTTTGATAGAGGCCCTCGAAAAGGAACTGTGGACTTTCAAATTCATTCTATGCTTTCCTGGTGCCTTGGAGCTACCTAAAGATGGTGGTAGCAAATTTAGTACCCCTTATCTTCTACATAATTCCAATTGGTAACCATGATGGGTATATTTTCTATATTCACAACTCCCCTTTTCCCAACATGTTAGGAAAGCCCTATGGATTTTCAAAGTCATTTTATGTTCTTTTGGTGGGTCAGATTGATGATATTATGCAATATCATTTATATTAAATGTTTTAATTATCAGCTCATACTTCACCATAGTGGGATGCAAAACCAAAGTACAAAATTTTCCATAAATCTAGAACCATAGTGGTGGATTGGAGCTATCATGTGAAATCCCAAGTTCCCAAGCATGGTTGGCAAGCCCCATGGTTTGAGAATATGATTTGCATCCCATAACACCACTACTAGCTTGGAATAAATTATGTTTGATGTAAAGTGACATGTGTCATTTATGCAAGAGCTTGAATGCTCTACTCATCTTTAAAAATCTATGTAACATTGTAATTCAATTGTTAATAAAATTAAAGTAAATGGTTGTGTTATTCTTCGTTATTCATTTACAATAAATAATTATTTTGTGTGTTCAATGTCTATTCAAATTATAGGTAATTAGAATTAATGTTACTAGCACTTGCACCTAAAGGAGGTTCAAGGATTACACCAATTAAAAACTATATGTATGTTAATATGTTACAGAGTATGTGTTTGTGCATGGATAGGTTGCAAGTTGAAAGTTCTAGTTGCATGTGGCTAGATTAAACCCTACAAGATTTTTGTTTAATGTCTCTATTGGGTTTTCTTCGAAGGTTAGGGATGTGAGAAAATGACGACACATGGAAAATTATGTGGGTCCATAAGATGATTCAAGATCTATATGTGACTTACAGAACCATGAAATAAGGACACATGAACTCTTCTCAATGTCTCCAATGGGTTTTCTATTGAAGGCTAAGATTGTGAACAACAAAATGACATGTGGCACAATCTCATGAGGATTTTGTATCCTAGCACACTTGAAGTTTAAAACAACTTTAAAACACATGTTTGTATCATAAGTTACTTGAACGTTCAATGAATTTTTGATGGATGCTTGTAGTTGAATTCCAAAATGAAATGCATAAAGCGCTAGGCTTGTGAACTCAAACCTTCAGAATCACCCTATAACTGTTTGATTTACAGAGATCAACAATTGATAATTTATTTGAAATAAATCATTTGAATGATGTCGCCTCTCACTGACAATGATCAATTAATAGAAGGTGCAAAAATGAAGGACAATTATTGAACTTATTTCTAAGTGTCTATACAAAATTGTAATGTACTAATTGTGTAGTACAAAGGTAACACGTTTCATTCACTTTAATATTTGAGAAAAAGAAAAAAGAAGTGAACTTTCTACAACTAAGTGATTTTATTTTTAAGTGAGAGGATCAACACATAGGGAGATTGCTCATTGTAGTGCACCAAGGAGATTGTGGGTTCCAACACAACCAATCCATGCCTGTCAGTGTCTCTATATTAATATTTTCAAGAATCAACATTCGAGTAAGTGAAAGACAAAAATCCTATGTTTCATCATTTCTTAAATTCTTATTTTTTCAAACTTTGGGTTTAGGGTTGAGAACTTGAGAGACTTAAGAAAAAATAAGGACTTAAGAAAAAATTCACACTATACAAACATGTCTACCACAAATCCCATACTAGTTGTTGGAGGAGGCAAAGAAAAATAAAATAGAAAAATAGATTATGCTGGAGTGCTTAAAACCCTAGGTTTTAAAGATGAATACCATGATATTTATGATCCTTAAATCTATGGTAGGATTACCTCAAAACTTATATTTTCATGTGAGAATAAGGTTGCAAAGCAAATGCAAATGCAAAATAATCAAATAACGCCAATTAATAGTGTTGTTGCATGCGGGTAATTAGATTAGGGTGCATGATGTTACATGAGGTTTTCCCTTGCCCAAATTTTTTAATGGTTTACGTCCACAATTATGATGATAACAAAAGAGTAATTGTTAAAAAATATAGCAAAGAAGAAATGTTATCCATTAATATAGAAGAATTTTGGAAATGTGTTGGGGTTTACAACCAAAAAATTTGGAAACATCCACATTGATGTAGAAAATCTTGCTAGTGATTATGAAGCAGTCGATGAAGGGGAGAACAATAAATTTCTAATTAAAATAGTTCAGAGTAGTAATAGTAACTTATTCAAAAATAATCATAAGCCTCTTTATGATTTGAGAATTTTTAAACCATGGGTTCAAGATACTATTTCCGTGATAGCATTTTACCTTAGACTAGATAGCAATCAGGAAGTGGGTGTAAGTCTCCTTGAAATGGTATATAATATCCACTATGGTAAGTAGCCTACCAAATATAAATTTCTTGAGCATATTGTATAATCAATGCATAATATTTTTTAATTGAATAAAGGAGGTTTAGCTAAGACATTTAGGTTCACAACCTACTTGTGCTATTTTTTTCTATTCAAATTTAGTAGAATGTTTCTAAACAACAAGCTTCAAATTCAACCCTATACGAATGCTAAGGAAAAAAATGGCTACAGTATATGATTGGACCACTAATATAAGGATACATGATTCTAAAAGGAACTATAATAATTTTGTAAACTACTTCTTGGCTCCATTGTACCAAGAAATTACAAATAATCCAATGCCGAGATTGCTTATGTCTTATAAAAATTACATTCAACTAGGAAAATAAATGCAATTGGCTGATTGGTACTTAATGGAAGAATATACCATGATAAGATTTTATGGATCAGGAGTAGAGCCATACAAAATTCCAACACATGTGATCAGAAAGGGTTTTTTCATTAGAATATGTATGACATATGGAGATTACTAATCAAATATACTTTGTTAGTCATCAAAAGAAGAGCATATTTCCTTCTTTACCTTTTTCATGTGGAGGGTTCACATTCAAGAGAAAATAATTTAGTGTTGTACATGATATTTTGAATTTTTTTAATTTTATGGTATCTCTCATTGGTTGTATGATCCATTTGACAACATTAAATCAAGGATTGTGGCCAATAAGAATACTGCAAGTAGAATTCAACATCAAAGTAAACCCTTGCTTGAAAACTTGAGACAGAAGGATTCTTGGTATGAGGTCAAAATAGAAATGGAGAAAATTGTTGTTGAGAGTGGTATTTATTTTGAATAATTGACAACAAAAATTATGACATTGCACCAACAAAGAGAAGTGAATCAAGAGGTACAACAATTTTATGAAAAAATTTGATCTACCATATACTAAAGTAAAAATACTAGAATCTCTAAATATGGATTGTAGAGACAAAAATTGGTCACAATAAAAAATTAATGCCTTTTGGTCTATGATGAAGAATCTAGATGAACCAAAAACTAGTGCAGTGTTTGAAGATATCAAAGAAGATTTTGCGTTTAGTAATTTTTGGAATAAAGAGAATCCCTATGAACATGAAGAAACTGATGATGAACCTAATGATTATAGGGAAGAAAAAAGTGTATAATAGTAAGACAATTCAAATCTGGTTTAAGTGTGACCATAAAACAAACATATACTTCAGGAGTAGCCATAGCCAAAAAATGGGGTTATGAATATGGTGGTTTGGGGTCCAAGGAACAATGCATTTGGAATGCAATAGATGTAGGCCATAGAAAACCTAGTGATTTTTAAGGCCTTAGAGCTGATAAAATAGACCAAGGGAATATAAGGACACTTGAAACAATTCATTTTGTTACAACTTCAAGTTCATTTCATAATCCTCATGGTTAGATACAATCACAACTAAGACGTGCCCATGGTGGAGAATCTACTGCAACTGGCACTGCCACTAGTGGTGATGGTATAGGTAGTAGTACTAGTAGTTGTCAACATGTGCTAAAACAAAAAATTACATGCAAGAGGCCAATAATACAAGATACTACACAAACACTCAATGATCAATGCATTTTGAAGAAGCATAGGATTATGATAGGTCCAAGTCCAACTAGCAGTACTAGTACCACTACCTTAATTTCCACCCCAAAGGAGTTATTTCCAAGCACTCCTTTAGTTAGTGTGATTGCAACAATAATAGCTACTACTTAACCTTGAGCTCAGTATCAGATAATTAGAGATGTTCCCATCACTATAAGTACTCCTTTTTCATTAAAGCATTCCATTATTTATACATCCCCAAGTTTTGATTACAATGATGAGTTTAAAAAGAAATAAAAAGTGTATAAAAAATAAAGGAAGCAACTGATAGAGAGTTCATCTCCTATAACTTTAGACCCTAAAACAACCAGGGTATTACCCATATTTGACCCAAATAAAGAAATCATGGAGTACATGTTTCCTGTTCCCATAGTTTAAAATAAACCAAAGAATCAGATGGATCACTTTGAATTTCAAGTGAGTAGTTTCCAATTTGATTTTTCTATATACATTTTTTTTGACAAAATAAATGTATCCAAGAAGAATAATGAATTGATGTGCACATCATTTCTAAAGAAAGAGAGAGAAAAAAGGTTGCAGATTCAAATAGAAAAGTTATAGGAATACCTATTAAATGAGAAAGCAAAGAGAAAAGTAACAGATAACAAGAGCAATGAATTAGAAAAAAGAATAAAAAAATCAGCCTCGACATGTACAAACAAAGAGGATAAACAAATAGAGGTGGAATTGAATGAAATGAAGCAAAGGTTAGATGAGAGAAAAAATAAATATCATAAGTAAAAATCCACTTCAGAAAAATTAAAACAAAACCTGGAGAAACCAAAACAGTGGGAACAAAAATTGGAGGAAGAGAGAAAAAAAAGTGAAAGATTGGCGGTAGAGCGGAGGGAAGCAAAAAATGAAATAAACTCTTGTCAAAATAAGTTAACTGCATTTTGTAGAGAAATAATGAGGCATATGAAATAAAACATCTAGGAGGAAATAATGCAAAGGATTGATCATTTGTGTGAATTGTTTCAATTGGTTGATGATCTAATAGTACATAATAGGAAGCTTAAGAAATACGTAGGGACAAAAAAAATGTGATTTCAATAGAGAAAATTGCAAATAGTCTACAAAGCCAGTGACAATGAATTGAAATCAAAAGGAACTGATGATCATATTGTTTCCTTAATGAAGTTGTCATCTATCATTCAAAAGTGTTTGAGAATACATGAAACAAAGGAATTTCCGGACCAGATTGCAAAAAAGATGAAGAAGCTAGATAAAAAGGTAAGGAACTTGGTAGATCTTAGTTTTACAAATGATTTCAAAAAAAAATTGAGCGATTCATTAGAAAGGATGATTTTAGAAAGATGGAGGATACAAGGAAGATTGATTTGGACCAGTTACCTCAGAACCAAGATGAGGCGAACTATTTGGATTCAATCAAACCATTGATAACCTTGAATAAAAATTTAATTGAAACATTCAAGTCAAATTCCAATTTCAATCATGAATTGTTAACAAATTTTCAAGTCAGACACTATCAATTAGAACAAATGACACTTCCATCAGATGAACAATGGAGCATGCTACAAAATTTGATAGAATGATTCGATAATATAATTTTCCAACTCTCTATATAGATTTATCTTTGAGCAAGATTTTGCATTGCCTCTATGTATTCCTTCATTTGAAAATCAATAAAAAACTCAAATTCAATAATGTGTTCAATTATTTGTATTATTTATTTTCTCAAATGAAGAAAAACTCTAGTTTCTACTACTAGATATACATTAAATGATTGCTAATGTTCATTGTTGTATATGATACTATTGTTAATATGTTATTAAGCATTGAGTTGAGTGATGAATCACTGAGTACATATAAAACTTATCAGTATGACACAATTAAAATATGAAATTATTAATATGTTAATTTATTCAATTTGATTCATAATTTGAAATTTCATGGAATATAATTTTAAATGTCATCAACTACAATTTGGAATACAATTCATGAAATGCAATATAAATGCCTAAAAAAATGCTAAATCACTTCCATTTTCCAATTCACATCCTGGTCCACTCTGACGATGAGATTGAGAGCCATCTTGACTCTGAGTCTAGTCTTCATTTTATTCGCCCTACGTACGTCTTCTTAATTGCATCTCAAGTTCAAGATTCATTCTGTCACTGTCATTTATGCCACTACCACTAACATTTGAAATGTTGCACAACCCTCTTCTTTCACATATGGACTTCTAGATTTTGATTTCCCTTTCAAAAGGAAAACTTCAAACATTGTACCTAATTGCATACACCCTCAAGAAAATTTCCAAATTCTTGTCTAGTTTATTTCTTATCTTTGATTTTAAAAACTCCAATGCATTGAAAACTCTCTCATCCTCCACTGACCTCAATATCGTTGTTTGACATAAATCAAAAAGTTTGTGAATATTTTGATATTGAACCACACAATATTTCACTATGACTTAATGTTTCCAAAACCTTTGTTATTGATCCCGCTTCCATGGGACTCTCTGTGGAGTGAAACTAGTCCATCATACTTGTTGCAAAATGGTGAGCTTGTTATCTAATCTTAATTTGGCTTATAATTCCTCCTATTTTTTATCCATTATAGTATTATGAACTTTTGGAAAAATGTTAGACCAAGGTAATTATTTTTTTATGATTTGTTTTGGGTTATGATGGTTGTTTGGGATCCAAAAATGAGTATAGATAATATACATGGCTTCAAGTAATTCATCTTGAGGGAATTGTTCATTAATCTTTGTGGAAAGAGTTTTTGCAACATATTTTAAAGTACCACTTACAAATTTAACAATGTTGTTAAAATATTCCTTTGTAATAGGTACTTCTCTAGTAGAGCACTTGATCATTGTACAATAGTGCATTGGTATCTCAAATCCATGTACAAAGACACATAACCGCCTGTTTGCATTAAATTGTAAATAATTTTTAAGATTATTCAAATCTGTAATTTTTTGCTAGCTTAGAAATTTTAAACTTTGAAATGGATAATCTATTAGATATATATTATTGAGGGTCATGCATGTCATTCTATGTAGTTAAGTATATTCATAGATATACATAGTTATGTCTGGGGATTTCTTCACAAGATTTTTAATTTCATCCAGTATGGGGAGAAGACCAATTAAAGTTAAGAGTGTTTGTATTTTGCTTAACCTATGTAAGAGGTCAGGAGCTTTGTCTACTGTGTGGTGATGTTTGTACATTACTCCAATCAAGGATCAATATTCTAAAAAAATTCGTTGCATTGGTCCATGCAAGGAGATCCATTTGGTATCAACATCCTTAAGAATCTTGTTTCCTCCTATTATTCCCTCAAAATTTTAAAATTCCACAAAATGTTTGAGACTTTGGTAAAAGTATGCGTAGAGCTCGCAAACTAGATTTTCAATTTTTGATACTACAAGAAACTTTCTTACAATTTTAGATGCTAAATTCATTATGTGGGCCATGCAGTGAATGGAAATCATGTATGGTGAACAAGTAGTTTGTAACTTTATGCAAAGACCACTCTTGTGACCTTACATTACTGAAGCTCCATCAACTCCTACACACACCAACTTTTTGGCAATTGTGAAGTCATCCATACCTCTAATTTCATTCAAAGATTTCTTAACTAGTTCAAATAGATTTTATGATTTCAATCTGTCCTTCATTTATGAGCATAGAGTAGATGAGGTTGGCGGACATGTTGGTGTACAGTATGCACATGCATACATACCCAATAAGTATTATCTACTACAATAACTTCATCTAAAGATATTGTAATTAAGTTTGACTCTTTTATTTTCTCTTGTAAATCTTATTTTTCCACCTCAACAAGATGACTTTCCCATTTCCATCCATTGGTTATTGACCAATGTGTGCTAGGAAAGTGAGGAACACCCAAAAAAGATAATAAATTATTATACTCTGGGAAGTCTATTATAAGATTCCCACTGAACAAAATATAAAAAACAACACTCATCTGAACAGTTTTTCCAGTTGTTCTCATGCCATTATCTTTCCAATTTGAGCTTCAATTGAACCTCTACATGCAACAAGCTTCATCATTCTTTGCATATTATCATCATATTCCAAGACATAATTAACATGAAGACATTCTTCCTTTGATTTCCATCTTACTACTAATTTTTCCTTTTCATTTATGATTTTTTTTTCATAAAATTTACTGATATGCTTTTCTATAGTGTCAAGCTTTAGCTGTAACTTCTTGTCTCTTTTAAATTTCCAACTATAAATCTTACACTTGCATTTTATTAGAGGTTAATCTTTGTTTGCATTCTCCATGTAGAGGAGGGGGACCAAACACTCAGGACCTTGGGTCACAAGAGGGTCTAGAATGACTAGTTTCCCTGATCTACCTCAAGCTAGATGGAAGGTGTAGGAAAATTGCAAGGAATTTAAGGTAGAGAAAGAAGAGCACTCTTAGTGTTTCTATCCTTCTACTAACCCGAGAGTTTCAAGGGGTTAAGAGAGTAGGTTTTTGGATTTCAAACCGTACCTCGAATAAATCTCTGCTAGAGGACATCAATGTGGAATAGGGATGACAACATGATGCGCTGGTGTCTCACTGGTGCACTGGCATTCGTATGGACATAAAGTATGAGACACATTGCAAAATATCAAGAAACAAGCTAACTACTTAAATAGTACACTTTAATGCAATAATGAAAGTAGAAAATGAAAAAATAACGAAATAAAGAGATATGCTTTAAAGTTCTAACTAGAATTTGACAAAGGTGAGAGGTGGTGAAAATACAACTTAAAAAGGGTCAAGCCTCCCACAAACTCCACATGAATGAACACTTACACACAACAAAACGGGGAAAAATGTTGGGGCTGTTTCGGGGCTTGCCGCAATCAAACCCTTGTTTCAGTGTTCTCACCTCCACAAACAACCATAATAGACATGAGATAGAAAATATGATAAAGAAAGCAATGGAAGAAATACCAAGAAAGAGGAACAATGATATGCTATGAAAATAAAATACAATGCTAAAATGAAACATATATCACCTCCACAACAAGGTTCCCTCGAGAATGTGAAGGGAGATGCGAGATCAAAAGCTTGAAGGTGCAATCTTCAATACAACAATGAGAGTAAAATCTAACAAAGTGGTGCTTTAGAGCTTCAATAATGGTGAGAAAAATAGTGTGTAGCAGTGAGTAGAGTGTAGAAGATCAAGAAGAGTGTGCAAAATTTCGTAGAAGTTGAAGTGAATGAATGAAAAATAAAATTCTAGGTGAAATGGAGGGAAGGAATTTGTTTGAAGTCGGTCAAGAGGTACAGGAACGTTACGCTACGTCACTAATGGTGAGTGTAACACCCTTGTAGATTCTAGAGGCGGGAATCCTATCAAAATGGTAGTGTTTCGCATAGATGTTTGTGTGTCGTGCTAGCGTCCCTAACAAAAATTCCCTTATTGACACTACAAACAACCACCAAGTGGGTGGGAATCAGATGGATGAGGTGGAAATGCATTGTTAGATTTAATTTTTCTAAGATGAGGGGATGCAAACAAGGAATTTTTAGGGGGTACAAATTCACTCCATTACACTCCACTAGTTCAATGAATGGTCAATTTGACACCCAATCAATCTAAAAATTCCTTTCCATATCCCACTCACACCTCATTTTTTATTTAGCTTTTTTTTTGTCTTCCTTATAGCAACATCATCTACAATGTTGATATTTTCATCCAAGTCAATTAACTCATTCTAGCTAACTAGGGTATCCCTTGGAACATCTTCTGTGACATTTTCATCCTCATCTGACTTAATTAACTCAATCCCATATTTTATTGAGGTATTTCCAATTCCTTCTTCATTAATATTTGGTGCAAGAGTTGATGATGTAGCTCCATCTTGATCTGATAGATCATAAAAATTTCCAAAGTAATACTTTATGGTTGTTGGATAGGACAACTGAGAGGGGGGTGAATTAGTTGTCACTGATTTTAACCTTAAATTCAATTAGTGAAACTAACACATAAATTGATTAAGTGATTATCCATCAAATGCCAATGCACAAACACAATAACACCAAATTTATGTGGAAAACCCAATGAGGGAAAAACCATGGTGAGGATTAACTCACACTATATAGAATATCAAAACTGATTACAAAAAGGCTCACTACCTAGAATAAGGACTCACTTTTTGAACTCACTATCCATAGGGCTACAACCCGGATGGCTCATTTCCATAGAGATACAAAGAATGCAAAGAATATTTGTTACAGAGATCCAAAAATCCCAATGCAACAAAGGATTCCACCACAATCACTAATCCACTTGCATGCATGAAAGAGTTTACCTTCTGCTCACTGCATCTGAAAAATCAGTGTTAAGCTTTGTACTAATCAACCAGACATAACTCACACACTTTCAGAATAGCATCAAATTCACGTTTTCTCTTTCACTTATCTTCCTTCTTTTCTTATGTACACTTTTCTTTGCTAGCGCATTGTATTAATACCATCTCCAACTTTGAAAAGATGCAAAAGTCGGCCATCCAGCTTCAAATTTAAATTAGGTCGATGCTAAACATCCTAGGGTGGAATTAGAATGAGGGTGACCCAAACATACGCTTCACCGAGAACCATAATAGATCTAACACGTTTCATCAACTTTGAAGATAGTGCTTGACACACGGTCGACCAAACTAGTGTAAAACATAGATCAATTAAGCTTGATAATTCCAAATGCCAAAACCATATTCAATAGAACTGGGGCAACACAAATCTAGAACCATAAAGAGAAATCCAAACCAACATCAATTCTCATAGACCTCAACTAGAACATAGAAAACATAGTTCACAAGTACCAGAACAACATCCTCAACAACTGACAACCTGTAACCTTTTTATACAATTTTATCAATATCCTCAACATATACAGTCAACAACTAGTAGATAACTAGGTTATTGGTTGACATCAATGAAAACACTTTCATTCCTCTTTCCATTCTTGTAACAATCTCCCTCTTTGTCATTGATGGCAACACATGATGTGAAAAAAAGACACACACCAGCTTTGAAAATACTTCTCAAGATTTTTCTTTTGCTTCTCCCCTTTAGAAGATCATCTTCCTCACCACCTACTTTCTCTTATTAGATTTCTTTCCTCTTCACATGATATTTCTCTCTTTTTCACATGCTCTTTCTCTCCCCCTTTGACATCAATGGCAAAGGCAAAAGATATGTTCATTGAAACTTACTTTGACATGAAAATAGAATACTCATAATGACAACACTTAAAACTGCTTTCTCCCCCTTAGAGGTAGCCACCAAAAACATCATTCCAAAAAGATAGAACCATGAATCCACTGGATTGATGCATCTCCAAATGCATATTAGTTTGTAAAAGGAGGGGCAATAACCCCTAGCTTATCTCAGAGATATTCAAAAGTATCTTTAGGAAGAGCCTTTGTAAATATATCCGCAATCTGTTCTTTTGTTGAAACATAATCAAGCTTGAATTCATTCTCCATGACCTTCTCTCTCAAGAAATGATACTTGATAGATATATGCTTCGTTCTTGAGTGCATTACAAGATTCTTCAAAATGTTAATTGCACGTGTATTATCATAGAAGATAGGAATACGATCATCATACAACACTGTGATATCCTTCAATGTCTATTTCATCCATAAAAATTATATACAACAAGATGTAACAATAATATACTCAACTTCAACAGTAGAAAAAGATATTGAATCTTGCTTCTTACTCAACCATGCCACCAATCTACATCCAAGAAAGAATGCACCACTACTAGTACTCTTTTTGTCATCTATACTTCTAGCCCAATCTGCATTTGTATAAGCACTAAGTGTAAAGCCAATATATTTAGGATACCATAATTCATAATCTACAGTCCCATTCAAATATCTAAATATCCTTTTAACTGTAGTAACATGTGTTTCCTTTGTATCTTCTTGAAATATAGCCACAAGACAAACTGCATGCATAATATCTGGTCTAGTAGCAGTCAAATATAGAAGTCCGCCAATCATAGATCTATAATTTCTCTGATCAGTCTTAGGTGAATCATCATCTTTACCCAACTTAAAACCAGTCACCATAGGGGTACTTACCAGTTTGGAACCATCCATTCCAAATATTTTCAACATCTCTTTCACATACTTAGATTGTGAAATGAAAATTCCTTCCTCTGATTGATTAATTTGTAGCCCAAGAAAGAAATTCATCTCGCCAAACATAGACATTTCAAATTCTTTCTACATCTCTTCCACAAATATTTTTCACATCTTTTCATTTCATCTAAAGATAATGTCATCAACATATACAACAACAATCAAGATTTTTTCATTTTCAATCTTGAAATATAAATTACTATTTGTCGTACCTTTGTTAAATCCTTGCTGACTCAAACACTTATCTAGCCTTGCATACCAGGCTCTAGGAGCTTGCTTCAATCCATATAAGTCTTTCTTCAATTTGAACACTGTATCTGATTGATTTTTTAACTGAAATCCTTCTGGTTGCTCCATGTAGACCTCTTCTTCTAGTTCACCATTCAAAAATGATGACTTGACATCTATCTGTTAGACTTTGAAATGTTTATAAGCATCCAATGCTAAGAACACCCTTATAGCTTCCATTATTTCTATCAGAGCAAAATTCTCTTGAAAATATATACCTTCTACTTGCGAGTAGCCTTTACACACAAGCCTTGCTTTGTTTCTGACAACTTTCCTATTCTCATTCAGCTTGTTTCTGAATACCCATTTTGATCCAATGATATTTTTGTCTGCCGGTTTTGGGACCAATTCCCAAGTTTGAATCTTCTCAATATACATAAGTTCTTTTATTGCTTCCTTCCAATATTCATCCTTACAGGCTTCACTTACTAAATTTGGCTCAATCTAAGAGAATAAGCACAAATTTACTTCACCAATAGCTTTTCTTATAGTTAATACACCTTTTGTCTTGTCTCCAATAATCTGACTTTCTGAATGATTCCTTTGTATATATTTCAGTGTCCTAGAGGACATCATTGGAAAATCTTCTTCACTTTCATTCTATTTTTCTTGCTCATCTTTATCTTATTCTTCCACAACTTCTATTCTTGCACAATCATGTTTATCAGACATATACCCATCAATATCAATAGAATTTTTTACTGTTTCATCAACCTTCACATTCGAGCTTTCTATAATTTTCCTTAATATTTTGTAAAAAATATGTATGCCTTTATTTTAGTAGAGTATCCAAGAAATATTCCTTCATCACTTCTTGCATCAAACTTACCTAAAGTTTCCTCATCTCTTTTGATATAGCATTTGCTTCTGAATACCTTGAAATATTTGATTGTAGGGATTCTTCTGTGCCATAGCTCATAGGGAGTCTTTGTACTGTTTGCTCTTGCATGAAATTGATTGAATACATATACAACAGTGTGAATATCTTCTTTCCAGTAAAATTTTGGTAATCCGACATTAGTGATCATTGACCTAACAACTTCTTGAACTGTTCTATTTTTCCTTTCAACAACTCCATTTTGTTGAAGAGTTCTCAGAGCAGACAACTGTCTCTTTATACCATGCACTTCACAAAAAATATTGAACTCATAGGAGGTGAATTCTCCACGTTTGCCTGATCTCAAACATTTAATCTTCAAACTCACTTCATTTTCAACCATAGCCTTGAATGCCTTGAATCTGTCTAATGCATCTGATTTCTCTCTTAGAAATGTAACCCATGTATATCTAGAATAATCATCAATTAAAAGTATAAATTGCCTTTCACCAAGTAGACTTAGCACTCTCATAGGATCACAAAGGTCTGTATGAACCAAAACCAACAATCCAATAGTAGATTGTTCTCTTGATCTGTAATGACTTCTTATTTTCTTCCCAAACTGGAAATTCCTGCAAATAGCATTTATAGGCTTTGTAATTCTTGGTAGATCTCTCACAGCCTAAACAAATTATTGCCAAGTTATCAAAATTCATGTGATACATTCTGCTATGCCATACCCAACTGTCATTTATCTGAGTTGTAAAACATCATCCATCAACACCTTTAAGTTGATAAATATTCCCTTTAGATTTCTTTATGGTAGCAATCAATGTTTTGGATCCTTTTCGGATCTCACATTTCTCATCCTTAAACACAAGATCATATCCTTTTCTACACATATAACCAAAGCTCAACAAATTATATCTTAAACCCTTAACATAGTAAACATCATCAGTATGATGCTTGCCATCAAAACTTATTGAACCTATCCCATATATTTTAGCACTAGTATCATATCCAAACATAACCAAACCTCTATCATATTTCTCAAGTTTGAAAAAATTACTCTTGTCACCAGTCATGTGATGTGAGCAACCACTATCAACTACCCAAAAATTATTTTCCTATTTAGCATGTAGGGCAGAGATAACTGTACCTTAATTTTTCTCCTTCTCCTTCTCCTTCTCCTTCTCTTTCTCTTTCTCTTTCTCCTTCTTCAGAGGAATTTATTTTGACTATATTTCTAATTTAGTAGAAGTAGGTTCATCCTTAATCACCAAGAAAAAGCATTCATTTTCATTTGGATCTTCATATTTTGAATCTTCATCTGAAATAATAACATTCTCATTAACATAGTAAGCTTTGTTAATCTTTTTTGGGATGAGACGTGTCATCTTAGAATGAAACATCTAAGAAAAATAGTTCCTTTACTGATTTTCATTTCTTCAAATCACCCCAAAGACACAAACCACTATGCCATAAAGCGGAAACATGCACAATTGTTTCCCCCATTAATCCTTCTAAGAAAATTACATGCAGACAAATTACAAATTCAACACATATGCACAGATTCAATTCAAAGAATCTAACAACATGGATGAAAAAGTAATGAACACATAGGTTTACGTGGGGAAAACCCTTTCGAGTAAAAAACCCCACCCTCCAAAAGATCCAGCCATTGTATTATTCAACAACAAACAGAGTTACAATACAATCTAAGGCTCATAGCCTTTACAAGAGTTACATCTTGTTTCATTTAAAGAATACAGGAAACAACAGTTCATAATCCTCACACTGTTACAACACCCTCACACAACACATAGTGCAGGTTCATCTCATCTCACTAGTTGACTCTCTCAGCTAGCCTCTCGACCAACCCAACCTCATGAGCACCACAGGTTCACATCTTTGTATGTCTCAGTGTTTATAGTTACAATGCAATTTGCATACCACTCGAACACACACACATGTAACTTCTCACTCTATATACAACCAACAACCATAAGGGTATTTAATTACCCCATTGAAAAAATTCCATCATCTTTGATTGCACCACCCTGCAACATGCATTGGGCCGCCCAACATTAAAATAGTTACCATATCTATCCCGAGTCAGAATATACATTTAATGCAAATAATCACTTCCAAAGAATAAAGATTTCAGCCAATAATTATTGATTTACAAAAATGATGTAAAATCAACAAATGAAATCATGCCACATGTTGGCACATCATTCATCCACCACTCTGACTATCACCCAAACAGTCAACAAAACCCTGTGGTCCTTTTACCGCACCACTGCACCAAGCATTATGGTTACCCACGGTAAGGCGGTGTCACCGTGCCACCACAACATGGCTGTGAGACCATTGCGGTATGGTGGTGCCACCACACTACTGCCCTACAATTTGCCAAGGCGTGAGGTATAGCAGTGAAGAACCATTCAACCAACTGCTACCGATCACTGCGCCATCGCCGAGTGTTGTGAAGCCTCCCACGGTATGGCGGTGCCACTACCCAATCACAAGGTTGAGGAAATCCTCCTGTGGTATGGTGGTAAACATCCAAGCCGATCGCCAAGCTCACCGCCAAACTGTGCCATGACCTAAAGGTCTCTGCGATAAGGAGGTAACCACCTGCATTGACTACCATGGTTTACCGTGCCACCGTGCCTTAACTAAACGACCCTCGCAATAAGGAGGTAAGTGCTAATGCCGATTTCCAAGTTCACCGTGCCATTGCTAAGGAAGGAGAGAGAATCTACGGTATGGTGGTAACACCACCCAACTACTGGACAAAACAAAGAGGCTCATGGTATGGGGGTAAACTATGCAACCGTGCCACCTACAAAAGCTCCTAGCGGTAAAGGCATGAACAAAAGTTAATTTTGCCAAGTCTTAATAAAGATTCAAGCTAGCAAGTTGAGGCACATATTTTCCAACAATCTCCCACTTGACAAAGACTTACTAGCTTCCTCGAGACTCAAACTCAAGAATCTAACACAATGCTTTCATGCTCCAACCAAGACACCTACAATGACATCCAAGATGTCCACCAACTCAGACAATAGCTCCAACCATCCACCATAAGAAAAAAAATGAGCCAAGGCGTATATGCACCAGTCTCAAGAACACAAGCTTTAGATCCTGCAGACGAAAAAGGAAAAATATTACCACCACACCATCGTGCTCACCAGCCATACAAAAGCAATGTGCAATGAATTCAAATCTCTCAATTGTGAACACAAACATGAAGACATTCTCCAGAAACAAGACAAAACATCAGCTAGAACATCAACAAGAAAACTGATTGCAACCATCCAATTGATCAAACCCACATGACTGAAAATAGCACTGACAACCCATGCTATTTCATCCAATCACACATACCTTCAGGTATCCACATTAGTAAACTCATTCCAGTAGCACAACCAACCCATCAACCGCAGATACAAGCACCATGTGCCAACCAGTCAAAGAAGAACAAACACATACATGTACTCCCACTGCATGGGTAATGGAAAATCTAAAAGATCAATGACATAAGAAGTCTACCAATCACAACACATAGAAAAACATAATCATGTATTACCAAGGAACATCCAAAATGATATGAAAAACCTGCAAACCACACGCCTGTAGCGTACCCTCCTACACACACCTCTAAATGCCAGCTGTGTCAAGTATGATCTCCTTCACATCCCAAAGGATAATCCATAATAAAACCCAATCGTTCAATCACCAAGATCAAACATAACATTTATCATGTAATCAATATGGATGTAAGCCTCTCATAACCAAAGAAGATCAAACTGGCCCATATAACTATCTCCTACCAGTCCCTAGAAGCACAAGGAGATAAACTATGCTATCCATCTTCCACTATGAATCCTCCAGAACCTTAAAAAAACAATTCAAGATCCATATCTATGAAAGATAAAGTATATGACACATTTGAAAGATATAATGGGAAAATACCTCTCAAATAAACTTCACCGCCAAGCAGACCAAGGGAGGAAACAAAAAATGCTCCTTCAAGATATACAAGCCACCATGACTCATCCAAAAGAAATCTCCTCACTGGTCTCTGTTGAACTCATATTCAACTAAGGTGTAGGCTACTCGAACTTTCAACTAAAAACAACACCTTTCTCATCTTATGAGAATCACAACCTCACCTCATTCTCCATGCATCCATGAGCACCAGCAACCGATCATCTCGTGCTAAACTCCAATTTGCACTACTGCACTATCAAGAATTTCTCAAGCATATGACCAATGCACTCAAACACAGAGAATTACCAAACCACTATCAAAGCTCCAAACATATGATAATAGGAACTTATCATGACATCATGATCTAAAAATCCCCCTTAGGAGATACCATGGTTCAAGTGAACAAACTATGGTCTTAAGAGCAACACATCATGCCAAAAATCTAATGCTCAAGCAAGAGTATACATGACATCAAGCAAACAAACTCTAAACCAAAATCACTTGTCAAACACCACCAACATCTCAGCCAAAGACTCCAGATGTCCTCCATTATTCCAAAATGTTGTACACCCTCAAATAGTGTGCATGCAAATGTGACATCTCTTCTGCAACAAAAATATCTAAGAGTCCCACAAGTAACATCTGCAACACCAAAGAAGATCATTCACCACCAAAATGATGAATCCACAGTCACTGCTAAAGCTCCCATTGAACTGTGACATCCGAGCTTTCTAAGCATCATGACCAAACATCTGTTGATTTGAAAAAACCTCCAAGTACAATCGACAACATGTCCATTTGACAACAAAGCCAAACAACACCAAGATCTCCAAACCACACATACCACATCATCACTGCCAAAAGCTTACACTATAATGTGTATCAAGCTCTCCATGACATAGTTATACACATGCTACAAGTCCCCATAACGGACTATTTAGGTACTCAATGCCATATATCCTCGCATCTCAAAGCATCCACGCCAATGCACAAGTGACCACAGACAAGGCCAACTAACATATCTGCACCACCACTGAAGCAACCTCGTTGATATAGACAGTCCACTTCCAAGTTATATCACTGCAACGAATGGGTAACTAACCCACCAACCACATAACTCAAAGATTAATCACAACAACAGTGCAAAACCATCATCACAAAGGAAATTGCAAAACTAATATCTCAAAGAGAACACCAATGTAGACAAACTTGACTCAAACACCAAATCAAAAAACAGATCTGATTTGCCAATCATGTCCACAACTCAAGCACCATAGTCTAGGAAACCAACAAGCAACACCACAATAATGTTGAGTGAAAAATCACATACCAACACTCCCATGTAGAGAAGACATCACACCTCCTCATAACCATGTCGAACTTCAACTATCTCATCCAGTCACACCCCAAAGGCCAGGGTCTAGAAAATAGCTTAACAACAACTCCACATAAACACAAGTTTTTTTTCTTGACCATGCAAAATCACCATTTTTTATAAAACACCCATGCACATCCATATCCATTGCTCATCTGGATGACCCAAGAGTTTGCACATAACCATCATGGTTAACCAGAACAATGGAAAAATAACATGAATATGCATCATAGAATTTTTAGGAAAATCTATAGAAAACCTTCAGATCCAAAGAACATGAAACTAAAACATGCAAGTACAAGGTATCCAAGAAAGGAATAAGTAGTACAAGAATTTAAGGTCCATTCCAGACCAATTCTAGAACCACAAGCATGCACATGCATTCGAGAGAGCTAGGCTATTCAAAAGTTTTCAGACCACTCAAGATCAACTTCGTAGCCTTCATGCAATCAGGGTGATAAAGAACAACACCTTCAATACCAAGTTAAAACACCCAACACAATCACAATACTCCATGGATAAAGAAACAACCCAAACATTTCCATACCTTAAGGGAGCCTCTCACATAGACACCTAGTATGAACCATGCTTTGCTGCGACACAACCATAAGCATAAACTCACACCCCCTTGCATTAGGATCATTCGCTGCCAACCGGGAGCCTCAGACCACATCATCACAATATGATCAACTCTAGATTCTCCATCTTCAATGTCTTTCACATTGTGTGTTGTCTCAAGAGAGCAAAGAATTTTACTCATCAAAGGATCAATCATCACCCAATTTCTCCAGATTTCCTCAAGTCTAACAGACTAAAAAATCTGCACAGGAGAAATACCTCGAACTAGCATCTGGGAGAAGGCATTGATACCACATGTTGGTATTAGGAAAGACCTTGACCTCCCTTTACTGGATCTGATACTACTTGTTGCGTATGAGACGTGTCATCTTAGAACGAATCATCTAAGAACAATAGTGCCTTCGGTGATTTTCATTTCTTCAAATCACCCCAAAGACACAAACCACTATGCCATAAAGCATAAATAGGCACATTTGTTTCCCCCATTAATCTTTCTAAGAAAAGTACATGTAGACAAATAACAGATTCAACACATATGCACATATTCAATTCACAGAATCTAACAACATGGATGAAAAACTAATGAACACACAAATTTACATGGGGAAAACCCTTTCGGGTAAAAAACCCCACCCTCCAAAAGATCCAACCATTGTATTATTAAAAAAAAAATAGAGTTACAATACAATCTCAGGCTCATAGCCTTTACAAGAGTTACATCTTGTTTCATCTGGAGAATACGGGCAAGAAAGGTTTGAAATCCTCACATTGTTACAACACCCTCACATAGCACACAGTATAGATTCATCTCAACTCACCAGTTGAATCTCTCAGCTAGCCTCTCAGCCAGCCTATCCTCACAACCACCAAAAGTTCACATCTTTGTATGTTCTGTGTCTCTTAGTGTTCACGATTACAATGCAATTTTCATACCGCTCGAACACACACACATGTAACTTCTCACTCTATATCCAGCCAAAAACCATCAGGTTATTTAATTACCCAATGACAAGCTTCCATCATCTCTGATTGCACCACCTTGCAGCACGCATCAGGCCACCCAACATTAAAATGGTTACCATATCTATCCCAAGTCAGAATATACATTTAATGCGAATAATCACTTCCAAAGAATAAAGCTTTCGACCAATAATTGTTGATTTACAACAACGATGTAAAATCAACAAATGACATCATGCCACATGTCGGCACATCATTTATCCACCACTCTGACTATCGCCCAAACAGTCAACAAAACCCTTTGGTCCTTTTACCATGCCACTATGCCAAGCATTATGGTTACCTACAGTAAGGTGGTGTCACCACACTACCGCGACATGTCTATGAGACCATCGTAGTATGGTAGTTCCGCCACGCTATCGCCCTACGGTGAAGAACCATTCAATCAACTGCTACCGATCACTATGCCACCATCGAGTGTTGCGAAGCCTCTCATGGTATGTCGGTGCCACCGTCCAACCACGAGGCTAAGGAAAGCCTCCTGCGATATGGTGGTAAAAATCTAATCTGACTGCTAAGCTCATCGTGCAACCGCACCATGACCCAAAGGCCTCCGTGGTAAGGAGGTAACCACCTACATTGATTGCCATGATTTATCATGCCACCACGCCTTAACTGAATGACCCCTACAATAAGGAGGTAAGTGTTAATGTCGATCGCCAAGTTCACCATGCCACCGCCAAGGAAGGAGAGAGACTGCACAATATGGCAGTAACATCGCCTAACCGCTAGACAAAATGAAGAGGCTCATGGTATGGCGATAAACCATGCAACCGCGCCACCTGCAAAAGATCCTAGTGGTACAATGGTAAAGGCATGAACATAAGTTAATTTTTCCAATTCTTAACAAAGGTTCAAGCCAACAAGTTGAGGCACATATTTTTCAACAAATCTTCTTTCCTTTCTTCTTTTCCTCATATCTTTGTTTATTCCTTTTATCTCTTTTCAGGCACTTTGTAGCATAGTGACCAATTTCTCCACAACTAAAGCACTTAAAGGGAAATTTACCCTCATACTTACTAGAGCCTTTTCTCATTCTTGTTACAAAGTTCGCTTTGATTTCATCAAATTTTTCTTCATCCAGATCTTAAGTTTTTGTATCTTTAAAAGTAGTCTCTATTTTACCTCCACTTCTTAGACTCATCTTCCTCATCTCATAAGATGTCAAAAATCCTAGTAGAAAATCCTTAGTACAAGTCTTGTAATCTATAGTCTACTCAATAACACTCACCTTTTCACTATAAGCATCAAGAAGAGTTTTGAGAATCTTCTTTACAATTTTGGTTTCATCTATAGTAGCACCAAGGGATCACATTCCAACCACAATCTCATCTAATCTTTGTACATAGGCTTTAACATTCTCATGTTTGAACATGTGTAAAAGATCAAACTGTGTTTCCAAATTTTGTAATTTTGCCTCTTTTACCCTCTCATCACCATCATGTTCTCTTTCTAAAGCATCCCAAACTTCCTTAGTTGTCTTAAAATTCTGAACCTTAATCAACTCAGAGTGTACCAAACTATTCTTCAAGATGAACTTCACCTTATTATTTGCTTCATGTGCTGTGATTTCTTCAGGTGTACTTAGACCATTAGTAGGAGGAATGTAGGGTTTCTTATAAGCTTTATCTACATCATATCCACAATACTCTAGATATTTTTCCATCAATAATTTTGTTGATGGTGTTTTCTGCACAACAACAACTCAGACAAAATATGATATCCTATCTCTCTTGAAAGGTAAATCTCTATGGGAAAAGAGATAACCCCAAGGTCTCTAATGTTAGGTCTTGAGAATGCAAATAAACAACTTAAAGATAATGTGAAAATGCTGGTAATCACAAAGGGACCTTACTACAAGCAAACAATGGATTTTGAATTTATCAAATCTAGCAATATGTTAATACTTCAAACCCTAAATTTAACCCAAATAATAAAGAAAATAAAAAAAAAAGACCAAGGTTTCAGAAATAACTCTAAGACTAATTCTAACCCTAAGATTGACAATGCAAAAGATAAGATGCTTGAAATGGACCGATCCCCATAAACTACTTTTTGTTCGACCCAGATAAATCTGCAGTCTTACAGAAATAGTGCAATCTTCTAAGGTGTTAAAGATTTTCAAATCATGCATATTTATTCAAGACAATCTTATTGTAATTGAAATGAACAAACATTCATAATTGAACTAAGCATAATTTTAAGTCCAGACTAACTTTGCAAATCAACTAACAATCAACTAACTACAAAAAGTATGGATCGAAGATCGTTGCAAACATTTCAGGCATGAAACCCTAAGCATCAGCAAACCATCTAACACTAAACTTAAGCAATTTTAAAGATAGAATACCAAGAACCATGCCAGATAAAACTCAACACAAGGAAGATTCCAAATCACAATATCCTTTCTTATATTAAATCACCCCAAAATGGCAACAATTCCAGTCTTCTGTTACAACACTTTCTTGAAGATAAACCCTAATTACTGTTCTTACAATTTGCTCAAATGTGAAATCTTCTAACTTTATACTACTATCTGTCTTCTTACAAATGAGGCATCATGCCAGATTTATAGAGAACCCCCCAAGATAGGTCGGCCCAAATAAGGGTTTACAATAATAAACGCCACACAATAGGTTGGCCCAAAAGATATACAAATATAACATGAAATGTGCAATTTGCACCAATTTCATCCAAGTCGGCCTGGGGTCCCAAAGAAATTGATCCAATGCATGTGAAGGAAGAGGAAAAATAATGGGAAGCACAAATTCTGATGTAGCCCTATATAACTACTTCCCATCCTTGTCCTTAACATGCTCCACTTCACTATGCACTGCCAATAATACCCTATCTAATTCGGCAATAGGTGGCACAAGAAAAACCTAATCTTCCTTTCAAGAGACTTGATGTCCTCTCTTGCTTGCTTCACTGTACTATCCCAATCAGCCCTATTCATTTGATACCTGTCAATAACTGCAATGTAGGTTGCAACATCATCTAGCTGATGTTCAATAACTGGACCTTCATTTATTGGAGAGTAGACATCTCTCCACCATTTCCTTAGTTGTTCCAAACTGAGATGTTTTTGAGCGAAATTATTTCTCCCTGTCATGATTTCAAAGAATGAGATACACCTGTCATAAATGCCAGTCAAGGTGTCCTCAATCTGCCTCCCCTATTTGTGTATCTTCCTCAAGGCCTTTTTGCCTCATCTACAAAATATCAAACCATTCCCAAGGCTCTAAAACCCTTGGGAAAGGAAGAATCCCACTCTTCACCAGTTGATCCTCAGTGTATTCCATAATGGTCTTTGTTTTTTGTAGCAAGAGATCTATGTCCTCCCTATCCTGGGCTAGCACAATCTTTAGCCAATCAACTGACCCCATGGCATCCCCAACAGTTGACAAGATTTCCTTGATGGCACCATCTCCTTTGGTATGAACTCCCTGCAACCAATCGACTGTGGCATGTGTAGTGCCTTTCATCTTTTCAAGCTCAAAGATTGTCTCTTAAGGCAAGAAACCTGCAACAAAGTAGGAAGAGCTAATGGAATGTAAGGGTTTCATCAACTCTTGCAAGTACCTCTTTAATTTCTCATTCTCCAACTCATGTTTGGTCTATACCTCCTTCCTCAGTCAGCCAAGGATTACAAAAATGGAGCCTTCATACTCCTCAATATCTTGTTCCATAGATGCATGCCCTAGATCGATGGTCTACACATGATAGTCCTTTGTAGTCACCTCATCTCTATCTTTATATGGAGCAGGGGTAGCAATATAGGCCACCCTGTTATTGGATCCATCTCTTTCAATCTTGGAAATGACCCTAGCTTTAATTTTTGTCTTTCCTTTCCAAATGTTAGCCATTAGGTCATCCCAATTGAGAGGAGTGTCCTCCACTATTACCAATTTTCTCTTCAATTCCCTATTTAGCCAGCTTGGAATAGTGGAATCTGTCTGCACTTTATCCTGACTATCCTGTTCCTGCTGAACACTAGGTGCATCCTTCTCAATGCTTGGCTCTGTAGGGATCTCCCTAGTTGAATCCTCCTTATCCTAAGATTGCTCCTCCACCTTATCTTATGCTGGTGAAGGAATCTTAACTGGTATCTCTTCCTTTTGAGGGGATTTGTCCTCACGTACCTCTGTAGGCAAATCTGCATAGGCCACCAAAGGAGATTGTATTACTTTGTCAGTTTCTGCCTCAACATTGTAGAGATCTCCCTCCTGGAATTCTTCTTCTCCCAAGTCCTTAGGATCTTCATCCTTCTTTAGCTCTTTTGGAACACTGCCAGCCTCTTGAGGAAGGGGAATGCCCTCCTATTTAGTGGTAGGAGTAGTCACAAGAATTCCTCCTTTAGGTGCAACATCCTTTGGAGAAGGAGTCCTTGACCTTCTCATGTACACTTGTGTTTTCTCCCCTGAACTTTCTATCTCTAGCATAGGTGGCTCAACTTCCTTATCAATCTTGGAAGCCTCCTTTTCCTTTTGTGACAGTTTCACAAATCTTCTTTTCTGGGACAAAGGAGCAGTGGTATCTACCTCTTCCTTTTCTTCCTCATCTTTCTCAGCCCCTTTCCTCCTTGAGACATGCCTTCTTTTCTTGGTAATGGGATTTCTTTGTTTACTTGCCTCTACTACCTCTTCAGTCTGAACATCCCTAACCTTGTCTTGAAAGGAGAGCCCACCTTGGCCTTACCTTTGGGGTCCTATTTAGGTGACTCCTCAGATGTAGAGTGAGACTCAAAGTCTCCCATTAAGTCATAGGTGAAAGGCACACCTTCGCTCTCCAACTCTAACATTTTGTGCTTAAGCCACAACTTGGTGTACTTAATCACTGGAGTCATAATCTTCCCCAACTCTATCTTTTCTTCCTCCAACTAGTCAATCTCTCCAACTGGATTTTCCTTCACAACTTCAAAGACGTGGCCTTGAATCAAATTCCCATCCTCTTCAACTTGATCAGGAATTTCCTTTATGTTATACAACCTCACTAGGTCCATGGGTAACCTGGAGAATTTCTTCTTTCTTACATCAAACTCATCGCCAAGGTTAGCCCAATAGTCCTCAATGTTGTCCTTATGACTATACTCTTGGCTAGCCCTCTTCTGTGCCTCACCAGTGATATCAAACCTTGCCCTTTTGGAATGGAAGGAGAGACCAAAAGTTCTCATCTCTTCTTTAGAAGCATGGGCTGACTGGATAGAGGGGCATACCTCATTAGTACCTATCTTCAAAGGGAAGTCATTGCCAAACCCTATTTTATGTTTCTCTCCCTTCACAATCACATCGAAGTCACTAATCTGCCTTGTGACTTCCAACAATATGATATGGTCAGTTGGGTACCTTGGAAGTCTATAGGGAGCCCTTTGACAACCATCAATTCTTATGTAAGAAAAGGTAGGGAATTGAATGAACCAGGCTCCAAACCTTTTGATCAACTCTTTGGCCTTGTCTGAAATTCTAACATTTTCAACACCCTACAACAACCTAGTAATATACATGGTGAATGCATCATTCACCCTCCTATAGCTTCCTCCACCCAAGTGTAGTTGTGGATACACTTCATAGATCACATCCTGCCCAAAAAAACCTCTGGTGCTCAACCCCTTGTATGGGTGAAACCTTGCAAGTGCATACACCAAATAGGAAGTCATGGTGAAGCTCTTTGTCTGTAGGACATTGCACATTTGCTCAGGAATTACTGCACTTATAGCACCTGCCCAATGGTAATCTATACCCTATTCCATCCGAGCAATAACATTGAACATCCAACTCTCAAATACCCCTGCATTCTTCAAACCTACCAACCTGCTGAGGAGGGTGATAACATCATAGTATTCCCTCATAAATTTGAGTTTGACTAGCTTTTTAGGAAGCTTGGAGAAGTGAGACTTGGGATTCTCCAACCAAGAGTTGATTACCTGCTGGGACTTGACAACATTCTCTTTGTAGTACTTCTTGGATGCATCCATATCAAAAGCCACCACATGTGACCTATTAGGCATATCAAAAGTTTGAGCAATGGACATAGGGTCAAAGTTCGCCACGATCCTTCCCTGGGGACCAATTATCCTTTGTGTACCCTGGTCATAGTGCATAGCACACTGAAGCACCAATTCATAATACTGGATTGTAGAAGGAAATCCAGCCGCATGTGCTAATCCAGACTCCAAGGTCCTTCTGGCCAACAAAGGGAGATTCTGTGCTGCCATTCCTGCCTTAAACTCTTCCTAGTCCCACATTCCAACATTAGTATCAGTGATCCCTGACCAGATGGAAGTCAGCTTTCTTTCAGGGATTCTACTCTTTATATCCATTTTCACCTTCTCTGCATCAGAGATGGCTGATCCCTCAACACCTGAATCCATTGCCTTTCCCTTTCCTTGCCCATAAACAACTTGTCCTGAACCTGCCTGCAAACAAGTAAAGAAAACAAAATAAGATCCAAGATAAACAATAAGTGTCAGAAATTAACTATCCCAAAGTTTGGGATTTAGCCTTCCTCGCAGAATCCAGACTGGACGGGAAATCCGGCCTAGGCAGAATTCAGTGGAACATGCATACAATCATCCATATAATCATTTTAATCATTCATTTTGACCCAAGAATGATTTGATACAACTTAGCATAAGTTCATTTGATCGTTGAGAATGCACAATCACCAAGAAAATATTCATATAACCATCATATCCTTTATTCCCACAAAACCTCAGAAAAATCCGCCTTGGATGGACATCTCTGAGAATGACAACAGTTTCAACAATCCAGGAAAATGAAGGAAGTGCAGACATTTTGGAAAATCCCAAGGGTGCAGATTCTAGCGAAGTTAATACAATTTTACCATTAAAGCACAATTTTGGGAGAACGACTAAGAAACAGACCCCGGGGAAATTCAGAGGAAGCGAAAATATGCGAGACAAGTAAAAGTCCGGATTAAAGGCAAATTATGAAGAACAAAGAGGAAATGGGAAAACTCGAGGAATTCCGGCAAAGGCAAAATTCCACGAAGACACCAAAAACCTGAACACCCACGTTTCTCTTGCCCTCACCCAAATAGATCGAATGATCATGGACTACGAACCTGGAGCTCGACAATGACTTGACCTAAACCTCCAATGGATCAATCTTAAATTCAAAACCATCTCTCAGTAATTAAGAAGGATTGGAAATGCCCTAGGTCAAAAACCCTAAACCTTCCGCCATGAAAGCACAAAACAACTCGAGCATAACTTGCCTGCAGGAGGATAGAAAGTTCATGGAAAACACAAGCAAGCTACCCGAGACAACAATGAGAGGCAAGCCCAAAATAAACACCCATAAATGGTGCCCGACTAAAATGGGAAATTCCCCAACATAACAAATGTAAAATGCCAAATTGGCAAAACATGATCCCTAAAAATACCAAGGAAGCATGCACATTTAGTAAGAACATATCAATGAATAACATGAAGGAATCCACAACAAAGCAATCCAAATCAAAAAGAGAAAGAGAGAAGTCACATACCATGAGAATAGAGGAAATTGAAACCAAGGATGTTGACAATAAACCTCAAGTACGAGAAAAACATGAATGTCGCCCAAGATATCCAAATGCAACACTTGAAGTCACTTCCAAATGCACAATCCAACAACACACCTCAAGCTCAAGCACTCCAAACTCAAATGAAAAGTAAAAAATCAAACTCAAATGGAAAATCACTTCCCATAACCCAATATAACAGTGCCCAAGAAGTCGTGCAATCACCATTAATGAGATCGACAAGACAGCTTAGACCAAACCCAAGAATCCGACGAAGCAACGGACTTCGAAAAAATCTGAACATGACGGATTTTTGTGGGTGACCAAAATCCCCGAACTCCAACAAAAAGTAGCTATTACCAAGCTTCGACAAGAAACTGAGAAAGTCCGCCCAGGGTGGATTTTCCCGAAATAGTGAAAAACCCAAAATTTACCCAAAACTTAAGGTTTTCAATATAAATCACAAATGGATCATTCCAATAGGAAAAATGAACACCGAAGCACATGCCCAAGCAAGAAAAACTCAAAAAAAAGAAAGGTCCAAGACACCAAAAGCAAAAGCCCAAAAGAGCGAAAAAGAGGGTCCCTACTTTCAGTGGGGCGTGTTTGCAAAAACTACACAACAACTTTCTAGATACCATAATTAGTTCCATCAAACCTCAAAAATCATAGACCAGTTTGCTAGCCATCCCGGACCTTCCTCAATAGGTTAAGCTCTTCACCAAGGAACCAAGCTTTAATACTAATTGTTGGATAGGACAACTGAGAGGGGGGTGAATCAATTGTCATAAATTTTAACCTTAAATTCAATTACCAGAACTAACACATAAACTGATTAAGTGATTAAGCATCAAATGCCAATGCAAAAACACAATAACACCAGATTTATGTGGAAAACCCAATGAGGGAAAAACCACGGTGAGGATTAACTCACACTATAGAGAATATCAAAACTGATTACAAAAAGGATCATTGGCTAGAATAAGGCTCATTGCCTAGAATAAGGACTCACTATCCACAGGGCTACAACCCAGATGGATCACTGCCACATAGATACAAAGAAGACAAAGTAGAATTTTTATAGAGAGACAACAATCCCAATGCAACAAAGGATTCCACCACAATCACTAATCCACTTGCATGAATGACAAAGTTCACCTTTTGCTCACTGCATCCATAAAATCAGTGTTAAGCTTTGTATTGATCAACCACACATAACTCACACACTTTCAAAATAACATAAAAATCATGTCTACTCTTTCACTTATCTTCCTTCTTTTCTTTTGTACACTTTTCATTGCTATCGCATTCTGTATTTATACCATCTCCAACTTTGAAAAGATACAAAATCGACCATCCAACTTCAAATTCAAATTAGGTTGGCGTCAAACATCCTAGGGTGGAATTAGAATGAGGGCAACCCAAACACACACTTGATCGAGACCCATAATATATCCAACACGCTTCATCAACTTCAAATATAGTGCTTGACACACGATCGACAAAACCAATGTAAAACACATAGATCAACTATGCTTAATACTTCCAAATGTCAAAACCATCTTCAATAGAACTAGGGCAACACAAATCTAGAACCATTAAGAGAAATCTGGACCAACATCAATTGTCCAAGATCTCAGCCAAAACATAGAAAACATAGTTCATAAGTATCAAACCAACATCCTCAACAACTAACAACTTGTAACCTTCTTTTTATACAATTTTCTCAATATCCTCAACATATATAGTCAACAGTAACTAGTAGATAACTAGCTGACCGATTGACATCAATGAAAACACTTTCATTCCTCTTTCCATTCTTGCAACAATGATAACTCTATATTTTAGGTGTTTTGATGGCCGCCCAATCCCTTCACCACCCTGAGGACTCTTACTCTTGTTTCACTTGCTGCTTGACATCTTGATCTCTCACTTTGAATAAAAGCTAGAAAAAAATGTCTTCTTGTTTAAGGACATATATTATAGATCCCATTCCCTACTCAATATCATCTTTAATATTGAAGCAAGAATGGAAAAGAGAAAAAAAATCTTATCATTATGAAGAAATGATCACTTACCTTTAGGTTTTTTCTATCTTGCTATTTATTAATGCAAGAATGTCTGTGGTTGTAAGTTTGTAACTTGCCTATGATCAAGGTTCCAAATCTAACTTTTGAATTGAGAGCTCACAGGTTCAAAATTGAACAAAATGTGTAAGAGTAAATCAAAGTTTTGATTTTATTTATATCAATCCATATTTGGCGAATTCTGTAGAATTTTTAAATGGTATAGTAAAAGCTTGGCAAATCCTGCATGATTATACAATGATAGATTTAAATGTTGGGTGAATCAAACCTCAACATAAGATATATGTTGTAATTTTCAAGGCGATTATGGCCCTACGATTAGCATGAAGTTATCATAGTAATTGGTGAAATGTTTCCTCAAACTTAATTATTTTTTAATGTTATTGGTGAAATGGGTCCTCATAAGCAATTATTTGTATATTTTATTGGAAAAATGGGTCCTCACGCATAGTGAACATTTAATGACATTGCAGAAACATGTCTTGATACACAATGGTGTTTTAATAGTATTGAAAAATATGTAGGCAATTTAATACATGCTTCCAATATTCTAGAAAAAATATTAATTAGTCCATTTGAAACCCATAGTTTGTTATGACAAAAATATTAATTACATTTTCCTCATAAAATAAATTGATGGTGAATTGGAATGCATTAGACCAATAATTCATAGAATCTCTGTAATTTGACCACCTCGTGGTTATAATATATTCACTAATGTTGACTTGGCTGATATGAACTATTCGCCAATTGGTGAAGGTTCACCACTAAAAAAATATCTAGAGATATATATGTGATCCTAATAAAATGTTGCTTCCTAAAATGTGAGATGTTAGGTAAAACTAATATTGCAATAAAGAGAAACAGCAAGATAATAGGGCACCTCAATGATTAGCCTAAGAAAATGAACAATATGAAAGCAAGATGAACAAGTAAATTGCTGTTATACCTTCATGTTGTTGCTCCCTTGGTTGGCCCTTGATGTTGAAGTCTTGTGTGCTCCTTGGATGACAATGGAATGAAGTGGATGCAAGATGAATTGATGCAATATGGATGCTAAAATAGATGAGAGATTGACTGGCAATTTTGCAAGAGTTTATTTGCAAAAGACTTGATCCCCCAAAATGAAGGAATTGAAGGGGTATTTATAGGCCAAATTGAATTCTCTAGAGAATTCAACGGTTGGGATTGATCCAACAAAGATCAAGATGAAGGGCTATGGTGAGTTGAGGACTCACAAGCCCTCACATCTTGACATGTGGAGGGTGAGATGTATTAGGGTGGAGTGATGTGGAGATGAGGTGGATCTTGGGGGATGAGAAGATTCCTTGGAGGAATAAAAGTGAATTAAAAATTCACAATGATTGAAAGAATCTAGTGGATAAGAGAGGGTCTCCAAAAAGCTGGAGATTTGTCACCTGTGGGTGATGTGACAAGTCCAAGGTTCTAGAAGCCCTTGGCACATGTGAAGTGACAAGTCAAGGCTTCTAGAATCTTGTATGGGGGATGGAGAAGACCTTGGAAAGATAAAAGTGAATTAAAAATTCACATGGGGAAGAGGGGAACCTTGGTTGAATAAATGCGAATTAATAATTCACATGGGGAAGGGAGTCCATACCAAAAATGGTAAGTGGGAAGGTTGACCAGAAAAGGTAAGCCAAATGTGGCTAATGATTCCGATTAAGGTAATTAATGAGAGATTAGAGGCAAGTGGGAGATTATGGAGGATGTGACACTTAATCAAGATTAAGTGGTGCACATCCTAATCATAGATTAATTAATTTAATCTGGATTAGAAGAGGGTTATGGAGAATGTGACAAGGAGAGAGAAAAGAGGATTTAAAAATTGATTTTAATTCAAATGGGTTAAAAGACTAAATTAAATAATTTGTCATATTTATTTAATTTAGAGAAGAACAGGGTGTAAGGTCAAGTATTTAATTTATTTAATTAGATACTTTAGGAACCTTAGGCAGAAAATGAAATAATGATTAAATAAATTATTTAATCACTGTTAATGGAATAGATGAATAAAGTAGACAATTTTGATCATATGGAAGTGATCAAATTTGGATGTCTACATTTTGCCCCTCTTCGAAGTATCGTTAGAATAACAGTGATTCGAAGAAAAGAAAGTGCAGATGACTAGAAGAAGTGACTGAAAGAGGATGCCCCAGCATGGGGAAGAGGATTTGAGTCATTCAATTAATGAGGAATGGATGAAGATGCCCCAATCATGGAAGGTGTTGATTATAGTCAGAAAAAATGGTAAATGTGAAGGGTAGGTATGCCCCCTCGAGAGGGCGACGAGGGAAAAAAGAGGGATCCCGGGTGACCTCTCGATAGGAAGAAACGGATGGTATAGTTGGAAAGAGGGCAAAAAATTAAGAAATTTTTCCTTTTGAACGAAGTCAATCGGACAAACGGGGTGCAAATGGCGGCACTGGGAAGGGAAGGGATTAGTCAGAGGAATAAAACGGTAAATAAAAGGTAAAAATACCTTTTAAAAGGGGAGGGAAAAGAGAGGGGTCCCAAAAAAAATCTATCAATAGAAAGAAATGGAGGGTATGGTTGGAAAGAGCTCAAAAAAATAAGCAACTTTTCCTTTTGAACGAAGTCGATCCGACGCACGGTTTGCAAATGACGGCCCCGGGAAGAAAAAAGAGAAAAAGTGCTGCAGAGGGGCGAATGTGCCCCACTGCAGAAGGGGCGAGGTCGCCCTGGGAGGGAAGGTACACCCCGGGAAGGGGCGAATTCGCCCCGGGAGGGCGGGTTCACCCCAGGAAGGGGCGTGTCTGCCCCGGGAGGGCGGGTACGCCCCAGGACGGGGCGAGTTCGCCCCGGGAAGGGGCGTGTCCGCCCCGGGAGGGTGGGTACGCCCCAAGATGGGGCGAGTTCGCCCCAGGGAGGGCGTGTTCCCCCGGGTACGAGGGCGGGTTCACCCTGGAGGGAGGGCGGATCTGCCCTGCTGCAGACCGAGGGCGGGTTCGCCCCGGCAGTCCGAGGGCGTGTCCACCCCACAGGCGGGAGGAAAGAGGGAGGGGGAAGAGGAAAGAAAGAAAGAGAAGAAGGAAAGAAAGAAAGTGGGGGGAGGAGGAAGAAGAAGGAGGAAGAGATGGGGGAAAAGATGAAAGATGAGATGAGGAAAGGGGATATGAAAATGATGATGTAAGTTGATGGATAAGAAATGATGATAAGTGATGAGAGATAAATGTGAGCACAAATGGATGCAAGAAGAAAAAAAATGTGATGTTGCCCCAATCCAGGTACAATCCAGGTTGGGCGGATGGTTGATGGAGTGTTGTTGATGAGGACATGATACATCCCAAAACAACACAAGGATAGGGAAGGATACATCCTGATGAGGATGAGGATGAGTGTTGTTGACGAGGGAATGATACATCCCAAAACAACACAAGGATAGGGAAGGATCCATCCCGATGAGAGTGTTGTTGATGAGGGAAAGATACATCCCAAAACAACACAAGGAGAGGGAAGGATACATCCCACTGATGATGAGGATGAGGGTGATGAGGATTGGGGAGATATGCAAGATGATGGAATGGAAAATGAAATGCAATCCTAATGCAATTTTCCATCCTTAGAGCATTGATTTTTGCTATAGCATAAGACACCGAGCATCAGGGTATGTAAACCAAGACAGATTAGTGTCTAATGCATAAAACAAACATAACAGACAAGAAGGCTATTCCAACACCCCAAAGTCATAAAGACAGTGGTCGGGCCTGGTATTGGGATAACCAAAAGCACAAAAGGATTCCCCAGCATAACACAAGACCGCAAGAGTCTTGGTGGGTACTACGTGGGACAACCAAGAAGACAAAAACATAAAAAAAAGATCAAGATATGCCCCTATGTTTACAAGTCAAAGCACACCATGATATGATAGATCAAGGCGACCATGACAAGTGATGATAGGGATCTCAAATGATAAACAAAAGCCAAAAGCATCAAAAGATCACAACCAAGTGTGAAACATCCTTTGCCATAGGATCAAGATGATGGATGGGGTTGATGAGGTCTGTTAGGAAGGATACATCCTGTTGAGACCAATGATGGATAGATTGGTTGATCGACATGACGCAGGATAGTAGAAACCAATTGGATCTTGGGATACAGATGACCGTTGTTTGATAAGAACTAGCTCGGATAGGGACATACTTGATGACACGACAAGACGACATGATGACAGGATGATAGGACAAAAGGCAATAAAAACCCTAAAGAACTAGGGGCTCGAGGGTTGATCAAAGATCAACCTTGCCTACGTGAAAGCGCAGAGCCCTCGTAGTTCAGGGAAAGACCATGGTAAAAGTGGAAAGAGGATGATGAAGATAGAGGATGGAGATTAATGATCAGATGGAAAAAATGCCCAGGGGTCGGACCAAATGATTGACCTTGGCTATGTGAAAGCGCAGGGGCCACGTAGCTCGACACAAGGCCAAAGATAGACGATGGAAGAGACAAGACAGACAAAAGATAGAACCCCGGGGGTGGATCAAATGACCGACCTTGCCTACGTGAAAGTGCAGGGGCAACGTAGTTCGACCAGAGACTGATGACAGACAATGGATAAGGGATGATGAGATGACCAAGATAAATGGATAAAATAATGGAGAGGATATGATGAGCCAGGATAGGCCGCAGGATTGGACGGTTGATATGTGGGATGTGGGTTATGCGAAGCTCAAGGATGGGATAGTGACCTAGATTATTAGAATATGAATTGGGAGGATGAGAGGATGTATAGATGAATGATGAAGAGTGATAAGATATCAGAAAGATGTAGGAAATATATAGGAGTGATGATAGTGAGATAACATGGCATTGGGTTGCATGAGGGTAGCCTATAGCTAGATACCAATGACAAGGAATAATAGAGGGAAATGGATGGATGGATAAGAAGATGTTAGGATAGGTGGATAGATGATGGATGAAGATTGAGGTGATATGGTAAAGATGTGAGAAATAGATAGGAACAATGATAGTGAGATAGCATGGCATTAGATTGCATGAGGGTAGCCTAGAGCTAGAGACCAATGACAAGAGATGGAAGGAAAATGGATGGATTGATAAAGATGGGGAGATAGAAAGATGCTAGAATATATGGATAGATGATGGATAGATGAGTGATGAAGATTGGAAAGATGTGAGAAATAGATAGGAATGATGATAGTGAGGTATCAAGTCATTGGATTGCATGAGGGGATTGCATGAGGGTAGCCTATAGCTAGAGACCAATGACAAGGGACTATGAGATGGAAGGAAAATGGATGGATGGATAAAGATGGGGAGATAGAAAGATGCTAGGATATATGGATAGAAGGATGAGGATTCAGAAAGATGACATGGATTATTGGGTAGAAAAGATGGAAAAGGATTTGTGGATAGGAAGATAAGGATAGGGAGTTGGATTGGATGTTTAGATAGATGAATGGGGAGATAAGGATGAAAGGATGAAAAGGACTATGGGATGAGAGGATGGGGAGATGGAGAAGATTACCTGGCGGAATGGATGGACAATGTCTCCAAGGACCCAATTGCAAATAAGGAGATGCCCCCACTCTATATGTGTCATGCATGATGAGGCAAGAGGGATAGCAAGATGGGTGGATAAGGGAGTGAGATGGGCAATGGAAGATAGATAGAGGTGGATAAGGAATATGACAGTGTATGGATGGGAATATATGCCAAGAGGTGTCCAAAGCATGGATATAGATTTTCCCCCAAATTTATCAAGATCACACAAAAGATGGAGGGAGGAAGTGGGATAAATGGGATAGGATGGATAGGATGCAGAAGATAGGCAGATGTAGGAGATGGAGGAAAGGAATGCGTAAGTGGATGTTGCCCCCAATCGTGGAAGGAGACGAGATGGGGAATTTACGCATGATGCTTGTTTGCCAAGTTTTCATCATGGTACGTATCCAAGGCGCTTGTTTGCCAAGTTTTCACCATTGGACGAATGATTTCCTCTTTATTATTTTTTTGTTTTTTGTATTTTTTTGATTTTTTGGACTAGGATGTGGACAAAGATGGATAAAGATAAGGATATGGATATGCGGATTTTAAGAGGAAAATTGATAAGGATAGGGATGAAGGACTCACGCATCAAGTTCCATATGAGGTAATAAGAGCCCATGTTTGAAGTGGCTAGCGGATGTTGGTACAACCCTATTAGACTGGATGGTTTATGCAAGAGGATGGATTAAAGGAATTTGATGGGGGAGATAGAGAGGATAGTGGAGGGGATGTTGGAAAGTGTATGGATGTAATGATGGGGGAAGGTGTTCAGGACCAACATTGGCACATGTGATGGTGGATGCGAAAAGCTAGGTGGATGAATAGATGGAGAGGGTGGCGATAATGGAGGAGTTGGGATAGTGATTTTTGGGATGTAGGGACCCAAAATAGATTTAGGAGATGGATGAGGGGAATGATTTTGTGGGGGAATAGCAACTTTGGATGTCGTTATGGAATTTTCAATTGAAGGGATGGCACCTTTTTTCTTTGGGATCCATATGGTTTTTATTTTTGCTTCGGTGGGCCTTTGTGGCCTTTTTGATTGATTTGGATTTTGGACTTGATTTTTCTGTTCTTCAACATATCTTTTGAAGGGGACATGAGGAGCTTTAGATTCATGTGGTGTTTGGATTTATGTATTGTTGCTTTGGTATCCAAAGTTCTTTTAGTATCAAGGGGATAGATACGAGGAGATGGATGATGGGGAGCGATGGAGGTAGGCATTTGATGAGGAAGTGTGGATGGATAATGTGTAGGTATGTGCCTTTGTTGATCCTGATTAGGAGTTATGAAGGTAGGATATTTATGCTGTGTATGAGGGAAAGGGGGTGGATGAATAGGATAAGATGGAGGGGGTGATGTTGGGATGTAAGGACCCAAAATAGACTGTGTATATGGAGGATGTGTGGGTTTTGATGGAGGGATATAAGAACCCATAGTAGATGGAGGATGAGCAATGATGGATGGAGGGACATAAGGACCCAAAATGGATTGAGAGGATGAGGGATGAAGATGGATGGTTGTTTTTAGGTAATATGATGGAGGAGGGGGGATGGCGACAAATGTCTTGGTAGAGCGATGGAAAGTACCTCTTGTGCCTTTAGAAGAGGATCGTTTAGGATGTACGGAGGTTGTACCAACATCTTTAGAGTGCGGGTTTTGGGAGATATATCAAAGACCATGTGTGCCTGGATGTTCTTTGACTTGGATGGGCTCTAAAGTACCTTGCTCATGAAGGCCTAAACCTTTTCCTTGATAGTTCATGTTTTGTAGCATGTGATTTATGGTAGGATGCTTATTCTCTTGGAAGCATGATGCGAGCACATTAGTAGGTGGAAGAGGAAAGGTGGTGCATAGAGATTGTTTTTCTTCTGCAAGAAGACCACCATGGACGCATGTAATATTACCAAGGTGATACAAAAGTGGCATTGGGATGGTAAGACTAGATGGCGATGAAGGATCATGTGATGGGGATGAGGGGATAACAACATTAGGAGGAATGAGTGATAAGGGATCATGAGAGGTAGTGGATGATAAGGGCTCCTGAGATGGAGTGATTGGATCTTGAAGGCAAATGGGATCATGGGATGGAGTGGAGGAGATAGCGTGATCTTGAGATGGGGTGGATGGGAGGATAGGACTTGGTTGAGGGTATGGATCATGAGATGAAATGGATGGAATACTATGTTCTTGAGATGGAGTAGATGGGATGGAGTGATCTTGATTTGGAGGAGGGGATATGCTTGTATGCTTTGGATCAAGCGCTTGGCATGACTCATCTTGTGTGGGATGTATGATGATGGAAGAGTGTTGGAGGGACTCCTCAATTGGGGGAGATAGGAGGATGGAGGATTCATGAAGGTCATTGGATGGAAGTTTGTGAATATTAGGACTAGGGGGAGGGGATTGGATGTCTTCAATGGATTCGATGGATCTAGTAGTAGAATATGGGGATTCAATGGATTCGATGGGTTTGACCAGCTCAATCATTTGGATGGTGGTAGGAAGGGTGATGAGAGGGATAGGTGTAGGATGGAAGAGGGCCTCATCACTAGTGATAGTACATGATAAAGTGGGAGGGCATGGTGTCTCTTCTTGCATGAGTCCTTGGGAAACATTTGGAAGGGATGGAGGATGAGGATTGGGGATTGGAGGATTAGAATTAGATGAAGGGATAGGATTGGATGGAGGACTAGGAGGAGATGGAGGATTAGAATTAGATGAAGGGATAGGATTGGATGGAGGACTAGGAGGAGATGGAGGATTAGAAGGAGATGGAGGATTAGAATTAGATGAAGGGATAGGATTGGATGGAGGACTAGGAGGAGATGGAGGATTAGAAGGAGATGGAGGATTAGAATTAGATGAAGGGATAGGATTGGATGGAGGACTAGGAGGATTAGAATTAGATGAAGGGATGGGATTGGATGTAGGACTAGGAGGAGATGGAGGATTAGGATTAGATGAAGGTATGGAAATGGATGGAGGATTAGGATTAGATGAAGGGATGGGATTGGATGTAGGACTAGGAGGAGATGGAGGATTAGGATATAATGCGGTGAAAGGGAGAGTGATATAGGAAGATGTGGATGTTGGATTAGATTGGGATGGGGAGTGATAGTAGGAAGATGTAGATGAAGGATTAGAATGGGGAGATGTGGAATTAATGCAGGGGTATGGGGATGGGGGATTGTGATAGGAAGATGTGGATGTTGGATTAGAAGATTGAGGTGGTGAACCATTGTAGGAGGGCATGTATGGTGGGTTGGCGTAGGAGGATATAGATGGTAGATTAGGATAAGAGAATTGAGATGGTGGATGAGGATAGGAGGAATATTGGGATGGTAGATTGTGATAGGAAGGTGTAGGTGTTGGATTAGGATGAGAAGATTGGGATGTGGGATTGAGGTAGAGGTATTGGGATTGATGATGATGAGGATAAGAGGAAGTGGATGTTGGATAGGATAGAGGTTGAAAGGGAGGACATGATGAATATGTCAATGGTGAGGATGTTGGATATCCCTTGTCAAGGGTAGAATAAGCACCATGATTATATGTGGATGAAGGCATGGTGGGATAGTTTGAAGAAGTAGTGGGATTTCGGGAGGTGATTGGAGAGAGCTTGCTAGCAATGATAGTATCAAGGGAATCTATATAACAATCTTCATGATCAACAAGATTTTCATTATCGTCATCAACGGAGTTAGGATTCCCCTTGAATAATATTATTGGTCATGTGAGAGGGGGATAAAGATTCATGATGGATATAGATTAGAAGGAAAGAATAGATGATGGATAGAGAACTGGGATGAATTGAAAGCTCATATGGGGATTGGATGAAAGCTCAGATTAGGATGATGGGATTAACGTTCAGATTAGAATTGGATTGGAGCTTATATTGGGATTGGATTAGAGGATATGATAGAATTGATTTGAAACCAAGATCATGGGTTTCAACTAGAGGACGTAAGGTGTTGACAATCAGATTTTTGCCAAATTTGGCAGTTTTCAAAAATTATCAAATTTTGCCATTTTGGGAAACTTTGTAGGCATACGTTTGAGAGTCCATTTTTTTCCACAAAATACCCAATACTAAGATAGGATGAATTTCCAACTAACATCAGAAATATGAGGCATGCATTCAGAATTATTAACGAAACAGTTCGTTAAAAACTAGAAAATTGAAAAAAATAAATACTAATTTGTGATTTTGGGGGTCAAGATGAAAGCTTGAGGCTTTGAAAACGTGTCGAAGGAGGATCCAATGGACTTAGTCGTCGATTGGGAATCAAAATGCCATCTCCTAATGCAACCACCCGTAAAATTTCAGCCAAAACCCACATTCGAGTCAAAAGTTATGGCCTCCGGAAGTTTCGACATAAAAATCAAAAATTTCAAAAATGAAGTCTAGGTGATTGGGATGGATGATTTAATGATAGATATGGACTCCAATGATGTTCTAAGAAGCACTTATGCAGTTTGGTCGATGAAACGTTGATTTTCAGAAAATATTGACGGATGCTCGGAACAGGGAAACGGCCACTCAGAACGGGTGATCAGATATTCAGATTGGATAGATAGATGGTTGGGAGGGGTGAACGGAGGATTGGAATGGCCAAATGAAGGTTTGGATTGATCAAATGGTCAAATGGACGCTTCGGGGATTCAAACAAAGGTTAAACGGGTGAAACAAAGGGCAAGGTCGCCCCTCTGCAGAAAATGGCTGAAACAGAGGGCAGGGTCGCCCCTCTACAAAAAATGGCTGAAACAAAGGGCAAGGTCGCCCCTCTGTAGAAAATGGCTAAAACAGAGGGCAAGGTCACCCCTCTGCAGAAAATGGCTGAAAACAGAGGGCAGGGTTGCCCCTCTGCAGAAAATGGCTAAAACAAAGGGCAGAGTCGCCCCTCTGCAGTGAAAATTTGAACTTGGTTTGGATAAGGGATTTTGGCAAGGACTTAAAATGGTTTAATGACAGTTTGACTTACCAAAATTTACTTGAACAAGCACAATCCTATGATTAACGTTTTAACGGGTATGGCCAACAAAGGTCTTACTCTAGGATGAACAAGGTTTCTAGGGAGTCCTCGATATACGCTCGGTACGTGAGGCACAACCGTGAACACTAGTCCATCACAAGCGTGAGTCGGGAGCCCCAGCAAGATACTGAAAGGCTCGGACCAACTCTTCACGTCTAGCTAGGTATTACCCTAGCTTCGATGTTCCGCCAATTACGACGTAACTGGATTGAGGTACAACTTTGGCTCTCCCCCTTTATATACCCCATCGGTACGCGTGGTTGGGATTGTCCCTTGGGGTGATGAAATCCCCAAGAAGGTCCCGCTAAGAAGATGACACTAATTGTTTCCAACTACCTCCTTCGGATCCGCACAACGTGCAAAAGAGGAAGGTGAAAACAAACTAATGCCCCCTTAAGGTAAAATAAGTAAAATAGACACAACAAACAACAAATATTACTTTCCCCTACTTATACTAAGTACCTAGATAAAGTAGGAAGGAAAGACTTTTAAAAATCAGAATAAGAAGGAAGGTCCTGCAAGGAAATGTTAGTTGTTTATCTTCTCCCTTCTTTGTGATGTGCAGCAAATCTAACTTCCCGAATGTGCTGTTAAGGGCGGATTCGCCCCTCTGCAGAAAATAGTCAGAAAATAGCCTAAAAGGGCAGGGTCGCCCCTCTGCAGAAAACAGTCAGAAAATAGCCTAAAAGGGCAGGGTCGCCCCTCTGCAGAAAATAGTCAGAATTAGCCTAAAAGGGCAGGGTCGCCCCTCTACAGAAAACCGTCAGAATTAGCCTAAAAGGGCAGGGTCGCCCCTCTGCAGAAAACTGTCAGAATTAGCCTAAAAGGGCAGGGTCGCCCCTCCGCAGAAAACAGTTAGAAATAGCCTAAAAGGGCAGGGTAGCCCCTCTGCAGAAAACCGTCAGAATTAGCCTAAAAGGGCAGGGTCACCCCTCTGCAGAAAACAGTTAGAAATAGCCTAAAAGGGCAGGGTCGCCCCTCTACAAAAAACAGTCAGAAATAGCCTAAAAGGGCAGGGTCACCCCTCTGCAGAAAACATTCAGGAATAGCCTAAAAGGGCAAGGTCGCCCCTCTGCAGAAAATAGTCAGAAATAGCCTAAAAGGGAAGGGTCGCCCCTCTGCAGAAAACAGCCAGAAACAGAGGGCAAGGTCGCCCCTCTGCGGCGTCCGGGAGGGCAAGTTCGCCCCTCTGCGACCTGAATCTGCAAACAAGCAAACAACAAAAAACGTGAAAGAAAGAGACCCCTAAGTGGGTCCCACCGGGCGTGCCAGAAATGTGATCCTAATAAAATGCTGCTTCCTAAAATGTGAGATGTTAGGTAAAACTAATAGTGCAATAAAAAGAAACAACAAGATAATAGGGTACCTCAATGATTAGCCTAAGAAAATGAACAATATGAAAGCAAGATGAACAAGTAAATTGCTGTTATACCTTCATGTTGTTGCTCCCTTGGTTGGCCCTTGATGTTGAAGTCTTGTGTGCTCCTTTGATGGCAATGGAATGCAGTAAATGCAAGATGAATTGATGCAATATGGATGCTAAAATAGATGAGAGATTGAATGGCAATTTTGCAAGAGTTTATTTGCAAAAGACTTGATCCCCCAAAATGAAGGAATTGAAGGGGTATTTATAGGCCAAATTGAATTCTCTAGAGAATTCAACGGTTGGGATTGATCCAATAAAGATCAAGATGAAGGGCTATGGTGAGTTGAGGACTCACAAGCCCTCACATCTTGACATGTGGAGGGTGAGATGTCCTAGGGTGGAGTGATGTGGAGATGAGGTGGATCTTGGGGGATGAGAAGATTCCTTGGAGGAATAAAAGTGAATTAAAAATTCACAATGATTGGAAGAATCTAGTGGATAAGAGAGGGTCTCCAAAAAGCTAGAGATTTGTCACATGTGGGTGATGTGACAAGTCCAAGGTTCTAGAAGCCCTTGGCACATGTGAAGTGACAAGTCAAGGCTTCTAGAATCTTGCATGGGGGATGGGGAAGACCTTGGAAAGATAAAAGTGAATTAAAAATTCACATGGGGAAGAGGGGAACCTTGGTTGAATAAATGTGAATTAAAAATTCACATGGGGAAGGGAGTCCATACCAAAAATGGTAAGTGGGAAGGTTGACCAGAAAAGGTAAGCCAAATGTGGCTAATGATTCTGATTAAGGTAATTAATGAGAGATTAGAGGCAAGTGGGAGATTATGGAGGATGTGACACTTAATCAAGATTAAGTGGTGCACATCCTAATCATAGATTAATTAATTTAATCCGGATTAGAAGAGGGTTATGGAGAATGTGACAAGGAGAGAGAAAAGAGGATTTAAAAATTGATTTTAATTCAAATGGGTTAAAAGACTAAATTAAATAATTTGTCATATTTATTTAATTTAGAGAAGAACAGGGTGTAAGGTCAAGTATTTAATTTATTTAATTAGATACTTTAGGAACCTTAGGCAGAAAATGAAATAATGATTAAATAAATTATTTAATCATTGTTAATGGAATAGATGAATAAAGTAGACAATTTTGATCATATGGAAGTGATCAAATTTGGATGTCTACAATATAAATGCATAAAGAAGGAGGGAGAGAAATATAGATATATAAATTAAATGAAGAAAAAGGAGGGGGAAAAGGTCCTAAATGCAATAGAACCCTAGGACCAAGTCTCTTTTTTTCTAGGATTTCTTTAGGATGCCAATCAATAAGGTGTTTAGACTAACTTTCAACCATGTAGGTGAGTCAATAAAAAATAGATCTACATCTTTGTGGGTGTTCGATATGAATTGGAATTGATTTTCCTTGATTAACATTATTAGACTATGTACCCTAATATGAAAAATACAAGATTCTGACAATTGATACACTATAACAGAGATTTGGAAGTAGATTTGAGAAGGGAAAAATATTATTCACTTGTCTTGTAAATTTGAACTCAGTCACTATAGGACATAGCCACCCAAGGGAATCTCTATCCTTGTAGGGCTATTTTGAATCTATTTTCATAGTCCTCTAATGTCGGATTTGAATTCCCCATTCTCGCTTGCAAAATTTTTAGATCATTGTCAGATAACTCTTTAGATGAGTTTCCATGAGTTGACAAGGTGTAGGATTTTTAAAGAAACAATAGATAAATGATCTTCAAACTTCTTTCAATCCTCTTCAAACCTAAAACCTACAAATTCAAAGAGAGAGGAAGGGTTGTACCATTTAGGGGCTTGTCATAGTCAAACCTTGTGTTAGTGTTTCCACTTCCACAATGGCAATATCAATGATAGGAAAGATAAATGATAATAAGGAATGATGAATCAATTTTTTTTTACAACTCACCACCCTTCAATGGCTTCCTTGAAGGATTGAAGTCATGCACATCACCTCAAGGACTTGGATCTTTCTTGTTTGATTGCTTGAATTGTTTGGAGACCTACAACAAGGTTCAGGCTTCACAAACAATGATAAAATGAACATGCATAAACTCACATATGATTTGACATGATGCTTGGATCTTGAATTACTGCAATAACGCTCTGAAATGTTGCTCTTGACTTGGTTGATAGTGCTCAAGTGATAATAATTTTCACCTCTAGTTTCTTGTTAGATTTCAAATGATGTAATAACTAGGTATTTATATGCAATTATGCTAATTTCTAAAAATTAAATCCTGATAGCCAACATTTGCAACTTGAATTAGAAATGATAAAATATTGACATTGACATATTTGAATTTTGAGCCTGGAAAAATAGGGGTTGAGCTTCCCAAGGGCATCCCTATCCTGACCCTATTTTTTGAGGATTTAGGTGCCAAGGGAAATCATTAAATAAATGCATTTATTCTATGCTTGCAATTTATTGAAAAATAGTAAAATAAGCCTCAATATACATAATTTAGAAAATTAGGGGTTCAATCAGATCTAATAAATTAAGGGGGAGCAATACATAGTGTGAAATTGTCACTTGGGTGACAATTTTCAATGCTACATTGAGCCCACTCTTTAGTGAGAGTATGCGCTTACACTTAAACTCACACTAAAGTAGAAAATATATGTCAAGAGGGGTCTAATTGTAGAAATTTTGAAGAGATAGGATGAATAAGGATCAAGGGGGAGTGTGCCCATGTAAGGACAACATAAGCACAAAAGGAACACACAAATGTATGTAATACAACAGAAAATCATACACAAACATACACAATGTCAACATGAAATGCAAAAGGAGGGTATGTATAATCATGGGCTAGCAAGCTATGTTATGCTAGAATCCATACCCAATGGTGTTCATGACACACAATAGAAAAGCTCGATATTTTTTAGGTGAATCATAAACTGAAGGAACCACAAGCTAGTGAAGTCTGATATTTACTAGGTGAGCCCCCAAGACAAGGTAGAAAAACGAGAAACAAACAAGGTCTAGTGAAGTTTGATATTCACTAGTTGTGTACCATTGAAAATCATACCTAGATCTATACTCCCTGATAACTCTAATAAGGTGCTAAATAATGCTTGAAATACTATGCCAACACAACACTAAGTTCAATGCATGTGGACAAAGTGAAGAAAAAATGCCAATGCACCACTAATTCTAGTGTGTGTGAACAAAGTGAAGCAAAAATTCTAGTGCACCACTAAGTCCAATGCATGTGAACAAAGTGAAGCAAAAATGCGAACGGATGCCCCCACCTTAAAGTAGTTGAAAAACACCATGCTGTGAGCTATTTATTTAAGGTAGAAAAATGATAAATGCCATGTGATAAGGGTCATGAGAGCTTATTTGGAAATCCCTATTCCAATGATATGTTTCTAAATAAAGTTTCCTCATGATAAGGGGTTTCCCTAGATGTAATGCAACAAATAACACCACAGATGAACATATAATGAACTAAGGGATCCAAATATCTAGGGTCAGTATACATCTTTACTATAGTGATGTAATAGAACTCAGAATTAACACCATTCCCCAAATACTCATGGAAGAATGCCACGTAGAGAGAGAGAGAAAAAAAGCTTTTGGGTCAACATAGAAGATACCTAAACATCTCAACGCCTTGCATCATCCTCAAAAGGAAAATACAAGACAAAAATAATTATGAACATGATTATGAATTAGACCAAATACAATTAAATTAAGCAATTAAACAATCAATTGAACTAATCAAACCATATTCCTAATGAAATTATTGAATTATCGACTAGAAATCCATTTAAACATCAAATAACATGAAATGAAAACCTAATTAATACTCAAACCTCATCTTATTAGGGAATTGGTGCTGAATTGATGTGGAATGATCAACCCTTTCTCAATCCCATTGATGAAATAAGCTTTTGATGATGCTCTAAAGGATAAAATGACTAAAATTGATGCTAAATGACTAAATTGCTCTAAAAATGACTACAGTATAATTGATCTCAAATATTGTGGATGAATTGGTCATGAAATGGAGGCTATTTATAGGAATTTTGAGTGAATCAATGGTCAGGATCAATTTGATTAATCAATAGATGCAAATTGATGAGAAGAATTGGCATGGATCAAGGATTCAATCCATGGAGGAGATTGAATAATCACATGAATTGATGCAATTAATCAAGGGTTGAAGTTGATTCAAACAAACATAAATCCTAAACTTTAGGAGGAATGTGCAAGATATTTCCGTGTTGGAGGGAAATAGTTTGAATTTAAATCAAGGAGGAATATTCCTTTGGAAGTGGGAGAAATTAGAGGGATTAAAGAAATTAGTCAATTAAATAATTATGCAAGATGGGGGAATTTAAATTTTTTATTAAACAATTAGCTCATTTAATTAAAAGAGAGAATTAATCATATTTAATTAAATAATTCAAATTATTTAATCAAATGAGAGGACTTAGGTGATTTAATTAAATGATTTGTATTATTTAATCAAACAAGATGAAAATTATTATAGATAGGACAAATTAACCTAATAATGTCGATTATTCGATTAATAGAAGAAATTGACAAATTTAATTAAACAATTATGATTACTTAATTAAATAGTCAAAAGGGGTAAATCAAGATGAAAATGGTGTTAGTAATTGAGTTCAAATGTGTGATATCGATCAAGACAATTTTAAGTTTCTACATTTTCCCCCTTTTTGAATTAAGGTACCTGTTAGATTGGTTCAAAGACTTGACGCTTTTCAGATCAATGTTACTACTCAAATCAAAAATTTAAAAAAATATGATTTTTTGATTGCCAATTGACCCCAGCAGAAGGAATAATGCTAGTATACTCCCCCCTCGAGAGATTAAGCAGGAATTTTGATTTTTAGGTTGAGATTGTGACAAAAATTAAAACATAGGTTCAATTGCAAAAAGGACACGAAAATAAGCTCCAAGAAACTAAAAACTGCTTCAAAATAGGTTGCCAAGCTAAAAAATAGACCGAGTCTGTGAGTCAGGACAATTTTAAGTGTCTAAAAGAACAAATTTTATGATATATAGGAGAATAAAGATACAAATAGAAGAATGTCACAACAAATTCGGTTCCTTTGTATCCTTGCGCCAATAGAGCAACAAGGGTCATCTAAAGTAAACTCACAAACACAAAGGCACACCAAGAAATATAATGCATGAGATCACATCACGTGTAAGCAAACACAAGGAAAACGTAAAGAAAACACAACAAAGGAGTACCACACATGTGAGTTGACCTAAAGCAGATCATCCACATCCCAATATCACTCATCATATATAGAAGGTAGACAACTAGCCAAAGGTACTACAACAAGTGTCGTACTAGGAGCATCTCCAGGTTCAACATGTGGTGGGAAAATATCATCAAGAGGATCATCACGGTTTCCCCCATCTAAATTCATAGACTTTGAAGACAATTTTTTTAGCTCATTATGCGCTTATTCATCAATTTTAGCAATTTCATCTTCATCATCCAAGTTAATCATAATAGGAGGTTTTATGGTAAAGTTAGTTTTGTTCTTGTTTCACTTCTTATTTTTGTTCCATGTCTTGTTTTGGTGAAAGTTGTAACTGTTCTTAATTTTTCTGCATAAGTGTTTGATTATCAGGTACTATTTTATTCTTTTCTTCTAACTGTCGAGCAATAGCATGATGTCTATGCCTATGCTATTTAGCATTTCTATTTCTTCTTGCATGGTTTCCAATTTGTGATGGGGTAGGAGCTGGTTTCTTGACCATTCGCCTATTTTATTCCCTTAAGGGATGAACTAAAGGAACCACTAAGGGTTGGAAACCACTATCTCTTTAGGTCTATACACTTGTTTTGTTTTTAGAGGCACAAAAGGAATCATTCATTATCTCTTGGTCTTTTTTAGGATATGGGTGGAGGAACTAAAATGTATTTACCTTGGTTACTTCGAAGGGCCATTACTTAAGGCATGGGTTCATCCACAACTAGTGGGGTGGGAGGAACAACTATAGACTTATCATCCTCAAGAATATTGCTAAGGGATAACTTTGTTATGCACTTTGCTTTAAATTTTTGGTATGACATGAAAAATAAATCCTCACGAGGCTTAATAAGTTCCATAGGTTGAGTCCAAACGAAATCTAATGAAAATTTTCCATGGGAGGACAAGGGATTAAACCCACTATGATGTATTGTAAAAAAATGATTTTCAAATGGGAACTTTATGCAGTTGTGTATAATCGACGGACCGAAATTCATGGAGCATAGCCATGGGTAGCCTAGCTTCACACAAAATTGGTTCAATGCCAGGATGATGGAGAATGATACATCTAATTGTTTTGGCTCAAGTTTAAGGGGAAGAGTGGTCGAACCTATTGTAGGGCGAGCAAAACCATCATTGGTTTTCAACCATGCTTTCGATTACTGATAAGAATCTTGATAAAGTTCATACATAATAAATAATTCCTTAGTGATCACATTCTCTACACATACAAGATCAATGAGTATCCTCATTGTAGGCTAGTCATTAATACACCTGACGATATGGAGAGGACCATCAGATGCATGTATGGATGCATCAATATGGGTGAAAGCAATTTCAGGTAACAAAGTGGTTTGGACCTTACAAGATTGAAAATATATGAGAGTGACCATATATTGTAAACCATCCTCCTCATCACTCGTATCATCATCCTTGTCATTAGTCATATCAGTTTTATCAACATTCATCTCATCATTATTAAAATCATAAGCTTGCACAAAGTTGGGCGAATGGTTTGGTATTGGATTGGTAAAAAATTGCAAGTTTTGGTTAGGTGGAGCAATAAACTTATTACCTTGATCATTAATATCGGCCAACTAGATATGATTAGAATCAATGAGGTCTCGAATTTGATGTTTAAGATGCATGCATCATTCTGTATCATGTCCATTTGTGTAATGATATTCACAAAATGATTTTGGATTGAAACTTGGAGGCAATTGGATTGAGTTCTTGTTCAAAAGTTGTAACATGATTGAATGAAGGGAATCAAGATGTTGGGTAAATTATCTATCTATCAATCTTAATTGGTATGGATTTGAACTTATGGCTGCAACTTGTGGCTCAACATGGTTGTTGTTTGAGGTGTACTTATCTTGATTAAGTTATTAATTTTCTTTTGGAGTGGATGATAGTTATTTTGAAGCATAGATTTAGATTTCTTAGGTAGGAGTTGATGAAGATGTCTCTTCATACTGACTAACCAAATTTTGATAATCCCGAAGGGCCGTACACAAGTGTATAATGGATGGATATTTCATCAATAGGATTTTATCCCTTATGCTTGGTTGTGAGTTTTCAATGAACACTCTTTAGACATCTGCATCAGGGAGAGTAAGATTGATTTCTGAATAAAGCAACTGATAGCGCCCTATAAAGTATGTTAATTTTTCATTTTTCCTTTGTTTGCATCACACTAAATCAGTTAGTATAATTTTAGGTCCAATGTTTACTTGCAAATGTTGGAGGAATGCATCAAATTGTTTATTGAAAGTGGATTGATTTATTCAAAAATGAATAAAACCATTCCAAATCCATGTCTTTCAATGACCTAGAAAAGAGTTTAGCCAGGAGTTTATCTTCAAAAATGAAGTCACTACACAAGGCAGTATAAATACCGATATAAGATTGCTAGGGTCTCCTTTACCATTGTACTTGTCAAATTGAGGTATCTCTATATTTTGTGGCATCGGTGTTTTCAAGATTTCAAGTGACAATGGGCTTCTTTTGACATATTACAATGGTTGTCCATTTTCATTTTGGTTCAATGTGGAGATTTTTTGTTGAAGTGAGGTTACATTTTGTAGAAGTTAGTTGATGACTGAATCATTGGTTGACATGTTTTGGGAATGTGGTGAATATGGTGGGATTATGTATGTGCTTGGTGGACTACTATGTTGTAAATTTATGAGAGGAGATGAAATTTGAGGTGTAATATGTGAGGACCCAAAACCATAAGGATTCCTATTGGAAAGGCCTAAGGTTGGAGTTATGCCAATGCTTTGTTGTATCATTGAAGTGTCGGTTATATTTGTAAATGTGGGAACATAGGCTATAGTTGTGGGAGGGAGATTTGACTTCCTCCTTGACTTGAGTGTATCCTAAAGCTTGAGCACAACTAGCCATTGTAGATATATTAGCATCAACTATATGGGCTAGGCTACACAAAAATTCTAATCCTTGAGAATCATTAATAAATTTCCTTAAGTTATCCACTATAGGAACTGTTACACCAACTAGAGATTCAATACTCAAATAGTCTTGAAGTCCTAGATCTTTATCCAATTTTTTTAGTTTGTCTTCGAGAACATGGGCAACAACAGTTTCAACATCCATGTAAATCATTGATTGTAAAGTTGCCATTGGTATGGTAGCATTAGGGATAGAGTCCAAAATGGGTTGAGTATTGACAACACTTTGCATAAAATATTTGGAATACTTCAGATCCACACTAGATGTAACAACAAGGGATGCCATAAGTCTACAACTATGTCTCATTGAAGTATTGACAATAGGACACTAGGTTGTGAAGCTCATGCGAGTTTCAAAACACTAAATGTACCCAAGATGAACACTAAACAACCAAATAATCACAACAAAACAAGCATAAACCAAAATTAGACAATAGAAGCAGACAACACACAAAAATAGAAACCTGAGAAAAATTTATCTGAGTCAAATGTAGTAGGACAGAGCCACCCAAGGGCATCTATGTCCTAGGCAAGGTTTTCGGAAATTCAAAGTTTGATTGTGTATGTTATTGTTTAAGGTTTTTGGGTATGTTTACAAAATAGTGTGAAAGTGAATATTTTTCTAGAATTTACTCAATTTGTGCCAATGTGATTCAAAATGCAAGTGTTGAAAATGTTTAAACAATTAATGACAAATTTGGATGTAATTTTTAGATTTAAAATGTAACAATGGATTGATTCTAAGATGCCAAAATCTGTAAATGATGATTTTGATGCAATTTTGACACAAAATGATACAATTTTCTTCACCTTTTGAATAATATAAAAAATGATGCCTAAATGAATGTAGTTAATAATTTCAAATCAACAATCAACAAGTAGAAATAGAATGAAGACACAAAAACAAAGATATTGGAAAAATTTGGTTGAGCCAAGAATAGGAGGACAAATCTGCCCAAGGGCATCCTCATCTTGGACAAGGTTTTAAAAATCTAAAAGTTTGACTATTTATTAGACTGTGAAAGGACTTTGTATCTGTGTGCAAGCAGGTTTGAAACTAAGTACTTTTCAAGAATTTTCTCAATTTAAGACAATGTAATTCAAATAAAAATGGGTAACAATGCTTGAAAAACAAATGACAATTGTGAATATAGTTTTGAATGTATATATGACCTAAATGACTGAAACTAATCCTATGACAACCCATGATGCAATATTATATGCATATTTTTTGAAATTTTTATGTCTTTTATGATGTAAAAATGAACCCCTAAGTGAATAATACAAAATAATGCAATGTAAAACTTAGATCTAGGGTGAATTTTTAGGTGTATAATGTTAAAATTTCAGGTTCACCAAAATGAAATGAAGAAAAAAGGAGGGGGAGAGGGTCCTAAATGCAATAGAACCCTAAGACCAAGTCTCTCTATTTCTAGTATTTCATTAGGATGCAAATCAACAAGGAGTCTATATTGACTTTCAAACATGTAGGTGAGTTAATCAGATCTAGATCTACATCTTTGTGGGTGTGGATATGAATTGGAATTTATTTTCCTTGATTAACCTAATTAGACTATGTGCCCTAATATGGAAAATGCAAGATTTTGATAATTGATAGACTATAAAAAAGATTTGTAGGAAGATATGAGAAGGGAATGTTGTAAAGAACACAAATAAAATAACCCAATCACTTCTATGGTATAATTAGGCATCCAACCATACAGGTTGGGAATCTTCCCATATGGGACAAAGTTTCATCCATCCATTTGAGATAAAAATCTACCCAAACAGTGTAGGCATCTATTCATAAATAATAGGAATATGCTATGGCCAAATGCTTAGACTCATCAAGACCATTTGGGTCCTGAGTCACTCCCTAATAATTACACTCCTCTATTAGAAAAGTACCAAAGATGTCACCCTTAGGACTATAGATAATTAATGAGCTTAAGTACTGCCTTGAGTTTTGGCTTAAATATTTGAGGAGTTAAGTGGATCCATTCAGGATCCCATCCGAGTATACAAGATCATAATTATGCAAATGATATTTTTTAGTTTCGTAGTGAATAGCACTGATTTGATATGTATATATAAAAAAGATAAAATATTTAGTTTGTATAGTTTAGAATTGTCATCTAGAAATAGTGACTTGGACCAAGGTTTACAAGAAGAGCATGTAAAAGTAGAACTACCAAATAAAGCATGGATAACAATTACAAAACCTCTTTAAAGTGTAGACTTACAACATAAATGAATAAAAATTTGTTTATTTATTTATGATTAATTCATCCTTCATGTGAGGAAGGTTTAGAAATCAAGTGATGGCTTGCTACTATACAACTGATATCGAAGAATGATCTACATTAGGAAAATAAACTTGGAGAAGAATCATTAGCTAGTAACATGGAAACTCTGGAATCTGTCAAAACCAACAAACAAAAGGGTAAATCACTATTAATATATTAAAGCAGAAAAGCTATAAAAGCTTAACCCTACAATTTGAAACCTTGTTAGTATGTAGGAATTCATTTATGCTACAAGTTCAAATCCTTTTTCCCCTTATAGCAATCTAAAACTTCCTTATTTCAGTGAAATACCAATTGAGCAAATCTCAAATTTTAATGACTTTCAAAATTATTGATATCCAAATAAAATAGAGATCTACAATATTGTTACCAACAACTTGCCAAAGTATTAGTCGTAGAATAAGAAAATGCTAAATAATCCTTATAATTATCATAGTCTAAAACCAAGTACATTTTCCAGTAAATTCAACACTTCAACTCCGTTTTCTATATGCCAACTAATGAGATTAATATTTTCTATTAACACAAAAAACAAGGGATAATCATACTTATTTATCTAGGTTAACATGCCACCAAGAATCAAAGCTATAAAATCATTTTAACCCATAGAACCACTGTCAGTGATCATAACGAGGAAATATAGGACTTGGATCCTTTTATTAGACATCTATATCATAGTGCAAACAAGTGACCTCAACATTCATATCTTTTCTCAAATATAATACTATATTCTTTACATCACACAGGACATAAAAACCCTTTAGCATTGTGACAAAAGGTACAATACCCTATGAAGGTTGTGAAATACTTTCTATGTAGGAGATAATTTGAGCCGAAAAGTCTTCCAAATTGAGAAACACTTATAGACTAGATATGAAGAGATTAACATATTGATTTTCCATACTATCTCATAAACATAAGTGGTCCAATTTGTATCCCAATTATACCAACAAAAGGTTCTTAAAAGAGAGTGGACAATATTCTATTTTAATATGAGGATGTATATAATTCCCTTGATATCGATGTAGTAGTATAATTTTAGAACTGAAATGTCAAGAAATGAGAGAGGTTCACCACAACAAAATAATTGAAAATTGGGGGTATAATGGACCTATTTCTCTAATTTCATTCAAGGAAATTAGATCCACACAATGAGATGACTAATCATCAAAAAGGTGAGTCAAATGAAGGTATGAATCAACGAATTTCCTCTCTATGCAAGGATGGGGGTATAATTCAAATAACACTTTGGAGAGAAAGATTAAAACCATCAAACTCCAAAATGCAAGCTATAAAGTGCAAATGAAGGGTAGTATTCAAAAATAATAGAAAAAAAATCAAAGGTAGATTTGGAAAGGGGAGAACAATGTGTACCAGTCACGAAAAGTTACTTTTTGAAGCTCACTGAGAACTCATTCACCCTATGGTGAATGGATCTTGGCCAGGGCTCTGTAAAAATTCTTTATGGGTTCTCTTCTACTATGTCTGCACTCCCAGATTCCTGATTTTCAGTGGACAACCAAAAATAAACCCTGTAGAAGAATTTATATGATATGACAACTTTTCTTGCAACTTTGACAACTTTGAAACTTTCTTCAATTTTTTTCTCCAAAGGATCTTCCACCTAAAATCTACAATCACACATCAAAGAGAGAAAAATGTTGTTTATTAGGTGAATGGGTGTTTACCTTGGTGAAACCCCATTTTAATAATTAAACCTTAAAATGAATAAACACATGAAAGGAATGATGAATGAAAAAATCTATGTAACAACTCACCAAAACTTTGTTTGAACCTTGTATTGTAGATCTGAAACTTGCATGAATTGGCTTCAATGGATGTGGATCTTAATCATGAAACTTGTCTTGAAAGAATGTTTTTGAATATTTGAATAGATCTTAACTCTACATCACCGCATTAGCTCAAACAACATGCATGATGAAATAAATATTTTACATGTAAATGGAATATATATTGTTGCAATAACCTTCAATAAATCCACCCTTGAATGCCATGAAATTCTCTTGAATTTCTCTCTTGAAAATACTAATTGCTCATGAGAAATTTCTAGGATGCTTGAAAAATCTAGGTTTGCTAGCATGAAAAATAGTGAGATGACCTCTTATATATACATATGTTAAGATTAATTCCCAAAATTAAAATAGCACAAGATGACATCTGAATATACATTTGAAATCATTGAAATACCACCAAAAACATAATTTGAATTTAGGTCCTAGGGGAAAGTGAGAACCCATTCACCCTATGGCGAATGGGTCCTAGGTGACTTACCTAAGACACACATTGCTCAATGTTAAACATTATGCTATGAAATTTATGAATGTCGGGTTTTATCCCTCATAAATTTCAATTAATTAGGCTTGGATTTGAATTAAAGGGGAAAAATAAGGCAAATTAACCTCAATTAATTAATGAAGCCTTAGGTTAGTATGAAAGTGTAAAGGTACACCTTAAAACACTAAAAATAAGGCAAAATCAAGTCCATTTTAATTAAAAGGCCCTAAACTTAATGTGAATATGTAAAATACATATTACAACACTAAATTAAGGCATCATTAAGCTCATTTTATTATTAATTATTCATTCCCAAATTAAGTGTGAAAAAGGGATACTTTTTGCTAGATTACATTTAGTCCCCACTTTAGTGAGAGGATGAGCGCAAGTGAAAACTCACACTAAAGTATACATTCAAGACACTTATGTATGCAACAATGACAAATATATCTAATCATACAACATCAAAGACTAGAAAGATTAGGCCTAGACTATCCAATCGACACATAGCACATCTAATATTTTTTTGTGCTCACTCTGAGGTAGTAGAACTTTAGGGTGTCCACTAGGTGAGTCTCCCAATAAAGTGGCTTAGTGATAAAGTCATGCCAAGTCTACAGGCTCTCATTGTATAATGATAAAGTCATGTCCTCATTTAGGCTTCTCATCATACTAACCATACCAAAGCTATCCCTCTGATAAACATTCTATAAGGCACCACAAGGAAAGGTTTCGTGCTCTATAGGGCTTAACAAGCTATGTTATGCTAAGAACTTATGAACAAGGAAAGGATCCACAAGCAAGAAATGTGTGTTATGTTAGGTGACCTTGAATTTATGGGTTCGAGCTTCATAGGGTTAACAAGTTGTATTATGCTAAAAAATTATGAACAATAATGCTAGTAAAGGTTTTTGTTCAAAGGGATTTTGATTAGTTTATGTAGGTCTTCTTAGGGAACATTGTGCCTAATATCTCCAAGAGAGGACAAGTTAAGAGTAAAAGATTCACAACTTAGGGAATGCATTGCATCACATCACCACTAAGAGGAAAGTTGTATGCTAAGAAATATCACACTCTTGGAGGATATCAAACCTAATGACACCACTAATAAAATGATGCATCACAAGAAGAAATAAAATCACACCATGAAACATGAGAAATGTTGAAAGATATTATTGATGTATGCCCCCACTTTAAAGCGGCTACTTTAACACCATTGTTGTGAGAAATTGATTTAAAGTAGCCAATGTTCAATCCTAAGATATGAGAGCTTATTCGAAAATCCCTATGCCAAGTCATATGTTTCCAAAATGAAGCTACATCATGAAAAAGGAAGGAGGGGTTGCTCCCAAAAATACATAAGGGATCTATGGATTCGGGGTCAGTATATCTTTGCTACAATGTTGTTATAGAGCTAAAAAATTCCATCATTCCCCAAATACTCATAGAACTAGAAGAATGACACAAAGAGAGCAAAAACAAAGAAAAATATTTTGGGTCAACATGGAAGATACCTAATGTATCGATGCCTTGTGTTATCCACAAAAGGAAAACACAAGATATGTTTCAAGGTGTGCACCCTTGGTCTCCTTGGTTTTTCAACATGAAACTTGGGATTCGTGACATGGTTTAATCACCTCCCGTGGATCTGAAATTTGGATTTTATCGGGCATTGATAGGTTGATATTTTGGTGCAACAACAAGGCCAACAATTGGTATCAAAGCTGGTCACGGGTTCAAATCCCTCACTTGTGTTGTGGGGGATTGTTTCAAGGTGTGTGCCCTTGGTCTCCTTGGTGTTTCAACGTGGTGCTCAAGATTCATGACATGGTTTAATTGCCTCTCGTGGGTCTTAACTTTTGCTTGTATCATGAATTGACAGGTCAATCTTTTGGTACAACAATAAGGCCAAAAAGATAAATGAAAAGGATAAAAATTTTATGACATAGAGAAGAATGTAGATACAAATAGAGGAATGTACAAAAGAGAGAGAGATACATCAAATAGAACAACATGGGGGATCACATTACACACAAAGAACATGAAAAAGGAAACAATGCAAAAGACTAGTAAGGCACATGCGAGTCAACCTATAGCAGGTCATTCGTATCTCAATCTTGATCAATATATACAAAAGGTAGACAAGTAGCCAATGAGACAAAATCAAGTGCCGAACTAGGACACACACCAAGTTCAACAGTCTTTTAGTAGAATTATCATTTAATATCATAGAAGAGGAGAACAATGAATTCAACTCATTATGCACTTCTTCATCAATATTTGCAATATCAATGTCATCATCTAAATTAATCACAATAGGAGGTTGAATGATAATTTCCCTGGAAGGTTCTTGTTTACGTTGTGGTGAAGGTATAAAATCATCATGCATTGCTTCAGGAAAGTTTGGATTTTGATTTTCTATGTTTCTCTTTTCTTCTTTAGTTTGTTACATATGAGTAATAGCACAATGTCTATGCCTATGTTCTCTAGCATTTCAGTTTCTTTTCATTATGTTTTCAATTAATGATTGTGTAGGATTGGGTTTTTCAACCATAGGTTTCTTTTCTTTTCTTAGGGGAGGAACATAAAGAAACATAGGAGGTTGTTCAACCACTTTCTCTTTAACTTTGTAAACTTGTTTGATTCTAGGAGGAAAAACAAGATTGTTTTGATTATCTTGTGGTATCTTATAGGAAATGATAGGAGGTTTTGTAATAGGCTTCTCTTGGATATTTGGAAGAGATTTTTTTTCAATCATGATTTCATTAAGGATAGGTGGCTCAATCACGGGGTGAGGAATATTTCTAAGGGATAGTTTTTCTATGCACCTTTCCTTAAACTTTTGATATGATTTAAAAAGAAGTCTTCACGGGGTCTAATGGGTTCAATGGGCTCAAACCAAAATAAATCTAATGAAAAGCTCCCATGGGAAGACATGGGATTAAAGCCACTATGGTGCATACTGAAGATCTTATTTCCAAAAGGAAACTTAAAAAATTTATATACAATCGACGGGATGACATTCATGGAGCGAAGCCATTTATAGCCTAACTTCACATGAAATTGATCCAACATCAAGATGATGGTGAATGATACATTTAATGCTTTTGGACCAACCTTTAGAGGGAGATTTATCAAGCCCATCATAGGGCAAGCAAAACCATTATACGTTTTGATCCATGCTTTCGATCTTTCATATGTATCTTGATAAAGTTCATACACAAATAGGAATTCTTCAATGGTCACGTTCTCTACACAGATGGGATCAATTAATATCCCATTAGTAGAATTTTCATTTATTCTTCTAGCTATGTAAAGAGGACCATTGGGTGCATGTTTGATTATGTCATTTTGTGAGAAAGCAATATCAAGGGGAATTTTGGTTTGACCCTTATGAGGTTTAGCTCAATAAAGTTGATCGAGGTATGTATATTATCATTCTCTTGATATTTGAAGGTCTTGTTATGTGTTGAATAACCACCCCATTTCTTTTTGATTGAAATGGGCCCCCCTTTTCTATTTTTATCTTTGGTGTTCTTGTTGGAATGTGATGTTGTTGATTGTTGTCATTGATGCCAACTTATCTTGGTTGATTGTTTAAGGTTCAGTTTTGATGATTTGGTGATCCGAATTGGCATGCTCCGGATGGTGTGCTATGATGATCTATCTTTGGTCGTGCTTGTCCTGGTCCCACTCATTTTGAAACATAATGAGATATGCTCTTATGGGTCCAGATTGATTTGGAAAGTGGTTAGCATGTCCCGAAACATTATTTGCATTGTAATGTGTTATCCTATTCCTTGGTTTCGAATACCATGAGCAATATGTAGCATGTTGATTTGAGTGAGGAGGTTTTGTATGGTCCACATTTCATTCCCTTCCACAATGGGAATGTTTTTGTGGTGACCTAATTCAAATTATATCTAGCTAACTTAGGAGTTTTATGGAAGCATGAAATGGAATTGTGTTTTTCTAACTTAGGAAGATTATGAAGGCATGGAATGGTATAAGTAAAAGTTGATTCTGTTCGATGAAAGAAAGTGTAGTGAATGCGAATCTAAGAATCTTGATATTGTGAAGTATGCAAAAGTACACCAGAGACAATAGACAGTGAGTTTATTCTGGTGTGACTATTGGTGATAGTTATTTCAGTGATGGATTCCCTTTCATCATTCTTCTAGCAGTGATCCATTTTTTGTTGGCAATGAGCCTTTCTCTTTTGGTAGTGAGCCTTTTTATCTTTGGCTGTAATAGCCGGGCAGTGAGCCCACTAACAATGAGCCTTACCTACAGTGAGCATTTTGGCAGCGAGCCCTTGTGAAAATCATCTTAATCGGTGTCCCCTTAACTGGTGCTTTATAATTGAGAATTAGCATTCTTTGTGTTTTTTCCCTTATTGGGTTTAAACGTGAATTTAGGTGTTCATTATGGATGGTGTTGTTATGTGATTTCATGTTCATATCTATTAGATTGTTATCTGATTGAGTTAAGTTTACTTCAGATTAATTAAATTCAAGAAAATTATTTATAATAACTAATTCACCCCCCCTTAGTTATCCAGACTGTTCAACAGTTCTGGTTCAGGCTTTGGGAGTTGTCTTTTTCCTCCCAAGTCTTTGTTTTCCTTTGTTTTGTTGGGTTTAGATTTCGGGCTGTCACTAGCACTTGAAACCTTCAAAATTTTGAAGTCCAACCTTCATCCCGATTTTGATCTCTGTGTTTTTCCTTATTTTGTTTTTCCTTGTCGGGTTTGGGATCAGATCAAAAATATCACCTTGTACCCTTAAAAGTGTGAGTTTATGTTTCCATCCTGATCTCGACCACCACTTTTCTTCCTTGTGTTCTTTTCGTTTGTCAAAATCAAACTTCAAAATGAAACTAGAACCAAGAACCTTTGGAAAGTTCTTGTTCCAGTTTTCATCTCGACTCCAATTTTTGACCCTTTTGTTTTTCCTTGTGTGTTTCAGAATCAGATATCATATCAGAATTAGAACTAAGAACTTTTCCAAAGCTTTTGTTCATGGTTCCATCCCTATCCTAATTCCCATGTCTATCCTTCTTCTTGATTGTTGGGTTCAAATTTTGGAACTTTCTCAAAACTTTGCATTCACTAAAAGTTTCAGTGCCAAGTTTCTCCTCAATCCCAACTTTCGACTTGCCTTTGTGTTGTGTGTTTGTTTTTGTCCAAGTAACTTCCTGACCCCGATTCCTAAACCACCTTGCATTAATGGCCACTTGTTCACATGCATGAATGTGTTTATATTCCCACGACTCCTCAATTTTTCACTCATTGTTGCTTATGTATTTCAACAAAGTGAACCAGAGCGAAGCGAAGGGTTTGAGAGTGGGTTCAAGATTGGAGATTTCATGCCGTATTTCCATATTTTCCATCACATATCTTGAGGTAGGTGTTTTTTCTTTCGTGTTCTTCCTTTCTTGATTTCTTGCATGTTGCTCGTTTGTTCTTTTTGTTGGTTTGCACTTTTCTTTCGTTTCTTGTTTTTGGTGGGTTTTCTATTGCTCATTTCTTGTTGTCCTCGAACCCTCTAGTTCGTTGGCATCCTTTTTTTGGGTTTTCTTGGTTTTCAATTTTCTTGTCTTTTGCTTCATGTTTTTGGTGTGGGTTTCTCATTCTCGCTGTTCCCTAGTTTAGCTAGGTTTTCCACATCGTTTGGTTGGTTATGTTTGAATTTTGATAACTTTAAAATTTGTCGACCATTGCAAAATGTGAGTTGAAACCCTATGTTTTCCTACATCTGATTCTCAAAAGAAATGGAGATATGGTTAAATTTTTGAATTGGTATTTATTAGGTTTTCAAAACTATCCCAATCCCGATCCTGAAGGTATGTTCGAAAATGTTGATAAATTCATTCAATTACCTTCATGTTTGGTTTTGTCTTGGTCCTGATTTTTTCATTCCTTGATGGATTGGGTTTCAAAACGAAACCTTAGTTTTTCATTGCCTTATGGGTCCAAGTGCAAATCATGTCTTGATTTTGATTCCCACACAAATTTTGAGATCAAACTTAAGAATTAAAATAAACCCTTGACATAGTATTAAGTTTTGGTACTAGGTTCAATCCTGATTCTGAATTTTGACCGCTTGTCGGGATCAAAACCCATAACAAAATCATACCCACTCATGTTTCAAAAGGTCCAGTTTTAAATTACATCCTGATTTTTGACTTTCGATATCTCATTGGAATTGGAACTTGGAAGTGACGCCCAAAATTGCTCACTTTTTGAAAGTATAGTCTTGAATCCCATTTTGATTCCAACTTCCAATTTTGTATCAGGATCATAATGAATCCTGAACTGATTCCATTTGGTAGGACACCAATTCTAAGTGTCAGCTCTATTCCGATGTTTGATTATAATATGGAATCAGATCCCAAAATTAAACTTAAAACCTTTTACCAACATAGGTTTCTGAGCCTATTATTTTCTCAACCTCAACTTTCGACATACCTTTTTATAGAATATAAGTGTTGATTTGAAGCCTGATCCCGATGTTCGATAATATGGTAAGGATTATATATTAGGATCATGTTCAAGGTATTCTGTGATCCCGACTTTTGACAAGTTTTAGTGTTAAGATTATAATGATCAAGTTCTTGGTTCCACCCCAAACTTGAGGCCCAAAAACACAGAGCTAATTTATAAATGGGAATCCTCTTGAATGTATGAAATAATATGGATGCCTATGCTAATTATTACCCTTGAAATTTCTCCTCTTTGTCTAATGAATTCCACTATTGCGGATATTAATAAATGTATGATTCATAGGAGGAAGTTGAAGCTGAGGAAATACCAAAGGAAACTAAGGCCAAGAGATTGAATCTAGAACAACTGCCCCTAACAATGAATTACAAATATCAGGGAAATCCAAGACCATCTAAGGTTGGATCGAAAGTCATGAAAATAATTGAAACTTTGGTTGGCCACATTGATCTACAATAGTTCCGTGATGATAGCTTTTCGGAAGATGCTAGCCCAAGATCCAAAAGGGTTGAAAATTTTGGGTTGGCACATGTGGCCACATTTCCTATAGTAGTAAAGTGCCAAAAAATCATACTAGTTGCTGCACAAACATATAATCTAATTTAGGATAAAATGCATTGATTCATGGGAAAATGAGACCATAGACCTAACTCCTAGAATGATAAGATTAGTGTTTGATCCTCCTCCTCACCCTAACCTCAATATTATGTTTGAAGATGAAGCCTTGGCATGGTAGAAAGCAAATGAAGAAAGAAATACAAGATATATCAACAAGAAATGGCTTAAGAAAGAAAATAAATCAGCATAGAAGATACCACCTAAGCTCAAAAGGTCTAATTTTGATAAGGATGTAGGGGATATTATTACATTACTAGCTAGAGAATTTGGGAAAGAGGATTCCCATGCATTTTAGAATTGGATGTTCTAATTTATGAAAATGATTCTAGAAGGACAACAACATTTGGACTAGGGGTAGTTGGTGTTTGATAACATTCACAACTAGATGATCAAAGTAAAAGAAACCAAGATATTTTACATGTTTTCTTATGTAATTTATTATGCAACATGAATGGGAAGGTTTCTGGGGTTGACTATTGTGGGAACACTTGAAGATGGTCTAGAACAAAAGAAGATATGGGAACATTATGATCAGCTAGAACTTAAGAAATTAGAAAGTCATTTCAAAAGAGTAAATGATGCATTCTTATATGTAGTCATTAACCAACTCACAGGAGATGTCGACTTTAGATTGTCAAGGGAATCCATGGAGTTCATTCAAGAGTGGGGAAGTTGGTTTATCTAATACCCCAAATCCACTTATATAAGACTGTTTGGATTAATAAGCATCCCTTCAAACTACCAAGGTGTTGTAGTGATAGGTGGATTCTAATGGAGTTTTCTCATCGAGTAGCTGAAGTGAATGAAAATTTCTCAAATAAACACAAATATGACTGCCATACATTCCCTATTCAATTAGGATTTTATTCTTTTCTTCTACTATATCATCTAAGTTAGCTACAAAATAATTTCAGTCTTTGAATTTGAAGTTTCTCACTTCCAGAAAGAACTTTGATCTGAAGGGTAAATGAATGGTCTATATGCTTCATTGTTTCCCTTCCATGAGCCACTTCTCGAGGAATTCTAGGAAAATTTGCAAGATGAGTTTGAATTGAGAAGAAAAGGATATGAAAGACTGACCATTCCATATATGAGGGACTTCAGGGTTAAAGAGGATATACCAAAAGGTGTTCTAGATAATGGAATCATTATTGATCCTTGATATGAAATGGATTAAGTGGCTACAAAGGATTTGGATCCAATTAATTAGATGGAAAAAGAGGAGACTAACATAAATAAATTTCATAGGTAGTCACTGAGAGGAGTCTAAAATGGATTAATCTTCATCTTAAACAACCAAGGGTTAAGGTCTCGAGGAAGAAGAAAGATTCCAATAGTGAGCCCACTTATTCAAATAAAACAAGGCAATACAAGAGGTTGAAGAAGGGTACTACACAGATACAAGAACCTACCCCAACAATAGAAGAAATCATAATGAAGAAGGTTACAAAATCCTTGGAGCAGGCTAAAGTTACTTTTCAGGCTACTGCTGCAGGAGTTGTTGCAGGTATTGGTGTTAAACCATTAGCCACTATGTACCTTAGAGAAGGAACTACCCATGAAGGTCATTCTATTGTTCCTCTACAAACCAAGGATACCCCTCCCATTGTACCTTCAACTGTAGAAGATGCCTTGGTTATTGATGTAACAGAGTCACCCATCTCCTCAAATTTTGAGGAAACTCTTTTACATGAGGAAGGAAAAGGGGAAGATCAAGAATATTTTGAGGAAGATCCTGAGGCAGAGGATGTTGAGTTCAAGGAAGGGAACCTTTGGAATGAGGCAAAAATGAATGGTGCCTTAACTCAGGAAGAACAAAAAAAGATACTGGAAAGTGCTCAAAGGCAAGATACTGAGGATCTAGCTCATGAAGAAGAGGAAGCTATAGAAGCAAAAAAGAAAGCTAAAAAAGGAAAAAGCAATGAAAGAAGAAGGTCATGCAAAGGAGCTGGAATAGCTAAAGAAATATGAAGAAGAGGCTCTATAGAAGGAATTAGAAATAAATAAGTTAGAAGAAATAAAATCTTAGATTGAGAAGGTAGAGAAAGATAGACCGTTGAAAGAGAAAGATGAGCAAAAAAATAATTCTTCAGAGAAAATGGTGGAGATAGTCCTTCTTACACCTCCTTCACCAACACCTCTGAGCACCTAGTAGGTAGCATCTCAGCCTACTACTCCTACATTGTTAAAAATGAATCTAGAGAAAAGGCAAAAATATTAGACTCAACCAGTGACTTGGGATGATATGGCGAAGGAGGTTGATAAAGTAAAGCCCAAGAAGAAACCCCAAGCTATTCATTCCACAAATCTCACTGATGATAGGGACTTGGTGGTAGACATTGCAACTCTAGTGGTTGATAAAGATGATAGGGAGTTGCAAGCCTCAGATTACCAAATTAGTACTATCAATTTTGGTAAGCAAACAAGGACACAAAAAATGAACCTTATTGATATTGTAGCCACCTTGACAAAGTCAAGAATGATCAAAGACTAGTAGGCCAAGGATGAGCTCAAGGCTCAAGTATGGAAGATGAGAATGTTTTTGAAGGAACTCACCACCTCTACTACCAAATAGCCAGCATCAACCGAAGTTCTTGTACAAATGAGTCGTAAGGAAGTAGATGAGTTGACCACCATGAAAAAGAAGGCTACTTGGTTTCAAAGTTGGTTTGATGATTTCAAGAAGGAGATCGAGAGGATTTTGGAGGAAGGGTATAAGAAATATGATGAAGTCCTTACCCTTCTCAAGGAGATCAAAGAGAAGAAAAATGAATGGTGGGAAGAGGAGGAGAAGTATAGGAATTTCTTGAGGGGATTAAAACTATTAATAGGATGCCCAAGGAGACATTGATCTAGATAGGGATCTTTAGTGACAAGGATCCAAAATATTTGAAGATGTCTTAATATTACTACCTTCAAGTATGAAATACTTATTGAACATAGAACAGTTCTCCTCAAGGCTCAATATGATATAAGGGATGACACTGGTATATTTGAGGAAATTATTACACATATCACTATTAAAGATTTACCCCAACATGGACAGTTGAATTCATTGCAAGAAATAAAGGATAATTGGGGTAAGCAGTTGGAATAGTTGATAAAATAAGGTGATAGACCTGAAGGAACTCTCTTGGATAGGTTGATGAATATTAAGTTTGAAACTCGATGGGCTGCAAAAGATATCAGCCAGCTACAAGAAACAATTGCTGTGGTTGCAGGGGAATTCGAACAAGCTAAATTCAAGGTAGAATGGATTGATGGGCCCGATGAAGAGGTTCTAAAGGTGTTTTTCAATAATTATAATGAATTCCAAAGGTTTCCAAAAGAGACTAGAAAATGAGAGGAAGAATATTCTATATATTTGAAAAGGATAAAGTCAAACAATGTCAACCATTTCTAGGCGCCCTATGGACAACAATTAACTCCAAATAAATTTTTGATGGCAACTCCAAATCAATTTTGACTAAGAAAGAATGAGGTGTACTTCTCCAATTTCAGCAATCTCAGTAAAGTAAAGACTCTTGTTCAAACTAGAAGAGCCTCTTACAATTATGGATTTGGGTCTTGATTGGTGGATCATGATTTTTGAAAGGAGAAATTAGTGTTTAATTCTTTCTATAAGTCAAGAATTTATCCTCATTGTAAAGGTCACCGGATTGAAGTCAGATTTGTTGACTAAAACTTAGATACATTATTTTTTCATCTTTATGCAAAACAGTTAGATTTTTCTACAATTTTTTAATGCAAGTAGTTAAGTTTTAGAAGTTTGTTAGTTTAATGATGATGACAATAGACAATGGTTTTATGTACGCCAGTGAATCTTGCTGTGTGTAAATGTTTCTTAAATTGGTGAAAATCAATAAGAAGAGGTCGATTTTAAAACCATCTATTGTATTATCTGTGGTGATATTTTCTTATTTTTTATTGATCTATAAATTTTGTGATGAGCTTGTGATGTTTGTTGTTGAAAACTTAATTCTAAAAAAAAGTGATGATGAATGGTGTTACATATATTAAATTTTCATTGTGGATGAATATAATTGCATGAGATTTTTATGAATTATTTCATTCTATAGTTCTTGGCTAATTAGAAAATGCTCGATACAGAAAATGTATGTCTGAATTTAAGGAAATGATTGTTCACGTCTTGTTGTTCCAAAACCTCGATCTATCTTTTTTTGTTTATTTAAAAATCCCTTGTTAGAATACTTCATAATGTCCAGTTTGTACCATTTTACTAGCAAAGGCCCCTTGAATATTACAGTAGCATGAATCACTAAATGATGACAACACAGTTGAGAACCAACTACCGAGATATTGGAAGATAGGTGGTTTAATATTAGCTATCTTTTTCAAGAGAAATAGAATAGAGATATTCTGTTTAAAGTTTCCGTGTTATTTTAACCATCAACAAAACTAGCACTAGAAGGAGGGCCCGAAGGAGCAAGATGGAGTGAATTGGGTCATTTTCAGTGAACAAGTTTGAACAAGTTATGAGATCTGCTCCCAATACAAAGCCATTAGTTGAACTTCGATCTCCTACTCGACCCAGAACACGTAGGACTCCATTCCCACCACCACTAATACCACCACTTACTCCACCTAGATTTCCATTGATACCACAATCAATACCACTTAACCCACCGCCCCCAATGGAATTCTTCATAGGGAATCCATTACCATTGGGTACTATCCCTAGTGGTATCCATGAGATGCCCAAGAACCTAGAGAATTTTTTCCCCAGGTACACCCATGGAAAATCTTGAAGTGCAAAAGAGCACATTCAGGCATTTAAAGATGCATGCACTCAGGCCTAGATAACACATCATGATGTTTCCTATACGTTGTTTCCCTATTCATTGGGAGATATGGCTTATAACTTGTACCTTAATTTTCCCATTGGATCCATTCTTAGTTGGACCAATCTAGAAGATGCTTTTATCAATCAATTTTGGGTCTACATGGACCCAACCATTCTATACCATCAGTTTGCCATGATTAAAAAGGAACCCTACAAACCCTTACCTCTATTCAATACATAGTTCCAAATAATGTATAGGAAACTACAACCACCTTACATAGGCATTGAGGATATTGCTATTCAGGAATACCTTAAGGATATAGATCCATTGACTGGCTTATTCTTTCAAAAAACTTACCTTCTTGTAGAAATTGATTCACTATCCAAAGTATACCACCTAGCCATCAAACTACAACAACATATAAGTTCCCAATATGGTGTTATGGGAGGGACACTGCCCACCTTGGGGTATCCTGAAATTCCCAATTAGATGAATGCAATTAACAATGTACTTACTAGTGGAACCCCACTATTCAACACAGTCCCAAGGATGTCTAATTCGACCTATAGACCCCTGGCTGAAATACATCGCCCACTCGCATTACCATGGGTCAATGGTGGAACCCTAGATTCTTCCCAATAGCAGCAAAATTATTGCAATCATGCTGGGGGATCTAATACTACAACAAACCCATCAGCTGCAACAACTACAAAAAATGAACATATTTGCTCATTTGACCACAACGTTGGAAAGTCTGAATTTAAACCTTATCCCAAGTGACTAATAAAATGGCCCAATTCAAATTGAACCTCCCTCAAAACCAAAACCAATTCAAAAATCAAGGAGGGTATTCCAATCAAAATAATTACTCCAATCAAAACACTAATCAGAATCAAAGGAATTTCAAGAACCAGAGCTATTAGAATCAGAATAGAGGTTACAACCAGATACCCAACAACATACAATGGGACACCATACAAAAAAATGGAGGAGTTTCACATAATTATCAAGCTAATGAAGATAAAACACATACTATAAATGCTGTAGATTTAAACTTCATGACTAACTGGTGCAAATTGCATGACACTGCCGCACATTCTGAGGTTAACTGCCCAGAGGTGGAAAACACGGTTAAGATGGCTCAGGTTGATTCTCAAACACCAAAAGGTAGTGATAAAAAAAATGAGATCTGTAGATACTACCATGGCCTTTTAGGCCTATGACAACTTTCAGTTCCCATTTCAAGATGAAAATGAGCCGAAAATTAATACATACGACTCCCAAGATTTTCAAGCTAAGGGAGGCCATTTTTTGAGGAATCAGAACAAAGGAACCTTTACCATGTCTGCTCCTCCAACCAACAACATGGTACCCAAAATCTAAGAGTGGATAACAATCCACCTCCACCCAAAGGGCCACCTAAGATTCCAAATAGAGGTGATTCTGCTTTCTTTCCTAAATAACAATATAATAATAACATGGAATATGATTTGATTTCAAAAATGTAGAAGCAAAGGACCTCTCTATATTTATTTGATGTTTTGAAGTGTTTTCCTACCCAACTCAAATTCATGTTGAAGGATTTGGATGAGGGAGCTTAGTCGAAGGTGAAAGCAAAATTGATTCTAGCTTCTGAGGTGAATGCAACTCTTTATAGGGGAAAGGAAAGAACACCACCGTTCTTGTTAAGCTTGAGGATCTTTGGGAAGAACCTACATAACTGCCTGTTAGATTTTGGAGCCTTAGGTAATGTTATGTCATTTTCCATTTGTAATAAATTAGGCCTAACCCAAGTTCAAACTCATAAAAAGGTTATATAGTTGAATAAAACTGAAGTGAACGTTGTAGGGGAATTGAAAAATGTGCACATACAGATTGGATCAGATCCAAGGATTCAAAGTTACATGGTTATCCAAATCATTGACATTCCTAAAATGTATGGCATGTTATTGAGCATGGATTTGATGAAGACCATTGGGGGCTATCTTTCATTGAACTTCTCACATATGTGGCTATCATGGAAAGCATGGCAAGTCAAATCAGGATAGAGAGTGAACCTCGCCTAAAGCACATGATCACAAAGTATGATCATCCTAATGAGGTAGCTTACTTTGAAACTAAAATATGTGTTTATAGGAGGGACGAGGTCATGTACTTTTTGATGCTTGATCCTAATCAAGCACAACCCTTATAAAACATTGACCCAATGACTACCGTTAACCAAGAAGTGTTAATTCAAAAATTGCAGCAAGACAAACTGGTCTTGGGAGAGGAGGCAGACTTGTGGAGTTTGTTACTCCCAAACTGGTGTAGGGTCCATTATCAGAGTCATTCATAGTTAATGTTCCAACCTTGTTTAGATATCTTGAATCACGTTTGTTAGTTAATGAATTCCCAAAATAATTTTTTTGCCATAGCTCCAAATCAGTTTTTTCTAAAAACTAATGTTGCATTTGTTTTGATAGGAACTAGCAATGCATAGGAACATCTCTTGCCATTCACCAACCAACCCTTTGTCTAGCCTAATTTTATATAGCTTGAAATAAGAGAATCTTAAGATAGGTTAGATACCCCTGCACCTAGTCATCTGCCAATTCCAATAGAAATACTTAGAGGAAAGGTGAGTTACAAAACTGATAATCATAAGGAGCTGTAGGAGATAGTTTTTGTACATGTCTTTAATTGGAATGAAGTACCTAACAGTCCTCAAGTACAACAATCCCCTAACCTTATCATCTCAAACCAGTCAGATTCACCACCTACTTCCCTTAAGCAACCACTTGGGACTGATCTGAAGAAAGAAACTCCAGCCCAAGATCAACTATGGACCCTCAAATTTGATGGTTCTAAATCCAAAATAGGGAGTGGGGTTGGAGTAGAACTAACTCACCCAAAAGGGAAAGCTTAATTTTCTTCTTACAGGTTACAATTTGGGTGTACCAATAATGTTGCAGAATATGGAACATTGGCCAGGGGACTAATGTTTGCACATCAAGAGAAAGTGTCAACCCTCAGAGTCATGGGAGATTTCAAATTGACCGTGAAGAAAGTTCGTAGCCAGTACACGTGCCACAACAAAAGATTAATGGCTTATAGAAATGGGGTATGGAACCTGATCAAATATTTTGAGGCTTTTGACATTAAGCTGATTCCCAGAGAAGACAATCAAATTGTGGATGCACTAGCTGTAGCAACTAGTACACTGAAACCTATGCAAGATTCCAAGCTAAAGAGGTTTTCTGTGGAGTTAGTGTCAATTTCGACCATTCTTGATAACGTTTGAAACTTCCAATTTTTCAATGATGATCAACACATCCTTGTCTTTTTGGCAAGTTCAGATGTCTTTGAAGGACAAATCATTGATGAGTTTGATAGATATCAAAGAGATTGGGAGCCAAAATATTTCAATACAAAAGACATAATCAATTTAAGGACTAACAACATCCCCAAGGGAATGGTAGCACTAGAGAGGATCTTTAATTTTAATCCTCGAGCTTGTGAGAAACTGTCTATAGATGTTGATGGGGGAAACTATGAAACATAAAACTTGGCAGATTCAGGCCCATAAAGAAATATATTTATTGGGAAGACTTGTCTGAAGGACATCCGGGACAAAATATTGAAGGTGCTCAAGGAATACATCACAAAAATTGCTTGGGGATATGGGGAATTAAAAAAAATTGACACTTCAGTGATAACTCATACTTTCCCTTTAAAGCCTCAAGCAAGGCCATTCCATTAGAAGCAACACCCAATTAATGCCTTGATTGTGTTGCAAGTATGAATGTGTATGGTGGAGTTGTCATTAATGTTGTCATTGATGTCAACACAATACAAGTTGTTATAGTGAAAGTAATCAAGTGATTGTAGGTGGTACATGTATGGTTGAGATACTATAAAGATGTGAGTACATGGGGCTATATTTATGGTGTTGCAGGTGTGCTGATATGATGAGTTATCAAGTGATTTTGAGAAAATTAATAAACAGTGAAGACAAAATTGTGTGTGTGTTTTGAATGTGCTCTAAATTTCTTTTGTGTTGATCCTATGCTTGTGTGGATCTATAGTGTCATTTATGGGCATCCTTGGGCGATATATCTTGAGTAATAGCTTCTAGGTTGATGAATAGTGAAAGTTGTGTTCACTAGTTTATGAACTGGTTCGGTAGAGTTGTTTGTTTGTGGAATGGGAGAAATGTTTATGCTCTATAGTCCTCTAGTGGTTTGTCTTAGATCTTGTGGATCTGGAAGAAAGCTTGTAATGGTGTTATTTATGTTCTGGAAAAAGTGCTCGTGGTTTGGTGCTCTGAAAGACTAGTTCCAGAGTTACTATGTGTGTCTGTACAGTCCAAGTGGACTAATGGAAAGTGTTCTTTATATGAATATTGTTGCAGTTGCTGCAGATGAATATGAAGGAATCTAAGAGGTGTTATAGTGTATGGTGAAGCATGTTATGTGATCCACATGTTATCTTCTTGTTGCAAATGTGTGTACTTCAATGCTCATTGGTCTTTTCATTAGGTTTGGTTGAGCTAGTGTCTACATGTTACACAAATGATACATATCAATTAAGGAAGCATGTGATTGATCCAAGATGTTATTTTGGGTGTCGATTGAGTATTAATTTGGTCCACTCTCATTCTTATCCACCACAAGAATGTTGAGTCACCGACCTAATTTGAATTTGTAAAATGAAGAATGTGTAGCCAACCTTGGAGAAAGTTTCGAAGATCGAAGATGATATAAATATAAGGAAAGATGTTAATTTTTAGAAGCCACAAGTGTGAGAAGCAAGATAGGTGTGAAAGATTGTGCGAAAGTGATCTGAGGCAGCAAGAACTTCAATGTGTTAGACTCCTGAAAGCAGTGAGTAGATGGTGTTTGCAATTATTTGATCAAGGCTGTGAATGTGTGGAAGTTGTTGTGGTGGATATTTTGTTACATTAAGATAATTTTCTTTGAGTAACATTCTTCTTTATATGTTTATGTAGCTGTAGGCAGTGAGCCTCCTATCTAGACAGTGAGTCCTATCTGGACAATGAGTCCTATCTGGATAGTGAGTCCTATCTTGGGAAGTGAGTCCTTTGGTAGTGAGCCTCTTGTATCTAGTTTTGCAATTACTATTATATTGTGAGTTAATCCTCACTATGGTTTTTCCCTTATTGGGTTTTCCACGTAAATCTGGTGTTTCTTGTGTTGATATTACTTTATGTCATTTTCACTTCATGCTCATACTTAATAACAGATTAAAGTGGATGTGGAGTTATAATTGTTTGAGATTTATGAGTGTGATTGGTGACAAATGATTCACCCCCCCTCTCAGTTGTCTTATGCATTTCAACAATTTGAATCAAAGCTTTGGTTCCTCAGAGAAGAGCTTAACCACTTGAGGTAGATCCGATGGAACACAAATTTTCAATCCCTATGTTTGATGGATCTGACTACAGTGACTGGAAAGTGCAGATGAGAGGTTACCTAATCTCCCTTGGATTTAAGACTTGGAAAGCTGTTGAGACAAAATATGTTGAGCTGAAAAGTGGTCCTTCTGCAGATAAGATTTCTACCTATGAGGAAAATGAAAAAGCAAGGTATGCAATCTATAGTGCTTTATCTAAGACTGAGCGGACAAAATTTATTTCATTGGGCACTGCTTATGAGGTGTGGGAAAATTTGAAAGATATCTATGAAGGAAATGATAGTCAAATTATCAAAGAAGCTTAAAAAAAAGCACAAATATGAGAACTTGAAAATGGAAGAAGGTGAATACATTGCAAGCTACTTTCAGAGGGTTGATATTGCAGAAAATGAAGTCAAAAATCAAGGTGGTACTATGATAGATGGAGATCTAATAGAGAATATTTTGATGACCCTACCAGAGAGTTATGGTGACAAGGTCTCAGCTATTGAGGAAGTGTATGATCCAAATAAATTCACTAAAGAACAACTATTTGAAACCTTGACCACATTTGAAATGAGGAAATTTGGAAAAAAGGAGAAAATAGAAACAACCTTCAAAGCCACTAAGATAGAAGATGATCTAGATAGTGAAAGTTCAGAGGAGTTGGAAGAAAACTTTACAAGGAAATTGAAGAAAGGTATCGGAAAGTACAAAGGTATCTTACATTTTAAATGTTTTAGTTGTGGAAATATTGGTCACTATGCTTCAAGATGTCCAAATAGAGCCATACAAAAAAATAAGAGAGATAATAAAGACAAAAGGGACAAAAAGTTCAAGAAATTGTATTATGTTAGAGAAAATGCTGGAATTTATGATCATGAATCTGATTTTGAGGATGGTAAAGATGAATTCTTGTTTCTAGCCTTGGAGAATAAATCTTTGTCTACTAACCATGAAATATGTGCAAGGGAATGTGGTCTGGAAAACAAGAAGGATGCAATGGAAGGTACTCTGGTTATTTCCTTTCATGCTAGACAAGATGAAGATTATTGGGTAATTGACAATGGTTTTTCAAATCATATGTACGAAGACAAAAGTAAGTTTACTAAACTTGAAAATTATGATGGAGGATTAGTCATGTTTGGAGATGATTCTGGTGCAAAGATCGTTAGAAAAGGAACAATTAGTTTTGATGGAAAATAGAGTACTGATGATGTCTATTATGTTAAAGGCTTAAGTTATAATCTTTTGAGTGTTGGAAAAATGTGTAGCAAAGGATTTAAACTTGTGTTCTAGGATAATACCCATGAGATCAGAAAAGGGTCCAAAACTATGGTAGTTGTAGGAAGAAGAATATATGGAAACATTTATTAGCTTAAGAGTGTTGATGGTCAGTGTTTTATGTCTCAAGTTGATGAGATTTGGCTATGGAATCGAAGGATGGGACATGTAAACTTTGACAATTTGACCAGGATTAGTTCAAGAGAAGTTATCAAGGATCTGCCTAAAATCACAAAGCCCACCAATACTATTTGCAGAAGTTGTCAATTGGGAAAACAAACACCATGCAGTTTTACAAGAAAAGAACAATCAACTACCGAAATGTTGGAATTGATTCATACAGACCTCTATGGTCCCACAAGAACATTAATTCTTAATGGTGATAGGTGTTTTATGCTTTTGATTGATGATTATTCTAGAATGACATGGGTTAATTTTCTTAGGGAGAAAGCTCAAGCTCTAGATAGATTCAAATTGTTCAAGGCTAGGGTAGAAAATGAAGTGAACTTGAGAATCAAATGTTTAAGGTTTGAAAGAGGTGGAGAATTCACTTCCAGTGAGTTTAATATATTTTGTGAAGAGCATGGTATAAAGAGACATTTTTTTGCTCCTAGAACTCCTTAGCAGAATGGAATTGTCGAGAGGAAGAACTAGACTATTCAAGAGGCTGCTAGGACTATGCCGAAAGAGGAAAATGTACTTGATGTATATTGGAGAGAAGCAATCCGCACTACTATTTATATTCTTAACAAAGTTTAGATCAAAGGTAACAACATAAAGACTCCTTATGAGCTACGGACCAGAAAGATTCCTACTGTTAAGTACTTTAAGGTGTTTGGAAGCAAATGCTATATTAAAAGAGATGATGAGAACCTTGGAAAGTTTGATGAAAGATGTGATGAAGGTATTTTTCTTGGATATTAAACTAATAGTTAAGCATATAGATGCTACAATAAAATATTGAGAAAGATAGTTGAAAGTGAAAATGTAAAAGTTGATAAAGATATGCAAAGATCGGTCGAAATAAGTGAAGTTGAACCAGATGAACCTATCTGTGAACAAGTACAAGAAGAGAATAAGGAAGAAGAAGAAAAAATTGAAGAAGAAGCTCCAAAACCTACTCCTAAAACCCCAAAATATGTACAAAAAAATCATTCAGAAGAAGAGTAATTGGAGACAAAGACAAAGGTGTAACAACAAGAAGAAAAATGGTAGCAGTTGAAGTAAATTTGTGTCTACTCTCCAAGATATAAAATAAAATAGTGTGTGAAGAATGATGAAAATTGGGTTAGAGCCATGAAAGAAGAATTACAACAGATAAAGAAAAATCAGACATGGGAATTGGTTCCTAGACCAGTAAACAAGAATAATTTGTACAAAATGGGTATTTAGGAATAATTTGAATGAAGATGGTGAAGTAGTAAGAAAAAAAGCAAGGCTTGTGTGCAAAGGTTATTCATAGGCTGAGGGAATATAATTTGAGGAGACATTTTCTCCGGTGGCAAGAATTGAGGCCATTCAGATGTTCTTGGCACTTTTTTCTCACAAAGATTTCAAGGTATACTAGATGGATGTTAAGTCTGCATTCTTGAATGGAGAATTGGAAGAAGAGGTGTACATGGAACAACCAGAGGGATTTTAATTATCAAATAAACTGGACATGGTTTGTAAGTTGAAAAAGATACTATATGGAATTAAAAAGGCTCCTAGAGCATGGTATGCAAGGTTGGATAGATATTTGACACAACAAATGTTCAACAAAGTCTCCACAGATAGTAATCTCTATTTCAAAGTTGAAGGAAACAAAATTTTGATAGTGGTTGTGTATGTTGATGATATTATCTTCGAAGGAAATGAGGGTATGTGCAAGAAATTTGTAGAGGAGATGCATAAGGAGTTTGAAATGTCCATGATTGGTGAGTTGGACTTCAAGTGAATCGAGCTGACAAGGGCATATTCATTTCAGAATAAAAGTATGTTAAATAATTACTGAAGAAGTTTGGAATGGATGATTCCAAACCGGTCTGTACCCCTATGGTGATTGGATGCAAACTAAGTAATGATTATGAATCTCCTAAATTTGATCAGAGAAATTATAAATCTATGATTGGTGGACTTCTATATCTTATTGCTACTAGGCCGGATATGATGCATGCAATATTTTTGGTTACCAAATTTCAAGAAGAACCCAAAGAAACACATGTTATAGCTATGGAAAGGATATTCAGATATCTAAAAGCACTTGGATTATGGCTTGCGGTATCCTAAGGATACTGATTTCACTTTGAGTGCTTACACTAATGTAGATTGGGTTGGTTGTGTAGATGATCAGAAGATTACAAGTGGTGGTGCATTCTTTATTGGATGTAGCTTGGTTTCATGGCTAAGAAAGAAAAAAGATTCAGTTTCTCTATCCACTGCAGAGGTTGAGTACATTGCAACAACATCTTGCTGCACACATGTATTATGGATGAAGCAAACACCAAAGGATATAGGAGTGATGTGTGATGAGACTATTCCTATGTTCTGTGATAATACAAGTGCAATAAATATTTCAAAGAATCCGGTAATGTATTCAAGGACAAAGCATATATCTATCATATATCATTTCTTAAGGGAGAAGGTGTTGGATAATGAAGTCAGGATTGAATATGTGCCTACAAAGGATCATATTGCATATATATTTACTCTCTTCCTAAGGATAATTTTGAGTATCTTCGGGAGAAGTTGGGGTTATTGCTCCTTTGAACTAGGTGCACATAGAGGTGCATCAGTCCAATGGATCTATAGATTCATCATTTGTTTGGAATGATGATTGGGGTCTACTCCTTAGGGGGAGTAGAGAGTATCATTGTTGCTGTATGATATGTGTGTTTTCATGGGTGCACTCCTAAGGGGGAGTGATCAAAACTTTATGGCTGAAGAATCATGTAAATTTTTATATTTTCCACTGATGTCAAAGGGGGAGAGAGAATCATGTGAAAAAGCCTATCTATATCTCAAAAAGATGAAAGGTAGAGAGAATCTTGCAAGGAGAGGAGACTGAAGGAAAGTTGTGTAGGTTGTCTAATCTAAAAAAAAGAAATAGAAGAATTAGGAGAGTGTGTATGCTATCTTTGATGGTTTCTCACATCATGTGTTGCCAACAATGACAAAGGGGGAGATTGTTGCAAGTATGAATGAGTATGGTGGTGTTGTGATTGATGTCAACACAGTACAGGTTGTTGCAATGAAATGAATCAAGTGATTGTAGGTGGTACATGTATGGTTGAGATACTGTAGAGATGTTGTGAGTACATGGAGCTATCTTTATGGTGTTACAGGTGTGCTGATATGATGAATTATCAAGTGCTTTTGAGAAAATTAATAAATAGTGAAGACAAAATTGCGTGTGTGTTCTAAATGTGCTTTGGTGACATGCTCTGCATTTATTTTGTGTTGATACTATGCTTGTGCAGTTATATAGTGTTGTTTATGGGAATCCTTGGATGATATTGTAGACATGCAAAACTAACATCATGCATCATGCATTACGCTTTGATTAACATTCATTTCTTCTATTAATCAATTAAAATATTTTATTGATTAAATCCCTAATGTTCATTAGACTTAATTAAATAAATCAAATTATTTAATTAAGTTCCTAAAGTTCTTCTTATTTGATTTAATAAATCAAATTGATTTAAAATCAAATATCAAATCCCTAAAAATCCCTAAGTTAATTGATCTAAATTAATTAACTTCTAATCATAATTACCATTCTCTAGCTTTTGACTCAACTAGAGTCAAATCTGAACTCTTAACTAACCCACCCAGTTGCATCAATAAATCAATTTATTTGATTTATTAAAAAGACTTATTTTCCCTCAATAACTCTCATCTTTGACTTTTTTGGACAAAGATTATTCCCCCCAAAACCCTCAACAACATGCATTTATTGACATTTTTCAAATTTGAATGGGCACATTGACCAAAACTTGCACAAGCTTTGGCCAATCCCATTATGACAAGTGTCTCTATCCTATTGGATGGGATTTAGTCCCACATTGCCTAATCTTGGACTCTATTCTCTCAACTTCTCCTATAAATGCAAGGCATTTTCTCTCATTTCTACAACAGCCACATTTGAAAGCATCTACACTATAGGCAACTTGAGTTCAAGCATCTCATTGTGTATCTCACTAAGCTTATCAAAGATTGGGAAAGGGCTCTTTCACATACTCAAAGAGCACCAATCCACCATAGAATAGGTTGTATTTCATTTCTTATTTGCATGCTTGAGTTGGTTTTATAAATTGTTTGAAGGAATGTTATATGTTATTCTATGAGGATGGCTAAATCTATACAATCCATGTGTAAGATTTTGGCATCCTACAAATGGCGCTAGAAGGAGGGCAGGTCTTAATATTTGTTCTCTGAAACTTATAAAGAAATTGGGATTCACCGAGGATTCCATCAATAAGAACAAAAGTATCACCATAAGAGCATATGATGACCAGGAAAGAGTGTCTCAGGGCACTATCAAGATCCCCATCCAAGTGGGGCCAGCAACCATGGAAACAACTTGTCAAGTTCTTGACCTTGATTTGCCATACAACATCCTCCTGGGACACCCATGGATACACGGAATGAAGGTAGTGGCCTCAACCTATCATCAATGCATTAAGTTCTCATATCAAAACGAGGAGGTTACTGCATATGGGGATCCCAAACCTTTCACCTATTGCAAAAACTTGGAAGCCAAGTTTTACAAGATCCCTCAAGTACCTAAAAATGATGAAGGACCATCCACTTCATTCATAGACCTAGCTAATCTCACCTCCACTTTTGTGACAGAGACACCCGCCATCCCTGACATATCCAAGATCAAGAACATGATACAAGACAATGGATGCGGTGATTATAGAATGAGGAGAAATTCTTTTGTTGTAGGAGAGTTACCACAATCTCCCAGGTCACATGGGCAACCACAATTGATTCAAACACCTATTCACACTAGAACGAAACCCGCTGGATTCCACAGTTGGGGGGATCTCAGTTGGGAGAATGTGGATGAGGAGGACATCAAAAACACTTTGTACCAAGATGAAAGACCCACTCCCACCCTACCCATGGAGGAAACAAACAGAGGGTTACAACTAATGTTCGGCATGGGCTATAACAGGAATGAAATCCTAGGAAGAAACAGTGATGGACGGTTGGAGCCCATCATTGTAGAAAGAAGAATGTAGAACCTTGGCCTTGGCTGTACCCCTCCGAGTATAACCATGCATGGCAGAAGTGTTCCTAATAGGGCAGTCAGGTCCTCTCCTCGGGTCTTGGCATCTAACCTTAGATTACCCGTGTCCACAGGCCTACCTCTCGATAACTTCACATTTGACATAACTGAGGTTTGTAGCAGCAGTGATGATGATGACACCATAGGTGGCTTACCTAGGCTCTTTGAAGATTCCACCCTACTGATGATTAGTGTCTCACCTGCTGAGCCAATCCAACGAATCCACCAAATCCACTTAGTCTACCCCCAACTCATCGATCACGACCAACGGGGACCGCCAATTCTAGACTCGTTCGAAAACGACGAGGCTCTCTCGGAATTCATGGGACTAAGGGATACTGTTCCATGTGGAGATCACAAGATAGGATTTGATATCACTCTAGACACACAAGCATACTATGGGGAGATGATTGAGTCCTTCAGTCGCAAAAGAAAAAGACCAAGAATAAGCTCAAAGTTATTGAGTGAAAACCACACTGTGGCACTCTCTAACCATAAAATAGTAAAAATAAAGGACGCATCCGATGGTGAAAACCTCCCCGAGGTGCCAGAGGATGAAGGATTCAATCTCCCCCCTACTGCTCTACACCAGGAGAAGTCAACAGTATTGGCAGAACAGTGCAACCCAGTCAACTTAGGAACAGAATTAGAACCACAAATTACCTTCTATGCAGAATCCCTCCTAGAAGAAGAACAAGAACTATTGGCAGCTTTCCTAAAGGAGAGAAAGGTAAATTTTGCGTGGACCTATGCAGACATGCCAGGCTTGGACCCTGAAGTGGTAGTACATCATTTGGCCATTTACCTCGGAGCAAAACCAGTCAGACAAAAGCTAAGGAAGATGCACCCTCAAATAGCCTTACTTGTAAAGATTGAGCTGCAAAAACTCCTGGATGTTGGCTTCATACACCCGATCGACTATCTAGAATGGGTATCAAATCTTGTACCAGTCTCAAAACCAAAAGGGGGCATCTGGATCTGCACTGATTTCAGAGACCTAAACAAAGCATGTCCCAAGGATGACTTTCCACTACCCAACATTGACATGATAGTGGATATGACGAACGGACATGAGATGCTTTCCCTAATGGATGGCTTCTCGGGGTACAATCAGATAATGATCACAAAAAAAGACCAACACAAGAAATCATTCACATATCCTTGGGGCACCTACTACTGGAACGTAATGCCATTTGGGTTGAAAAATGCAGGAGCCACATACCAAAGAGCCATGACATTAATCTTCCACGACATGATCCATAAAATAGTCAAAGATTATGTAGATGACATACTGGCTAAATCAAAGAGGAGACAAGACCATATAGCAACTCTAAGTGCTATCTTTGACAAGCTCGAGCAATATAAGGTTAGACTCAACCCGAAGAAGTGTGTCTTTGGGGTACAATCAGGAAAGCTGCTAGGATACATAGTTTCAATGAGAGGAATAGAGGTGGACCCTGCAAAGGTAAAAGCAATCCTCGAAATGGAAGCACCAAGAACGTTAAAACAACTAAGAGGATTGCAAGGAAGACTCTAGTCCATCCGGAGATTCATATCACAATTGGCAGATAAACAGATTGCCTATTCACACCTACTTCACAAGGGAGTAGCTTTCAGATGGGACGACAAATGCGAGCAAGCATTCAACAAAATAAAAGAATATCTACTTACACCACCTGTGTTGATGCCACCAATTGTGGGGAAACCATTAATCCTATACATCTCTGCAACAACAGTCGCCCTGGGGGCCCTTTTAGCCCAACATGATGAAAAGGGAACCGAGCCGGCTATCTACTACATCAACAGAACAATGGTGGGACATGAGCTCAATTACACGTCAATAGAAAAAGCTTTCCTAGCACTGGTCTTTGTGGCTCAAAAATTCAGACACTACATGCTAGCACACCAAATCAAGTTGATTGCCAAAATAGACCCTCTAAAATACCTATTGTCAAAATCAGCGCTTATAGGTAGAATGGCTAAGTGGGTAATGATATTATCTGAACATGATATCGAGTACGCAGAATGAAAATCCATAAAAGGACAAGTCATTGCGGATCAGCTGGCGAAAGCTCCCCTCTACACAGATAACCCACTCATATTAGAATTCCCAGATGAGTCCCTTTTTAACCTTGGTGCAGCAGACCACTGGAAGTTATACTTTGATGGCTCTCACACACAACATGGATCAGAAGTTGGTGTGTTCTTCATCACGCCACAAGGAGACTGCATACCTAGATCATACAAGGTAGCATTCCCTTGTACTAACAATATTGCAGAATATGAGGCTTTGACCATAGGTCTCAAGATTGCAGCACAATGGTGAATCATGGCACTAAAATTCTATGGGGACTCGCAACTTATCATCAACCAAGTCAACGGTGAATACCAAACCAAGGATGATAAGCTCACACCATACAAGAAGGTGATAGAAAGCCTCAAGGAATCCTTCATTGACATTACCTTTGAGCAGATACCAAGGACAAACAACAGAGCGGCTGATGCAATGGTGATAATTGGATCCTTACTGGATATCCCTCGTAACGTCTCGAAACATGAATTCCTCGTAGAGCAGCTTCTCATACCCACATTTGAGGTACCGAAGTCAGAATATGCGTGTGAACTCGTTGGTCCTGGTGATCTTTGGTATCATGATATATACACCTACCTAAAGTTAGGATTCCTCCCCACCGACATCACTTTGAACCTAAAACGCAATTTTGTCAAAAGGACTTCACGATTCGTCATCCTAGGAGAGACCCTCTTCCGTAGGAGTACCGACGAAACCCTGCTACGTTGTTTAAAACCTGAGGAAGCCCTGACTACTCTAACTGAGGTACACAATGGCACATGCGGGTCACACTCAAGTGGTATGACCTTAGCTAAAAAGTTGCTGAGAATAGGGTACTACTGGCCAACGATGGAAAAAGAGGCACACAATTTTGTCAGAAAATGCTTGCAATGCCAATAGCATGGAGACCTTATTCATGCACCAGCTCAAGAACTGCATCCCATTGTTACACCTTGGCCCTTTTCACAATGGGGGCTCGATCTCATTGGTAAAATATCACCCACCTCATCCAATGGCCATAAGTTCATCATCACCGCCACTGAATATTTCACAAAGTGGGTCGAAGCAATTCCCATGACCTACATCATGGGAAAACAAATATCCAAGTTCATCCTGAATTACCTCATTTTTCGATATGGTGTTCCTCAATCCATTATCTCTGATAATGGGACGCCCTTCAAAAATTAGGATGTCCGTGATTTGTGTGAAAAATTCAAAATCCAACACCGTTTTTCCACTCCATACTATCCACAAGGCAATGGCCAGGCAGAAGCTACAAATAAAACCATTTTGAAAATCCTCAAGAAAATAGTCAATGACTCTGGTCGTGACTGGCATCTACAGTTAAATCATGCCTTATGGGCCTACCGCACCAACATCCGCACGCCGACAGGTGCCACCCCATTCTCTCTAGTCTACGGATCAGAGGCCATACTCCCCATTGAGATCAAGCTCCCGTCACTGAGGATATCACTGCAAAACCTCATCACAGATGAGGAATACAGGGTCACAAGACTCAATGAGCTAGAATTACTAGATGAAAGGTGCATGGATGCCCTTAGTCATCTACAAGTGTACCAGAATCGCCTAAAAAGGAGCTACAACAAGAAGATCAAACAACGCACTCTCCAAGTTGGTGACCTCGTGCTGAAAGAAAACCAAAAGAACATGCCAAATCCAGATACGAAGGGAAAGTTTGAACCCAACTGGTTGGGACCTTTTGTCATCACTACAAGTTACACATCAGGGGCATATCAACTAGCAACACCAAAAGGCGAGCCTCTGCAGGAGCCCATGAACAGTTCACACCTCAAAAAGTTTTATGCCTAAATCTTGCAAGGTATAGAACCAAAAAATACAAAAACAATCGAAAAAAGTCCTGAAATGGTTACCTTGATGAAAACCTGGAAAATAGGCATCTTGGTGATAGCAAAAAAATCCAAAAAAATCAGAAAAAGGATTGAAAATAGTAAAAAGAAAAAAAAAATTCATCCTCTAGTGAAAACCACTTCGGTGGCACTTTGGGCAAGTACATTGGTGAAAATCTGGCAAACAGGCACCAAGTGTAAATAAAGCACCTTCCCCATCTACTAGGATCTACATGACTCATTCATTCCATCACATTCCACTCATCCGCTCGCATCCGTACCATAGCCTGCGTTGGTGTCTATACCATATTCCACCATGGAGCTACTTGGCATTCCTAAGGTCAATCTGTCCTGCCTTTATCAAAGTAGTTTGTCGCACCACACTGGGGGCACGTTCTTGCAACATTGGATCGGATTCGTGTATATTCTCGTGATCTTATTCAAAATTTCATTAGAAAATCCAAAAACATCCAAATCATGCAAAAAACTCAAAAACATCCAAATCATGCAAAAAACTCAAAAACATCCAAATCATTAGAAAATCCAAAAACATCCAAATTATCAGAAAATCCAAAAACATTCAAAAATCTCATCAAAAATCATCAAAAACATGTCAAAATATCGAAAAATCTTCAAAATTCATCATTTAGTCTTGTCAGTCTTCCACCTTGTCGAACTACGTCATCTCTGAGCTTGAATGTAGGGAAGGTTGATCTTTGATAATCCCCTGAGACAGTTAAGGTCAGTCCTTTAGGTGTTCATCGCATTGGCAATTCATTTGCCCATCTAGTCTGCATCTTAAGTCAGTCCTTTAAGCAATAAAAAGGGGGGCAACTTGTTTTCCTATCCGTCTTATCATCAAGTCAGTCCACCACTAGTCGAACTACGTGGTCTCTGCATATATAACGTAGGCAAGGCTAATCTATGGATCAGCTCCCGAGACCCCTAGGATAGGTCTTTAAGTTAGTTTGTTCATCGTAAATCTTGAAAATACCAAAAACAGCCTCAAAACATTTGAAAAATCCAAAATGGTGCATCCATTTCATCTCACTTTCACCCGTGATTATCATCACTCATAATAAATCACCTTCGCTTTCACCCTTTGGTGAGTCAGTCGGAAACAAGTTTAGTAGGTTCTAAAGTGAACTCCCTAATCGTCAAAGTCTCGAAAGTCTAAGTCAGTAAGTTAGCAAGTTGGTCAACTCGGAGTATCAATAGCTTATCACCCAATCAGTCCCACCAAAACCCTGATCACTACATGTCCTAGGATGAAGCTTTCTTGTGATGGACATAAGCATCAGGTACCCCACAATAGTTTAGCCTTGGCTAGCGGTACAATGAACATCAACTTGTTTGTTTACTTTATTTTCTTCTTTTTGACTTATCTTATTTTGCGCTCATTCCAAGGACCTCTCAATGATGCCTAAACAAAACAGGTTTAGAGAGAAAGGAATGGGGCAACGATCATTATATTTTTATCTATTGTGCTTGTTGGGTATTCTTGTAAAATAACTTCGTCATGCATACTTTGTTTTGTTTGTAGGAAGGATGTTTTAGGTATCTTGTTGACCACATAAAAAGGCTTGCCTTTTTATGTTTTGGCCCGAGATGTCTAGAATATCTGAACTACATTCTGAATAAGGTTATGTTTGTCAAGTGTGAACAAGAGTACTCCTATCTGTTTGACGAGTCAAAGTCCATCACACTAGGCGCCACGCCATCCTGGTTCTTAATACCTTGATGCATCACACCTATGTGTATTATCAAACATAAAGAAAGGTATGCCCTTTTCCCATCCTTGGATAAGCAATACATCATCATCATTCATCATCATATCCAATAAAGTCTCGATGACTAGAGGACTTGTTGGACTTCTTCATCTTCTTGAATTTAAGAGTTGATCCCTCTTATTCTTCTATCCTCTTTCGTGCTAACAATGCATCCATCCCGCATCCATACTACATTCATCCTCTCATCTTGCATAATCACGTCATATCATTATAGGACAACATCATCCATCTCATCCATCTCACATGCACTGCATAATCATTTAAGGATAATATAAATTTGTTATTCTAAGCATCTTCCAAACATATCATTTACATCACCATTATCATATAGTCTCATCATCCATACATCCATTTTGAACCTCTTTATCGTGAGATCCACCTCAAATCGAATCTTTTCGCTCGATCTCTCGAGGGGGCAATGTACTAGCATATTTCTTTTCGTTGGGGCATTCGAAAAATCAGAAATTTTAATTTTGATGTCGGCAAAATCATTCTTTGAACCAATGCAACGAGTACATTGCTTCAAAGAGGGGAAAAATGTAGACATGCAAAACTAACATCATGCATCATGCATTACACTCTGATTAACATTCATTTCTTCTATTAATCAATTAAAATATTTTATTGATTAAATCCCTAATGTTCATCAGACTTAATTAAATAAATCAAATTATTTAATTAAGTTCCTAAAGTTCTTCTTATTTGATTTAATAAATCAAATTGATTTAAAATCAAATATCAAATCCCTAAAAATCCCTAAGTTAATTAATCTAAATTAATTAACTTCTAATCATAATTACCATTCTCTAGCTTTTGACTCAACTAGAGTCAAATCTGAACTCTTAACTAACCCACCCACTTGCATCAATAAATCAATTTATTTGATTTATTAAAAAGACTTATTTTCCCCCAATAACTCTCATCTTTGACTTTTTTGGACAAAGATTATTCCCCCCAAAACCCTCAACAACATGCATTTATTGACATTTTTCAAATTTGAATGGGCACATTGACCAAAACTTGCACAAGCTTTGGCCAATCCCATTATGACAAGTGTCTCTATCCTATTGGATGGGATTTAGTCCCACATTGCCTAATCTTGGCCTCTATTCTCTCAACTTCTCCTATAAATGCAAGGCATTTTCTCTCATTTCTACAACAGCCACATTTGAAAGCATCTACACTATAGGCAACTTGAGTTCAAGCATCTCATTGTGTATCTCACTAAGCTTATCAAAGATTGGGAAAGGGCTCTTTCACATACTCAAAGAGCACCAATCCACCATAGAATAGGTTGTATTTCATTTCTTATTTGCATGCTTGAGTTGGTTTTATCAATTGTTTGAAGGAATGTTATATGTTATTCTATGAGGATGGATAAATCTATACAATCCATGTGTAAGATTTTGGCATCCTATAGATATATCCTCAGTTATAGCTTCTGGGTTGATGAAGAGTGAAAGTTGTGTTCACCGATTTATGAACTGGTTTGACAGAGTTGTTTGTTTGTGGACTGGGAGAAATGTTTATACTCCATAGTCCTCTGGTGGTTTGTCTCAGATCTTAGAGATCTTTTGAGAAGGATTTTAATGGTATTATCCATGTTCTGGAAAAGTGCTCATGGTTTGGTGCTCCGAAAGACTAGTTCAAGAGTTACTATGTGTGATTGTACAGTCCGGGTGAACTGATGGAAAGTGTTCTTTATATGAAGATTGTTGCAGTTGCTGTAGATGAATCTGAAGGCATCTAAGAGGTGTTCCAGTGTATGGTGAAGCATGTTATGCAATGCACATGTTATCTTGTTGTTACAAATGCACGTAATTAAATGTTCATTGGTGTTTTCATTAGGTTTGGCCGACCTGGTGTCTACATGTTACAGAAGGATACATATCAATTAAAGAAGTGTGTGATTGATCCAAGATGTTTTTTTGGTCTTGGTTGAGTATTAATTTGGTCCATTCTCATTCTTATTCACCATGTGAATGTTGAGTCATCGACCTAATTTGAATTTTTAAAATAAAGAATGTGTGGCCGACCTTGGAGAAAGTTTCTAAGATTGAAGATGGTATAAATACAAGGCAAGATGTTAATGTTTAAAATCCACAAATGTGAGAAGTGAGATAGATGCAAAAGATTGTACGAAAGTGATATGAGGCAATGAGAACTTGAATGTGTTAGACTCTTGAAAGTAGTGAGCCGATGGGGTTTGCAATTCTCTGATCAAGGATACGAATGTGTGGAAGTTGTTGTGGTGGATCTTCTATTGCATTGAGAAAATGTTCCCTGTGTAACATTCTTCTTTATATGTTTTTTTAGCTGTTGGTAGTGAGCCTTCTATCTGGACCGTGAGTCCTATCTTGGGCAATGAGCCATTTGGAAGTGAGCCTCTTGTATCTGGTTTTGAAATTACTATTATATTGTGAGTTATTCCTCACCGTGGTTTTTCCCTTATTGGGTTTTTGTTGTTTGGTGTTTTTTGGATGACAACAACTCAGAAAAAATAAAAGTTATCCTATCTCTCTTGAAAGGTTGATCTCTATGAACAAAGAGATAACCCCAAGGTCTCTCAGGTGTCAGGTCATGAGAATGCAGTAGAACAAAATTAGTGATAAAATGTGAAAATGCTGGTAATCATAAGGGGTCTTACGAACAAATGCTAGAAGTTCTAAAATCATCAAATTTTAAGATATGGCAATGCTTAAATTTCTAGTTCTAACCAAATAATAAAAGAAACAACAAAAGATGATGGTTTCAAAAGTCCTAATGTTAACACTACTTCTAAGATTAACCATGAAAATGATGAAATATTTGGAATGGATCAATCCCTTAAACTAATTTCTATTTGACTTAGGCTATACCTACAATCTTCAAAGGTGTTATAGATTTTCAGACTGTAGGCATTCATTCAATAAGACTGGATGAATATCTACAGTTGAACTAAGCACATAAATATGAGATATAGGTTGACCTTGCACAACATTCCCACAATCAAGAAGCTACTCAAATTATGAACTAGGGATTTATACAACACTCCAAGCATTAAATCACAAGCATTACTAACTAAACCTAAGATACTTTCAAATATTTCCAAATGATTTAGAAGATAGAACAAGAACCATGCAAGATTATTCAATCCAAAGAAGGCACCAGTCATAGAACAATGTCTGCACTTTGTATTAAATCATCATACTAGCAATAATTTTGTTCTGTTTCAACACTTACTTGAAATGTAAAACTAACTTCTAATCTTATAACATGCTTGCTATTCTACTGCTAAACCTACTATTTACAAGTCTTCTGGCTTAATCAGCAAATGAAAGAACTCTAACCTAACCTACTGATCTCAACCTACTAATCTTTGAACTCAACCGAACCCTTACAAATGAGACAGAATGCCATACTTATAGAAAACCTGTCCACATGAACTAGAGCTAGGGTTACGAAGAAGGTCGACCACCAACCAAATCGGCCTCGACAGCCAGTAATAACTTGCCGTGCAACATTGAATGCATGAAGCGCCACTCAGATCGATCTGGGATCGCACAAAGTCAAGGTAAATTCCCTCGAGCCATGTCTGCCATTAATGCTCCACCCACATGAATAACAATGCACGCAAAACATCAACTTGAAAGCAAGCCATCGATTAGATCCAAGCCGAAAAAACAAACGACTCTGATCAAGTCAAACTAGGTTGAGCCCTCCACATCACGTTTGCCTTGGATCGATCACCACCAAATGCGCCGACCTTGTGTGCAAGGATGGGTTTTGTCTAACAACAACAACAATGCACTTGACTGCACTTGCAGATCTTGCCAAATATTCAAAGTACACCCATTCTTCCCTTGGCCCAAATAGCAACCTTCAGCTCAATCCAACCTGCATTCAAATGAGCCACCATTAATGCTCAATACATTATCAAAATCCAAGTTGATCCATTAGAGTTCCCAAGGCAAGAAAATCACACACAAACCTAGGCAGAAGCAGAACCAAAAGCAAGTGGAGGTGGAGCCAAGAGCAAAATGGAAAGAAACCAACCCCGACGGAGGCGAAGACAAAACCAAGACATGAATGGAAGGGAAATAGGTGGAGGCGTAAACAAAACCAACCTTGACGGAGGCGGAGATAGAACCAAGATGGGAAAGAAAGGGAAATAGGCAGAGGCGGAAACAAAACCAACCCTGACGGAGGTGGAGATGGAAAGGGAAACTGGCGGAAGCGGAAACGGAACCAACCCCGATGGAGGTGAAGACGAAACAGGAATGGGAACCGAACCGTGAACTTTGTTAAAGTTCAGAGTTAAGTTCCATCCCGGTCCTACCTCCAAAAAATGAAAGAAAAGGCAAACTGAGGAAAACCTAAGGGAGGAAACCAACCCTTAGGCCGAAAACGAGAAAAGGAACAAAGAAAATGAGAAGGCGGGAAGCGGAGCTAGAACGGGAATGAGAACCAAACTTTGAACTTTTTGAAAGTTCAAAATTCAACTCCATCCCAGTTCTGCCTCCGAAAAATGAAAGAAAAAGAAAACAAAGAAAAAACCAAGGGAGGAAAACCAACCCGAAGGTCGAAGACAAACAAAACAAGAACGCGAGAGGTGGAGCCGGAACGAGAACGAAAATTGAACAATGAACTTTATGAAAGTTCAGAGTTCAGTTCCATCCCGGTTCTACCCTGGACAGAACAAAAGGAACAAGGAAAATAAAGGAAAAACTAAGGGAGGAAAACCAACCCGAAGGCCAAAGACAAACAAAACAACGGAAAAAACAAGAACGTGAGAGGAGGAGCCAGAATGGGAATGGAAACCGAACAATGAACTTTGTGAAAGTTTAGTTGCATCTGAGTTCCACCCCCAGTAGAACAAAAGGAACAAGGCAAACAAAGGAAAACCTAAGGGAGGAAACCAACCCTTAGGACCCAAACAAAAACACCAAGGGAAAACATAAGGCAAAAGAAAACCAGCCCAGAGAGGACATCCGCGAGACTCCAAAACCACCAGGAACTCAACATAAAGGCACCCATAACCAAGGAAAGCACCAAAGACCAAAACCCCAAGATTTTCCAAGATAAGCACAAAAGAGGGGGCAAGCCACAAAAATGGGCCAAAAGGGCAAACCAAGAGAGGGTCCCCACTTTCAGTGGGGCGTGTGTGCAAAGCTACACAATAATTTTCCATGTAAATTCGGTGTTTCTTGTGTTGATATTACTTTCTATTATTTGCACTTCATGCTCATACTTAATAATAGATTAAAGTGGATGTGGAATTAATAATTGTTTGAGATTTGTGAATGTGATTGGTGAAAACTGCCTCACCCCCCTCTCAGTTGTCTTGTGCATTTCAACAGATTGAACTGTTGATTCTTAAAGAGGTGCAAAAATTATTGTTAGCCAAAATTATTTTTCTTGTAAGGCATTCAACTTGGGTTGCAAAACTGGTGCTTGTGCACAAAACGAACAGGGAAATCAGACTATGTGTCAATTTTAGAAATATGAACAAGGCTTAAGAGAAGGATAATTATCCACTTCCTTCCCTCGATGAAGTGCTGCAAATAGTCAATGATTCACAAATGATGTCATTCTTAGATGGTTATTCTAGATATAACCAAGTGCTGGTTAATTATGGGGATAGAATGAAGACCGCTTTCACTACTAAGTGGGGAACATTGCCTACCAAAGGATGCCATCCGATCTCATTAACGTTGGAGCCACCTTTCAGTGTGTGATGGAAATGGATTTTAAGGATCTGGTAGGTAAATGTATCATTATTTACATGGACAATCTGACCATATTTTCCAAGAATAGGGAGGACCATGCTACTGATTTATCAAAGGTTCTCAAAAAATGTATAAAGTATTGTGTGTCCCTCAACCTAAAGAAATGTGTGTTCGAGGTCTCATAAGGGAAACTACTGGGTAATATAATTTTAGAAAGAGGCATTTCAATCACCCTTGATAGAGTGGAATCAATCTTGAAATTCCCTATGCCAGACAACAAGAAAGAGATGAGATCTTTCTTCAGAAATATTAACTTCATAAGGAAGTTCATAACTGGGTTTGTAGAAATTGTCAAACCCCTCAATGAGATGATGAAGAAAGATGTAATTATTGAGTGAAGAAATGAGGTTAAGGATGCCATTTCATAGATCAAAAAATTGATCTCAAAAGCACCAGTGTTAACCAACCTTGATTATTTACAACCTTTCTATATTTATTCTTTTGTGTTTGACCATTCATGTGCTGCTATTTTGACACAAAGGAAAGGTGAAGGGGATGAATGGAAAATATCCTTCATGAGTTCCCCATTCAAAAATGTTGAGATTAGATACTTACCATTGGAGAAGCAAGCCTTCACATTGGTAAGAGCTGTTAAAAAATTCTGCCATTAGATCCTACAGAGCCAAATCACCACCATCATTCTCAACCCTATAGTGAAGTCCCTTCTTATGTAGAGTGAGCTGGGAGAGAAAAGGGGAAAGTGGATGGAGATCCTATAGGATTTTGAACTCAAAATTCACCCTATGAAGTTTGTCCGAGGACAAGGCCTGTCCAAAGCAATGGTTGACATTGATTCCAAGATCACCTATTAGTAGTATACGATACAGTCATTCACAGGAGATCTGTGGTATGCTGATATGATTTTCTATTACTGAATAACAAGTGTCCTAATGGGATGAATACAACAAAGATAAGAGCACCGAGACTAAAGAGTTCCCACTATATGATTAAAGGAGGAGCCTTGTACAAAAAGAACTTGGAGGGTGTTTATTTGTGTTGTGTAGACCAACAGTAGGTGAAGCAGACCATTGCTGAATTTCATGGAAGACATGGTACTGGACATGGTTCGGTCGATGCAATGGCACATCAGTCTTGAGGTCAGGCTACTATAGGCCTCATGTGTTTCGAGATGATCATCAACATGTTAGGACATGTGATACATGTCAAACTTCAATATCCAAAGAGTGCAACTTGGTGATGCCCCTACAACGTGTATATGAGGTAAGATCATTTGCTAATGGGTGTTAGATTTTGTCAAGGTAATTAATCAAAATTCTTTTACAGGTCATAGGTTTATCTTGATTGTGATGGATTATTGCACATAGTGGCCCGAGGCTCAACCTTACAAGAACTACACCACCGTGGTTATCAAATTCTTCAATGAACATATCGTTACTAGGTTTAGGGTACCATTTTCTTTGGTATGTGATAACGACCCTGCCTTTTCTTCTGCATAATTCATTCAATGGGATTTTGAATATAAGATAGTTTTGAATTACTTTTCCAACTATTATCCATAGGGAAATGGGGTAGCCAAGTCTATGAATAATAATTTGTTGGAAGTAATTAAAAATTTGTTAGAAAGTAATCCTAGGGACTGGCACACACAATTGAAGTTCGCCTTAAAGGCATATAAGACTAGAATTAAAGCTTCCATAGGAAACTCACCATTTAAATTAGTTTATGGCCAAGACCCAGTCTTTCCTATCAATCTACAGATACCTATTTTACGGTTTATGCAAGAGTTATATTCCAACAATGATAGGATAGAGGCCAGATTAACTAATTTACTGAATCTAGAATAACAAAGGGATGTTGCCTTGTAGCAATTTTAAAAACATTAGGCTATGGTCAAATGCTGGTTTGACAAGAGAGCAAAAATCAAGGCTTTTAGGATATCAGACATTGTGTTACTATGGGAAAATGCTAGAGAGAGGAAGGGTGATCACTAGAATTTTGATAGACTTTGGTTAGGACCATACCAGATCATTGAGATCCTTGGTGAGAACACTTTCTGACTTAGCACCTTAATGAGAGAACCTATTCCATTTCCTATCAATGGAAAATTTCTCAAGCATTACTTTGGTCCATGAAGGCCTGATCGCTCATCCTTTGTATATATGCAGTTTAATTATTTTCTTTCTCTTGTTTTTGTTTGGTTTTATTTGTTTTCCTATTTTGTTTGTTTGTTTGTTTGTTTGTTTGTTTTTTGTCTTTGTTGTTTTATTTTTGTTTATGGGGACTTCATTTTCATTATCTCGAAATAATCCAGGTAGTTGTCCAAAACATACTAAGGATACTATGATAGAGAAATTGATTTAGGTATTTTCAAGTATATCTATCTTTCTTCTTTCATTTCAAAACTTATGTTTTATGTCCATCTTAATGACAATTTGAAAGGTCAGAACAAATGGGTGTATTTGAAGTGATCTTATAAACCACAGTTGAATTTGTCACTTATTAAATAGAATCATTTATCTCTTTGAAGGTCTAGCTATCTTAGGATGACTACATTCTTGATTCAGGTGAAAAATACAGAGTCCTAATGTTGTCATGAGGTCCACCGTAGTTCTCAACCTAATTTTTAGAATACTACGTCTAAGTATTGAGGAAAATGATAAGAAAATAACTGCTTCAAGAAAAATAAAAAAAGAATAAGAGAAAAGCAGAAAATTGGAAAGTAAACTCAATATTGTAAGGGTGACTCAAGTATCTCTACTAGGGCTAAGGATGCCCGAATAGAAGTAGAGTAATTCTTTGAGAGAACTACAGGTATCTCTTTCGGGGCTATAGACACCTGGCTGGTGGTGGAGAAATGCCAAATATATCATTACACGACAACTAAAATGACCCACCTCACATAGCTTGAATCTGAATACAGTTATTTTTGGGAGTGTTGAGGTCTTTAAGGAGGGGATGTACCATGAACATACACAGTTAGATTCAATTTTTTATATTGGTTCATAATTTGAGACTTCAACTCACCTTTGTTTGTTGTAGCCGATCACACTCAAGTGAAAATATTCATAAACTAGAGGTTCTGGGTGACTAAATTCTTTAGTATCTTGAAAATGGGTAAAAAATTTTCCTAGTTGAGTCACCAATTATTATTGCTTGCATAACTACCCCATTTATTTATTGAAATGGGCCTCCCTTTGCTGTTTTTTTCTTTGGTGTTCTTGTTTGAGCTTTGGGAGTTGTCTTTTTCCTCCCAATTCTTTGTTTTCCTTTGTTTTGTCGGGTTTGAGTTTCGCGCTGTCACTAGTACTTGACACCTTCAAAATTTTGAAGTCCATCCTTCATCCCAATTATGATCTCCATGTTTTTCCTTGTTTTGTTTTTGTTTTTTTGGGTTTGAGATCGGATCAAAACTATCACCTTGCACCCTTAAAAGCGTGAGTTTCGGTTTCTATCCTAATCTCGACTGTCAATTTTCTTCCTTGTGTGCTTTTCATTTATCAGAATCAGATTGTAGAATGAAACCAGAACCAAGAACCTTTGGAAAGTCCTTGTTCCAGTTTTCATCTTGACTCTAATTTTTGACCCTTTTATTTTTCTTTGTGTGTTTTAGAATCAAATATCGGATGGGAATCAAAACTAAGAACTTTTCCAAAGTTTTTGTTCTTGGTTCCATCTTGATCCCAATTCCCGTATCTTTCCTTCTTCTTGCTTGTTGGGTTCGGATTTCAAAACTTTCTTAGAAACTTTTCACTCTCTGAAAGTTTTGGTACCAAGTTTCTCTTTGATCCCAAATTTTGACTTGCCTTTGTGTTGTGCGTTGGTTCTTGTCCGAGTAACTTCTTGAGTCTGATTCCTGAACCAACCCACATTAATGGCCACATGTTCACACGTGCGAACGATTTTATATTCCTATCGCTCCTTAATTTTCACTCATTGTTGCTTGTGTATTTCAATGGTGCAAACCAAAGCAGAGAGAATGGTTTGAGAGTGGGGCCGAGCTTGGAGATTTCATGCTATATTGCCAGATTTTCCATCATATTTCTCGAGGTAGGTCTTTTTGCTTTCACATTTTCCTTTCTTTTTTTCCTACGTGTTGCTTGTTCATTCTTTTCACTGGTTTGCACGTTTCTTTCATTTCTTGTTTTTGGTGGGTTTTCTGTTGCTCATTTCTTATTTTCATCAAACCCTATGGTTCGTTGGCATCCTTTTTTTGGGTTTTCTTGGTTTTCATTTTTCTTGTCTTTTGCTTCATGTTTTTGGTGTGGGTTTCTCATTCCCATTGTGCCTCATTTTAGCTAGGGATTCTGCATCATTTGGTTGTCTACATTCAAATTTCAAGAATTTTAAAATTTGTTGACTGTTGCAAAATATGAGTCGAAACCCTACATTTTCTCACATCCCATTCGTGAAAGAATTGGAGATATGGTTAAATTTTTGAATTGGTCTTTATTAGGGTTTTGAAATTATCCCGATCCTGATCCCAAAGGTATGCTAATTTTTTTGATAAATTCATTCAATTACATTCATGTTTGGTTTTATCTCGATCTCGATTTTCACTTTCTTTACGGGATTAGGTTTTAGAACAAAAACTCAGTTTGTCACCGCCTTATGGGGCCCAAATTATATCCCAATTTTGATTCCCACATAGTTTTTGAGATCAATCTTCAAAAGTAAACCAAACCCTTGGAAAAGTATTAAGTTTTGGTGCTAGGTTCAATCCTGATTTCGAATTCTGACCCCTTGTCAGGGTCGGAACTCAGAACAGATTCATACCCACTCATGTTTCAAAAGGTCCAATTTCAAATTACATCCTGATTTTGACTTCTGATATCTCATCGGAATCAGAACTTAGAAGTGACACCCAAAATTCCTCAATTTTTGAAAGTCTAGTCTTGAATCCCATTCCAATTTCGACTTTTGATTTTGTATCAAGATCAAAATTCAGAATGAATCCTAAACCAATGCCATTTTGTAGGACACCAATGTCAAGTGTCAACCCGATCCCGATGTCTAATTATATTACGTAATCAAATCCCAAAATGAAACTTAAAACCTTTTACCAACACAGGTTTCTGAGCCCAATATTTTCCTGATCCTGACTTCTGACCTACCTTTTTACAGAATATAAGTGTTGATTTGAAGCTCAATCCAAATGTTTGATAATATGGTAGGGATGTTATATTAGGATCATGTTCAAGGTATTCCCTGATCCTGAATTCCAACAAGTTTTAGTGTTAAGCTTAAAATGATCAAGTTCTTGGTTCTACCCCAAATCCGAGGCCCGAAGACACAAAGCTAATTTATAAATGGGAATCCTCTTGAGTGTATGAAGACATTATATGGATGCCTATGCTAATTTTTACCCTTGAAATTTCTCCTCTTTTTCTGATGAATTTCACTATTAACAAATATCTGATTCAGAGGAGGAAGTTGCAACTTAGGAAATATTAAAGGAAACTAAGGCCAAGAGATTGGAGCCAAAACAACTGCCCCTGAAAATGAAGTACAAATATCAGGGAAATCCAATACTATCTAAGTTTGGATTGAAAGTCATGAAAATCATTGACACTTTGGTTGGTCACATTGATTTATAGTAGTTTTGTGATGATACTTTTTTAGAAGATGCTATCCCAAGAGCCAAAAGGGTTGCAAATTCCAGTTTGGCACATGTGGGCACATTTCCTATAGCAATATAGTGCTTGAAATTCATACTAGTTGTTGTACAAATATATAATCCAACTTAGAGAAAATGCATTGATTCATGGGGAAATGAGACCATAGACCTAACTCCCAGAATGATAAGATAAGTAGTGAAAGAATAAGCTCATGCAAAGGATCTGGAACAACTAAAGAAAGAATGAGGTGTACTTCTCCAATTTCAGCAATCTCAGTAAAGTAAAGACTCTTGTTCAAACTAGAAGAGCCTCTTACAATTGTGGATTTTAGTCTTGATTGGTGGATCATGATTTTTGAAAGGAGAAATTAGTGTTTAATTATTTCTATAATTTTATAATTTCTCCTCATTGTAAAGGTCAACAGATTGAAGTCAGATTTGCTGCCTAAAACTTAGACACTTTATTTTAATAGCTTTACACAAAACAGTTGGATTTTTCTATAGTTTTTTGATGCAAGTAGTTAAATTTTAGAAGTTTGTTAGTTTAATGATGATGAAAATAAACAATGGTTTTTTGTACACCAGTGAATCTTGCTGTGTCTAAATGTTTCTTAGATTGGTGAAAATCAATAAGAAGAGGCTGAATTTAAAACCATCTATTGTATTATCTATGGATGATATTTTCTTATTGTTTATTGATCTGCAAATTTTTTGATGAGCTTGTGATGTTTGTTGTTGAAAAATTAATTATAAAAAAAGTGATGATGAATGGTGTTATGTATATTAAATTTTCACTATGGATGAATATAATTGCATGATATTTTTATGAACTATTTCATTTTATAGTTTTTGGCTAATTAGGAAATGCTCGTTACAAAAATTATGTCTGAAGTTAAGGAAATGTTTTTTCATGTCTTGTTGTTCGAGAACCTTGATCTATCTTTTTCTATTTATTTGAAAACCCCCTGTTAGAATACTTCATAATTTCCAGTTTGTGCCATTTTACCATCAAAGGCCCCTTGAATATTGCAATTGTATGAATCACTGAATGATGACAACACAGTTGAGAAGCAAGTACCAAGACCTTGGAAGATAGGTGGTTTAATACTAGCTATGTTTTTAAGGAGAAATAGAATAGAGATATTCTATTTAAGGTTGCTGTGTTATTTTGACCATCAATAGGTCTCCTTAAGGATGCAAGTGAGGCCACAAAAAATCTCTATTTTGTACACTTTTAAGCATCTTTCTTAGTTTAGCTAGCATAGAAGCCGTGTTAGGTTTCACAAGATTTTTCAATTTTTCTAATCCTTCATCTAGTCTTCTTATGATTTCTTGTGAGACATGAACAACATAATGCACATTAGTTGTAGGTAAGAAAGTCATTGGAAATGAGGTAAGCAGGCTATGATCCATAGAGGGTTGATTATAAACACTATTAGTAAAAGAGTTAGAAAACCCAAGATCCACGACAAATGGTGTATCACGAGATGACATGAGTCTCGAACTACATCTCACTACAATATTGCTAATAGTGTTGATGTTTACAACATCAGAATTATCTTCCAGCCCAGATCATATGAAGAAGGCAATTAAATTTTAGCCATTCGGCTATTTAATTGATGAAAGCAATTTTATGAAATGACACGTCATTTGTTAAATGATGATTAATATTTAATTATTCTGAGAAGGCACAATCTTCAAGGAGGCCAAAATTATGTTTATTGGAAACATGTATTTTCAAGGAGGCCAGCCTATGGTTTTGAAGAGGCACGTTCTTCCCTCTCATCTTGTATATATGTTCGATGGTTCTTCATTGGTGATCATCTAATCAAGTTCATTCATCAATTCAAATTTTCTCAAGAGAAGTTCACACCTTGCAGCAAGTCATAATTTCTATCGCAATAGTTTGGTTTCAAGGAGAAACATATTCACTTGTATTTGCATCTAAGAGAGGTGCCTATTATTCATTGTATCAATATTGGCATTGTGTTATGCCCAAGTTGTAAGAAAATTTCTTCTCTCATTATATCAATATATAAGAGATATATTGGTTGGGTTTTTCTCCCTCAAGTTAGAGGATTTTCTCAGGGTATCTTGCTATGTTTATTGTCTTGAGTGCTGCATTGTTTGATTGCTTTCAGTTTATATATTTGATCATTAAAACTAACATGGTATCATAGTAGGTTTGAAGAATATCTTGATTAGATTTAGCATTGTAGCGATACTCTTATTAATCTTTCTCATCTTTGCTCACATCTATTTGTTCATTAAGATGGTGAACGGACTCAAGATCAAGGATAGACTAGAGGGAGCAACAAATTTCACATCTTGGAGATTCAAAATTATTCTCACCTGGGAGGAAAATGAAATAGCTGAGTTCATGGAGAGAAAAGTCCCCGAGCCTACTGATGAGGAAGAGAAGACTCAATGGAAGAAGAAAGATACTAAGGTGAAGAAGATGTTGATTCTGTGAAGGACCATATTGTTCCAATCATATCTAAGTTGAATACAAGAAGAGAGATTCTTAAATCTTTGGAGGAGATGTATGAAATCAAAAACACAAGCCGTGCAGTTGCATTAAAGAAACAACTTCATCATGTTAACATGGAAGAAGGAGAATCTGTCATCACTTACTTCATGAAGATTGCTGAATTCAGAGATCAATTGTCTACCATTAGGTATTTTTTTGATGTCAAGGATTTGACCATGTTGGATCTTAATGGTCTTCCTATATCTTGGGAGTCATACATTCAAGGAATCGGTGAGAGATCAAAACTTCCTAAGTTTGATCATTTGAGAGAAGATTATATTCAAGAAGAATCAAGATTGGCTGCAAGAGGCATTGCTCAAAGCTCTACAAATGAAGACATTCATGTTCTTTCCGCTCAATCCTCGAAGAAGAAACAAAAAGGAGGAAAGAAAGGATACTTCAAGAGGAATAGATATAAAGGGTTAGATGGCGCTCCTACATTCAAGAAGAAGAAGGATCTATCTTGCATTCAATGTTTTAGATGTGAAAAGTTTGGTCACTATGCAAAGGATTTCCCAACCAGGTCTAAACAACATGCTTTATTTGTAGATATGAATGAGATATCTCCTCAAAAGGATTCAAGGGAATTTATCTAAGTCATGGGCCTGTGTTCAAGCCATGAAGGTTGTGGACTGATCTGAGAGCAAGAGCAATGTATCATACTGTGTCTACCCATCAACATATTTAAAGAGATAAGTATTCTTTGTTTTGTTTGAAATCACCCTTCTAGGCTGAAATTCAGTTTGCTAAGTTGTGCAAATCTGACCTTGGTTATTTGAATCATGTGTGTTTAGTCAAAATCATGGTTTCTCTTGAATAGTGATCACTAGGACAAGATCCTTTGGAGATACCACTATTCCTTGCAAATTGTGAAGATCTCTAAGTGTGACTCTGAGATGAAAAGAGAACTGCAACTTCGTTGTGATTGGATGATCATATTGATAAAATTCTCTTTGTGCATGGACTATGATGCTCTTTCGAGAGGAGTAAAACATGGAAGAAAGATATATCAGAATCAATAAAGATTGGATTGAAGCAAATGAATGATGAATTAATTATCTAGGATTATTTGAGGAGATTCTGATGAGATAAGTATTTCATGTTCATGAATTTCTTATGTAGTTATTAATTCATGCTATAACATTGAGATAGTAAATCATGTATGCTTCCGACATTAGTATTTCTCTTTAGAATAGTTGAGTTCTATAAACTAGTAGTAATCTCGCTTTAATGTCTTTAGGACGGACCAAGAAGCGTAAGAGATTTCTTTCAAGAGAAGAAGAGCTTGATGCATCTTGTAGGCTGAGGCATGGAGACACAACTTGCAGCCATGAGACTGAGTTGATGGATGGAGAAATCTCTTTGAAAAGGAAGAATTAACCTTCAGAGGGAGTTCTGTGACTCACATAGAAGAAGTGAAGGTTGCAGTGTTGCAAGGCCTGATGCTAAATACTTGAAGATTCTATTCAGCAGTTGAGATAAGAATTACTCAAGTCAGTCAACCTAGATTTAACATTGGTAGCTCCACAAACCTATTTAGTATAAAGCGTTGTAGGATGAGGTCGAAGAGGACAACCCTGAATCTCTATAGAGGTGTGCATTGAAAACCATTTCTCTAAGGAAAGCGTTGCAAGAAATCTTGAAAAATGAGGTCAGAAGGTTGATGCAAGTACTTGAAGATTCAGAGGGAGCCTAATGAACCTAAAGAAGATGGTAATCTAATTGATTTTGGTTCCCTATGTTGATCATCTCATTATCAAAAGCAAGGAGTTAGCTTCTTAATTTGAAATGAAAGATCTTGGATACATGCATTACTTCCTTGGATTAGAAGCATGGCAGATGCCAGATGAGATTATTCTAAGTCAAGAGAAGCATAAAATTGACATCTTGGAGAGATTTGGTATGATGGATTTCAAATCCATGTCTATGCCTATGGAGACCAACTTGCATAATTTGAAAGAGGCCGTAGCTAGTTCAGATCTAGTGGATCCCACAATGTACAAGCAATTGATTTGATAATTGATGTATCTAGTCAACACTAGACCAGATACTTGCTATTCAGTGAGTACACTTAGCTAGTTCATGTGTGAACCAAGATAAATACATCTAGTTGCAGAAAAAAATATCCTAAGATACTTGTGTTCCACAGTTGGATATGGGTTGAGATATTCTTCAGTTTGGGGTCTGCGATGATATCCTGGTGTAGCAGGAAGCAATATTTTATAGCACTGAGTACAATTGAGGTTGAGTATATTGCAGCTTGTGTGGCAGCTCAAGAAGTAGTGTGGCTTCAAAAGCTCCTTGTAGGATTGTTTGGACAATTGATGGAGCCTACTATCATTCATTGTGATAACCAGAGCTGTGTGAAGCTTTTTGTCAACCCTATGTTTCATGACATAACTAAACATGTTGAGATCAAATACCACTATATCAGAGATATGGTATTGAGAAAAGTAATACAATTGAGGTATTTCAGCACTGATGAGCAGACGACAAACATTCTCACCAAGCCTCTCTCCAAAATAATGTTTGTGTATTTTTGAGACAAGATTGGTATGGTAGAGAATGAAGCCCTAGCTGAGAAGGAGTCTCAATATCAATGATCTTCCTTAATGCATTTCTCTTTGAGAGAGATTTGAGGTGCAAGCCCTTGTTAACATATTTCTCTTTGAGATAGATTTGAGGTGAAAGCCCTTGTTTCCACCCTCTAGGAGAGCCATGGTGGATGCCGTGTGTGTGACTCCATGACAATATCACGTGAGAGAGTCCATGATGATTCTATTGTACTTATGTTTTCAACCTCTAGGAGAGCCATGGTGAATGTCATGATGAGGTGACAACATCACATTGAGTGATGAGAACTTGTACATAACATACATGGGTGTAGCCATGATGGTTGATATCACGATGAGGTGATAAGCTCTTTTTCACATGGGTGTAGCCATGTTGGTTGACATCACGATGAGGTGATATGTCTTATGCAACTGGAAGTATTCTCCCTACCTAAGAGGGACTGTTGATGTTTACAGTGTCAAAATATCTGTCAACCCAGATTGCATGAAGAAGGAAATTAAATTGTACCCTATCAGCTATTTAATTGATGAAAGCGATTTTATGAAATGACACGTCATTTGTTAAATGATGATTAATATTTAATTATTGTGAGAAGGCACAATCTTCAAGGAGGCTGACCTTATGTTTATTGGAAACACATCTTTTTAAGGAGGCTGACTTATGGTTTTGAAGAGGCACGTCCTTCCCTCTCATCTTGTATATATTTGATGGCTCTTCATTGGTGATCATCTAATCAAGTTCATTCATCAATTCACATTTTCTCAGGAGAAGTTCACACCTTGCAGCAAGTCGTCATTTCTATAGCAACAGTTCAATTTCAAGGAGAAATATATTCACTTGTATTTGCATCTAAGAGAGGTGCCTATTATTTATTGTATCAATATTGGCATTGTGTTATGCCCGAGTTGTAATCAGATTGCTGCTCTCATTATATCAATATATAAGAGATATATTGGATGGGTTTTTGTCCCTAAAGTTGGAGGGTTTTCCTAGGGTACCTTGTTGTGTTTATTGTCTTGAGTGCTGCATTGTCTGATTGATTTTAGTTTATATATCTGATCATTAAAACTAACAAATAAGGCACCAAGTTGTAAAGCTCATACAAGTTTCACAAACTCAATGTCAACCCAATAATGGAAAGAGGGTAAAATGCAATGCAATGACCTAAAATGCAATATGTAAATGCAATTTTCATATTCTAAACAAGATAATTTTCTAATTACACTATGCACAAACCTGAAAATGAAGTCTTGTAAATGCAATTTTAATCAAACAATGCACTAACTTTATCAAATGAAGATAAATATGACCAAATTGAAGAAATAAAAATTCTGCAAACAACAACAAAAATTTGAGAACAACAAACAAGAATACAAAAATGAATGTTTTAGCTCCCAAAAAATCAAGAAATGACCCTGATCAGGGACTCATTCGCCTTAGGGTGAATGGGTCCTAGGTTAGGGTTTTGAAAAGTATTTTTATAGATTTATGAGTTAATTTCAGTGGTTTCCAAATTCTAATCTGATACAAGTTATAGTTTTTTATTTTTTGTGAAATGAAGGTTGAATGCAAATGCAAAATGTGACAAAATGACAACCTAGAAAACCTAATTGGATATACAATTTTGTTTCAATTTTCAAATGAAAATGAATAACTATATAATACTATGTAATTGAATTGCAAAATGACTGATTTTTTTGTATTTTTTCAGATTTAAAGAATGTAAAGATGCAATCCTAAAACCCTTAAATGAAATGAAAAGTTAAATGCAAACTAGACACCCTAAATGAGACACAATTCAATGCAAAGATATGAAAATGAATGCAAGATCTAAATCTAGGGTGAAAGAGGACTCCAAAATCAAAAAATGTAATGATGAAACTTGGGTTCACCAAAATGAAATGTCGAGAAATGAAAGAGGTTCACCATAATAGAATAGTGGAAAATAGGGGGTATGATGGACCTATTTCTCTAATTTCATTCAAGCAAATGATATCCACACAATGAGATGAATAACCACCAAAAAGGTGAGTCAAATCAAAGTATGGATCAACAAATTTCCTCTCTATGCAAGGATGAGGGTATAATTCAAATAAAACTTTGGGGAGAAATACTAAAATCATCAGAAGAACTCCAAAATACAAGCTATAAAGTGAAAATGAAGGACAATATTCAAAACTAATAGAAACAACAATTAAAAGGTAGATTTGGAAAGGGGAGAATGATGTGTACCAGTCACCAAAAGTCACTTGTTGAAGCTCACTAAGGACTCGTTTACCCTATGGCGAATGGGTCCTAGCTAGGGCTTTGCAAAAATCCTTTCTTAGTTCTCTTCTCCTGTGTTTGCATTCCCAAACTCCCAATTTTCTCTATCAAACAATCAAAAATGAATCCCGTAGAAGATTTTCCATGATATGATAAATTTTCTTGCAACTTTGATAACTTTGCAACTTTCTTCAATTTTTCTCTTCAAAGGATCTTCCGCCTAAAATTTGCAATCACACATCAAAGAGAGCAAAATGTTGTTTGTTAGGTGAATGGGAGTTTTCCTTGGTCAAGCCCCATTTTGGTAATTAAACCTTGAAATGAATACAAGCATGAAAGGAATGATGAATGAACAACTCTATGCAACAACTCACCAAACCTTTGTTTGAACCTTGAATTGTAGATCTACAACTTGCATGAATTGGCTTCAATGGATGTGGATCTTTATCATGAAACTTGTCTTGAAATAATGCTTTTGAATACTTGAATAGACCTTGAGCTCTACAACACTATATTATCTCAAACAATATGCATGATGTAATAAATATTTGATATGACAATGGAATCTTGATTGCTGAAATAATCTTCAATAAATTTTCTCTTGAATGCCTTGAAATTCTCTTGAATTTCTCTCTTGAAAATACTAAGTGCTCATGAAAACTTTCTAGGATGCTTGAAAACTCTAGGTTTGCTAACATGAAACATAGTGAAATGACCTCTTATTTATACATATGTTAAGATTAATTCTTGAAATTCAAATATCACAAGACAAAATTTGAATATACATTTGAAATCATTGAAATACAACCAAAAACATAATTTGAATTTAGGTCCTAGGTGCAAGTGAGGACCCATTCACCCTATGGTGAATGGGTCCTAGGTCACTTACCTAGGACACACATTGCTCAATGTTAAACATTATGTTATGGAATTTATGAATGCCGGGTTTTATCCCTCAAAAATTGTAATTAATTAGGCTTGGATTTGAATTAAAGGGGTCAATTAAGGAAAATTAACCTCAATTAATTAATGAAGCCCTAGGTTAGTGTGAAAGTGTAAAGGTACACCTTACAACACAAAAAATAAGGCATAATAAAGCCCATTTTAATTAAAAGGCCGTAAACTTAATGTGAATGTGTAAAATACATATTACAACACAAAATTAAGGCATCATTAAGCTCATTTTATTATTAATTATTCTTTCCCAAATTAAGAGTGAAAAGGGATACTTTTTCCTACACTACAAGAACATGCCATGGTTATTATTACTATCACTGGCTTAATGTTTCCATCTTTAAATGAACTAATATTGGCCGCTTATAGACTCTTTATAGTGCCAAAACCATAGACTCACACCACAAATAGGTTCAATGTTGAACATCAATTGCCATAATTGTCGTAACTATTGGTTCACTTCCTTCATTGGTTTAATCTTCCAAGTATAACCTGCCACTTATAACATGTTAGAAACCCACATGTATAGAAACACATTCATGTGATAAAACGAGACACAATTCTACTATTGACATTAAATTAACCCCTCAAGCAATAAAATTTACTAAATACTCTTACTTCAATCATTTTATACTAGCTCTTTCTTTCCAACTAAGAGAATATTGACTACCCAAAAGAGGAAAATAAGTCTCAAAGATGAAGGAAGAAACTACAAGGAAATTATCAACCTTTCAAGATGAAATAAGAATCTCGAGTAAATCCTGTGAAGAATTTGTAGGAGTATGTAGTTTTGATCCACATATAGATTTTTGATGGAGCTTCTAAGATGTTCCATAATGGCCAAAGAAGAAGTATAAAACTTTATCAAGATTTAAGGAAAGAAACAAAATAATTTGATTTCTTGTCTAAACTAGAGATATTTCACACTCTTGATCCTATAATATGCCAAAAGGAAATACCTAGATTGCCTATTCCAGAATCTCAATCAAGCCAAAACTCATTATTGCATTACTTCATGGAAGATTTGTCCAATAGAAGAATCCATGTTTCTCAAATGGATTAAGAGAATTGTTATCATTCAATAATTTTATTATTCTTAGAATTGGAAATAGTTGATAAAAAATAATAAATTTAGGAGTATAGATGTCCAAGGACCAATTTGACCAGCGATAAATATACACTAGAAGAATATAAATTAGAAAATTAACACAATAAAATTAAATAAAATATCTATCGATTTTATTTGGTGGAATTTTTGTAGAAACCTATTTACCATAGGTAACAACTTGCATGGATTATTTACTTTTGAAAGAGAAAAAATTAAGGTTGTGATATTAATATATGTTTCAAGAGATTTCCTTCTACATAGGTTGCATGATTACCTAAATAAAATATAAAATAGAAGTTTATCTGATTCGATGAACCCCAGAATCCCTGGGTTGAAACAATACCATCAATTAATTTTTGATGAACATAGGTATGAAAACCCTATTACAAAATAAGGCATCAGGCTTTGAACATCTAATTCCAAGGAAAAGCTATATGATTTTCTTGAAATATTAAAACATACAAATAACTTTTATTCCAGTTTTAGTTACAACAAAGAATTTCTATAACATCTATTGAAGATCCAATTTGCATGGATCATTACCATTACTAATGAAATCAAGAATATGAAAGAATAAATAAGTCTTTCTATCATACTTGTCTTTCCCATTATGAGTGTTTAACCAATCACGCTAAGAAATTTTGTCGAACAGGTTGGGGGAACCCTTCTATCTTTAGATTTACCCATCACACGTGTTTAACAAATTATGCTTAGACATTTTATTGAACATGTCACAAGAAATCTTGTATCTGTAGACTATCAAGTCAATCAAATTATTAGCAATTCACCTTGGATAGAAAATAATAATGGATATTAATTAAAATAATTTTACAATAATTAGATGAGAAAATCACCCAACAATAAAGCATCATCAAAATTATCAATATGATAACCAACCATATCAAGTACCATAATGCTTCACCTAAAACTTTGTCATATGTTAATGAGAGCATACTAACCCAATTGAAATTATGTTGCACATTCTCAATTAGTGAAAAGATAGTATAAATCCTATAAAAATATGAATAAATTGGTGAAGTAAAGTCATGGAAAGTATCTAACCTAAACATCTTCCATTTTTAATTTCGACTAATTTAGTCATGAGAACTATATCATTGCAAAATGAATATGCATATATTTAGAATAAAATTGATAGAAAATAAAGACATAACTTGCAGTGAGACTCCTACCATATCTATAGATCCAATAACTAGACTGTAGCACCCTATTTTTCTTCAATCCATCTTAGGAGTAGAGACTCTTGAATACCAGGGTATAAATGTTCACAAACCAAATACATTAGCTAGATGGTTATAGTTATGTATCCTAAAATTTTCCATAAATATTGAAATTAAAAAATGGTATACTTCATTGCATAAAATTGCCTAGAACCAACAAGGGCTAGTGCATGTTGAAAATTTGATTGTTGCTAATTAGAATTGAATTCAAACATCGATGTATGCAAACCAAAGAAATACAAAAAAAAGATCTAAATTATCCTATGAGACAACTCACTTCACTTGATGAACACCAAGGAATGCATCATGTTAAAGCCTGCAAATAAATCACCCCACTATACCACACAATCATTGATACCAACTTCAAGTTTATAATCCATAGGTCGATAGTAGGAAGATAACTGTCCTAATTTCTTTTTCCCTGGAAGGATACTTATAGTCCTTCTAGCTTCCAGTGAAATAAATTAGGGCATGAGACATAAAAGATGCTACAGAGATAATAAAATTCTTAAGTAATCTGAAGAGTGTAGAAAGAAGATCTAATCATATTACCTATTTTCTATCATAATTGGATTATTACAATCAACCTACGAATCCTTAGCAACATCGAGTAATCTCCCCCAGGTGTCTACCACAATTGATCACTCTTAATGGAAGGTTAGAGTTCTTTATGTCCTCCCCCCAAAATGCACGTTGCACTACCATATTTATCTTTAGAGATTTATATCCTTTCCTTTGAAAATACCTCTATCATGCTGGAACCTTGCACAATTCTGTCCCCCCTTAAAGAATCAAGAGAAGCATTTTCTTTTTACCGGTCGAGCCATTTTCCATTTTTAAAATCCAATGTTCATGTTACAACGAATTTCTTTGTAATTGAAATCTAGTTTTTATTTCTCTTATTTAATCCATCAGATTAATTAAAATCTCTAGTTCTAAATTATTACTATTTCCATTATAAGGTTTTGAATCAATATGCTAAATTTTATAATAATTAGACCTTAAAAAAGGAGGGTTGTGACACATGTAGTGTAGAAATTTGTATACCTTAACAATTTCACATTATGTTTTGTCCCCATAATTTATTAGACTTAATTAAGCTCCTAATTTTCCAAATTATGTATTCTAAAGCCCATTTTTTTTATCGTTTTCTGAAGGACTAGCATTAAAAAAATACATCTAATCAATAAATTGTCCCTGACTTTGAGTATCCTAGGAATTTGGCCCAGGACCCATTCACCCATGTGCGACTGAGTCCCCTTTCTTAGCTAAGACCCAAATTCAAATATGAAGTGTCAGCTTTTGGAATCTAATTTTTGGGAAATTGGATAAACACCTATACATACCTAGTTATTGTTAGATGCACAAGACAATTGAGAGGGGGGAGGTGAATCAGTTGTACATTAAAATATTTAATCCCTCATTAACTTTCAAAGCCTTATCAAATTTTAAACCCTCATGATACATTAGCAGAATGTAAAAATATATGAAACAACAATACAAATACTACCATACACAAGAGAACACCAGATTTACACAAAAAACCCTAAGAAGGGAAAACCCACAGTGAGGATTAGCTCACATATATGTGATTAGAAACATCAAATACAATTAGGCTTGCTGACCAAAAGAAAGAAGAATAGAAGAAGACTATTACAAATAAATTCACTATCTTAGAGCAACAAGAAAATCCACCACTGCAACTCTATGCCATTTGCAACCTTTGGCTCATTGCTTCTAGAAAATTCAAGCACACTAAAATGTAGACACCTTCTACTCACTGCATCCAAAGTCATAGGAATTTAATCTAGCACTCAGATCACCACACTTGATCACATTTACATCTTTCACACAAATGCACACACATCTCCAACATATAACCTTGCTTAAATATATCCTTCACAACCTCAAGAACTTTCTCCATGTCAGCCACAATAAAACGTATGCACCTCAAACATGCAACCATTAAACAGGTAGGCACCAAACACTTCCACAATGGAAAAAAGTGAAGGTAGACCATGCCAAGGGTTAACTAGGACCAAAATCTACACCGACACACTTCACCATGCTTCCACAATCAACAAACAATCTCCAAAATTAGCACTAGCACCCTGGTTGGCCAAAATTGTGCTAACACTAACAAGCAACTACATACACACCTCTCCAGGTTTGAACGCAACATACAAACCACAAGGAAAAACTTCACAACATCCCAAAATAATATAACATCATCAAAATATTTTGCAACACTACCACACTCATCTACAACTAAGAACACCCTCATTTTGTGCAACCAACAACACTGCCACAAACATGCAACACACTATCGAACCTTGCAGAACACCCAAACACACAAAAATCCAAGGGAAGTGTTGGTTTTTTTTAATACCCAAGCTGATCTCACAAATAATCTATGGATTTTCCATTTCCAATAGTGAATTATCTGGAGGGATTGGCCAACGAACAGGTGAAAGTTTGCAAAATTTTCCCTCTACACTTTGGGCTCTGCAAAACCCGAGAGGGTGATCCCTACTATGCGATTTAAGATACTCTTGCGCCAATTACCTCATATATTGTACAATAATAGATATATTCTCCTATATGATACTTGATAGATAAAAACTTCAAATATTTGGCTAATCCAACACAATATTTAACATTCTAAAGCATGAGAATATGGTAGGAATTCATTCCAACATACATTTCCAAATAGAAAGTAAAGATTTAATGATTTGAATGCATTTGTTTTTGAAAGACCAAGAAGATGTAACATAGACACAACTTAAAGTGTCAATGTCTTATCCTAGGGTATGGAGTCTCAACTAATGCAATTGAAAACATATAACAACGTTCCATCTAAACATAACATAGCTACTTAATGATATATTACACCATTAAAATTAGAAATATAAACCAATAATACTTACACGATCCCTGGATAAATTCACATAAATTTTTATTTCTATTAAAGAAAATTTAACTCATTCTTTGAACAAGTGCATTAACAGTAAATAAACAATTGAAGGAAAGACAATTAAGATGAATTGAATGATCTTTGATTCATTTCATTCATAATTCATTTGAAATATACAATAGGAGAACACTGGCTTTGGAAGTATGCAATTATATTCTAGAAATGATAGTATTGTTATACAACATTAACAATCACAAAGACTCAAAACTCAAGACCTAGAAAAAGACTTAGACATAAAAGTATCTGCGCTTTGTATTACAAAATATCTTCAAGAAAATCAATCAACAACCCATGTAAATGGCCTTGAAATCCCTTTTATAAGAAAAGGGAGAAAAAAGCATCATGAAATTACACATGTCACATATTCATTTGAAATTCATTTACATTTCAAAATATAGGTGCAACTGCAAGCTCATGGAGGGAATATTCTGAGGACAAAGCAATTACAAAATTTGTTGCATTCATCATTCTTTCCTAAAATAAATGAAGCAGTCGGTTGGTACTTTTTCAACTTCCTTTCTTCATTCTTCATATTGTGGACCCAGGAAAGCTGAGCTGGTAGATGAGAATAAGACCTTATTGTGCAAGAAGACAAAAACCTTTGTTGTCACTGTTGAAAACCCTTTGAAATTGTTGATTGTGCAAAAGAAACAAAATTTATTGCCACATTACCATAGAAGAAAGCTTAAAAATTAGGAATGTCATTATACTTCTTGTCCCAAGCAATATAATCCTCTTTTGAAGGCCAATTGGATGCCATAAATTCATCCAACTTTGTTTTGTATGGGCCATACCTCTTCATTATCCTACTTGCATCTTTATCAAAATCCTTTAGGAATGTGCTAGTGATAGAAAATTTATTCATACTGTCCTTCAACATGTCCATCTTGACATCTCCATGCTCATAAATTAAGGTAGCCTCTGCAATAATGAAAACATCCATACGAGCTCTCCACTATTCAAATGTTTTGACAAATCCATTATTATCAAGAATGTTTGGTAAGAGGCCAAGATCATTCTCATCAAATTGTCGGAGTAATGCTCTCATCCTCTTCTCAAGTGGATCCACTAACCCCTAGAAATCAAAAAATATATTATAACTAGGGTAATTTGTAGTGGCTTGTTTTGATCATGTCTGGATCCTATAACCATAATTTTTAGTGCACTTAGCCTAGGAACCCATTTCTACATTAGTGGGATAGCTATTGACTTATCCCCCTCAAACATCCTTATTGAATTGAACATTCAAGAATATTTTAGTGAAAACTATTCACTCTTTTTATTGATTTTCCTAAATAATGTTCTAGGGAATTTGAAACAATAAAAATATTGTTATCCTCATATAACGCAAATAATTCTTCATATGCCTCTAGTTGTTGAATCAATTCCCTTTTGCTTACTTTTCTTCCTGGTTGGGAAGGTGCTGCTAAAGTACTTGGGGTAATATATGAAATTGGTACATATTCCTCATTGTATACCAACATTTCCATAGATGGTGGAGGGGGTGAATGGACAAGAGGACATGGTGGAGAAGATAGAACATTATTTTCCACTTGTGGCACAAGTGGCATTGATTGCCCTTGTTGCTAGCTCAATAACAGCTCATTTTGTAACTTCAACTAAAAAATCCTCTATTTATATTTAATATAAGAAATTAATAAATCATTATAATTTTTAGTTTGCTCATCACACTTTTCTTGTAGTGACTCCACAGTAGCCTTGGTGAAGTGTGCAACATTCACTGCCAGTGTAGCTACCTCTACTGCTGGAGTATTTGAAACCATTTTGATTATTAGTCCACCTCTCAAATTAATAGCAAGCTCTACAAAAATAGCTAATGTGTCCCATTGAGTTCTAAATATTGATCCTTGTAATGCAACCAAATCCTCCTCATCAGATGCATAAACTTGTGAAATCTACCTCCTAATGGTATCAAAAGCAATAGAAAAGGATAAATCCCATTCAGGAAAGAGGAGTATGCCACTCTCTCACACAAGTCTTCTTCCTTATTCACGTGAGATCCTTGTGTTTAGCTTTCATTTCTGCCACTACCATTTCACATATGACTGCTCTATGCAGTTCAGGGGACTTGGCCATTTCATCTTTCATCATGTTCTCATATTCATCTCTTCTGGTCATCCATACATACTCATTGAAAGCATTTGTCTTGATGAATGCATCATTAGTCATGAAATAAATGTATACCTTTTATCTAACATCATCTACATTGTCCAAACCAATTAACAATGCCTTTGTGAACTTTCCATGTGGAATTGAAAACTTTACCCCTCTTGTAGGTGATGGCATATTTTGCATTATATCATCGGAGGTCACAACAACCTCATCATCTAAGTCTAGAGGGTACTCCTCACCCTGGTGCTTGTTCAATTTTTCTCCTCTTAGGAGAGGAATCTCTTGGTGGTGAATCCAAATCAATAACTTTGTGAATATGGGATGTAGGTGGTGGAGATGATGGCAAGTGTGACACAAAAGAAGATGGCCTAGACTCCTCAAATTGTGTAGGAGTAGCAATTTTCTGTTCTTTTCTCACAAACTCAATTTGTCTTCTTCTTGAGAAGACATATTATGTTTTAGTTGGTTGGTGTGAGGGCCTCTTTTCAACCATGGGGGATTTCCCCTTATCTTTAACTTTAATCTTCTCCCGGAGCTACCTCACAACTCTGTCAAAATTTTGCAATATAGTTTCAATTCTTAGCATCAAATATATATTAGCCATATAATTTCCCTTGAAATTGGGATCCTTCTCCTGATGTGTTTGCTACAATTTGGAAAATGCCAACCATTTCACCTTTATATCCTCCACCTTCTGTAGGTCAAACTCATTCCTAATGATATCTTCAGGATAATCAAAGACATGCCAAAACTTACTTGAATTGATCCTTATTTCAAAGCTACAACAAAACCTTCAGGGTCATGATTTATTTCTCTACAAGTCTTCATCTTCAAAGGTGAAATAATGTCGAGGATATTCCTCCATCCCTCCTTGATAATTAAAAAGTCTGAAAATACAATGTATGTAGGGAAAAGGGTTCCCTTTTTTTTTCCCATCAAAAATATATCTTCAACTTGTCCAAGTTGCCACATAACTTGTAGGAAACCTATTCTGAGTGGCACAAATTTTTGTAGCACATGTGGAGATACATTAGTAATATACACTCTCATAATAGTGCAACTAACATGTGGAGCTACATTATATTTAATGGTTTATGGCATTCCCTTCCAAATTTACACAAATGGGTTTTGAAGTCTTGGAGGCCTATTATTGAGGATATGATTGAACTCTATCCTTCAGCTAGGGGTTTTTTTGTGGCTGCTTTTCAATTTGAGAAGGATAGGGCTTAGGTGTTGGAAGGGGCTGTTTGGCTATGAGGAAAGCACTCGATTTCTCTCTAACCTTGGTCCCATTCTTTCAACCCTCTTTCTGAATCTATTAGTGTTGTTCCTACTTGGGTTACACTTCCTAATCTACCTCTTCAGTTTTGGAATCCTTCTTGCTTTAAGTCTATTGGAAATGCTATTGGTAGGTTTGTTATGGCTGATTCGTCTTCTCTTATCTATGATCATCCTAATTTCACCCACATTCTTGTGGATGTTGATACCTCAAAAGATTTACCTGGGGAGGTCATTTTGATGGTGGCGACTAGACCATGGTCTCAAATTCTTGATTATGAAGGTCTTCCTTTCCGTTGTAGGATATGTTTTTCTACAGGTTATTTGGTTGCAAACTATCATAAATCTCATCAAAGTTATGCTACTTGGTGGAAATATGCTCTTCGTGAGCATATTCTTGTGGGTGAATCTTATGATAATTTTGGGGATGATGACTTGGCCCCTAAAGTCATGGCTTCTTCTACTGATGGTTCTCAGTTTCCATCTAATATTGTTGTTGCTTCTCTTGGGTCTTCTATATTTACTATTGGGGCTTCTAGTTTTGTTGCTACTATTGGTGTTGTTGATTCTTTTGTACCTGCTGGTTTGTTTGCAGTTGCTACTAATGTGGTTGGCCTGTCTACAGTTGCTGTTGTGGCTGGTGAGGTTGCTGCTAATAATTTTGCTATTGTTATTGTGACTGCTAGTTTTTCTATAGCTCCTATTGCTAGTGGTGGTTGTGGGAGTGACACTCTTGGTTCTTTTCCTCTTTTTCCTTTGGTGGATTTTCCTCGAACTTCCCCTTGCTTCATTCCTTCAGAGGATGATCTTTCTTGGATGGTTGTGCAAAGAAGGAAGAGAGGTCTCCCTAAGCATAATCATTCCTCTCAGTCCCTTATAAAGTTTGTTTGTGGTGTTCAAAAGGTTGCACGTGTGGTTTAGCTCTAATTTTCCCACTATTTCTTTGTGCTATTTGGTTGTTCTTCTTCTTTGTTTATCTTTGGAGTAGGTGTTTGTGTCTTTTGCGATTTTTGGGTGTTTGGATCCTGCTAACTGTCTAGTGTTGTATCTTTTGAGCAACATTTTGTACCTAAAGTTGTAAAGGGTTTCAGGTCCCTTCAAAACCTATTTTTCCCTTATAATCAAAACATCCCCCAATTATGACCAATGTCCAAGTCAAGCCTTCTCTCCTTGGGTCTCAGAAAACCATGCAATTCTTTGGAAATTATTGGGAGATCCCTCACCAAATAGCTCTTCAACTTTGCATCAAAAATATTTGAAAAAGCAACAAAATTGGAATTGTGATCATGCTTATCTAAGTGATGAGTCCACCATTAGATTGGAAGGGAATTATTGTTCTCATCTCTCAAATTCAATAGCATGTGTTTCCCAAACTCCTTTCCCTCATCTAGAAACATGTGGCATAATAATGAGTACCACCAAAATCTCACTCAAGTCTCACCATTTTTGAGGGCTACCAAGGTCTTGTGAATCTCATCACACAATTAAATAGAAAAGTCATATAATTTTTTTACCATCACATGTTGGATATATGCTGCCATATACATGTAATACATTGGAATTCTTTGTGGAGGATAAAATCCTAGAATCTAACATAGTGTTTGGAATGTTCTGACAAAGTAGTATTCAAACATATCAATTGGAAAGGGCTCATTGTCAGCATATGTGAGCTTAATTTTTATCCCTCCCTTTCCCTTTATCATGAAGTTTTGCAAGATTGTTACTTTGAAGGTATTATTGTTGGTTTCATATTCCTTTCTCAAAGATTTAATGTTGATTGGTTTAGTTGCATCAACATTGAGGTTGAAAATATCAATAAATCCTTCTCACCTCAGCTTCACCATTTCGACCCCTGTAATTGACCTTACAACCCTAATGTTAGGGTCATAGTTTGTAGTAATGACCTTCAGTAAGTCCATGTCCAAATATACATTTGGTACTACAAGATTTCTTATGTCTAATCTCCAACCATTGCAATTAGGAAAACTAGCATTTATCCTCCCAAACTAGTACTTAAACAATTCCCATCCTATAACATGTTTCAAATTTGCATCTCTTATGGAATATTGTTTATCTATAAAGCCCTTTTTTGCTCCTAAGCCTTGGAACATTAGTTTACCTTGAATTTTATCTATGGTCAAACCCACATCCTTTAATTGGTTTAACAAATCCTCATGAAGGCCTTTCTTAAATGTAGAGCTAGAGGTTTGGGCCTTTGGGGGTACCATTCTCAATAATTTCACAACCTAGGGCTTCCTAAAATGCAGTTTAGGGTTTTTGCAAGGTGGTTTAGGTGTTCTTAAGCAGGCACATGTAAAAAAGGGAAAAATTTAAAGCAATTTGACAATAATTCAATGAACATAAAACCATAAAAGAAACCTAGCATGCAATTTAGAACATAGAACAAGAAAATGCATGCAATTTCATAGGAAATTGGACACAGAGGATTCAAATTTCACTTAATAGTGTTCAAATTGCAGAAAACCCTAGTTCTTGGTCGTTGAAAGCTCATACTTTGTAGGAACAATCTTCAAATCTCTTCAGGATGCTTTGGTGACTTGAATTATGCTTTAAATCCTACTTTTATGGTAAAAAAAATCTCTTTAATTTGATGATAAAACATCATGTCCTCCATTACTCCTCGCTCGCACGAACCAAAAAAACTCTATCAACCTAGTTTCAGAATTTTAAATCATAGCCATTGATCTTGTGATAGTTTGGATCATCAGAAGACTTAGATGGAGTCAATTGAGTTTGAAAACTTGACACAAATTGAATTCAAAATCAAACCAATGATAAAATTCCATGTGGAGAAGCCTTGCATTGTCAGCATGGGCTCCACCATCCTTTGGAAGCCTTAAAAATGCTTACGTGTCACTTCCATGCAATCTCACATGAGTCTACTGGGAAGCAGATCAATGGTTGCAAGATAGCGGGGGAGCTACTAGATTGCTCCATGTGTCCAACTTGTGCACCCTTTTTCCTTCCAAGCTTATGCCCATACTTAGAAACTTTTCAACATATATCTTAAATATTTGCAAGATGGAAAACTGAGATTATATCATATCAATCACATTTTAACTATAAAGTTTCAAATCCGTTTAGTAGCACAACCCTTAGCTTTCCCTAAGTCACTTGAAATATTTTCCTCCTGCAATAGTTCATTGAATGCTCCAGATACTACCACATGTCAACCTCCTACTGTCATGCACAAAATCAAGATCATAAAAGGACCCCCTGCAAGATGGTGAGGGATGATCGAGATCAATTTAGTACAACACATATGAGCCCTTAGATCTTAGGTTCACCACTGTTGCCACTTTAAAAGCTTGTGAGGCCCACCACAAAAACTTGACATGTGACATATGCCTGCTATCCTGCAATGCCTTTTTTGGGAATATTTTATTGCTACGAGATGGCAGGGAACCAATGAGAGTCAAGAACCTGATATATGTGGGGCTAGACCAAGCCTTTTAAAGAGTCTTTAATGCACGTGTTTTAAGTTTATAACTTATAGCGGGGCCATCCTTAGGTTATTTGATTTGGACATAATAAAACACTTTCAAACCTAGGGATAAAGTGCATTCATAAGACATTAAATTTATTTAGCTCGTAAAACAAAAGACATGCAAATATTTTAAAATGAATGCGACTGATTAGACTAGGATATGAGGGTTGATTAACAAATAGTGTAGATGGCTCAAGTTGTTTCATAATAAATCAAGAACTAGCTACCGCAAGTTAACGAATGATTAAAAAGGAAAGACTAGGATTTTGAACTGTTTAGGGTTTTAGGAGGGTTCTAGCCCTAAGGATGAACCCTATCAAATGGAGAATGAAACCCTAACCTTTAGATGACTAGTTAAAACCCAAAATTTTGAAATGTAACCATAGAACCACTAAAATTTTCAAAGCCCTATTAGTGGCTCTAGTTGGGGACATTTGTTCTTTTTAGAACAAAGCAAGATCCCAGAATCTCAAGGTAGAGTAGACTATACAAAACGTAGAGAAACACAAAAAAACTAGAGGACGCTTTAACAAGGAAAAAAAGAACCTATATACAAACCTATACATAAAAATACATTATAGATGGAAATATAACATACCTCAAGTGAATTAAGGCTTCAAGAATTGTCCATGTACTAGTAATTCAAGAAGTTCTCTAATCATATTTTGTAGGTAATATGAATCCTCCCCATGTGTGTTGCTAATGAGATATGGTCCCAACCAAAGAGCATCAAATTTACCATGCTTTCCTTTTTCTTGTGCTCTAGCATTCCACATTAACACCATATCTCCAACTTGAAAATTTCTAGAGGAAGACTTCTTATCATACAAGGTTTTTTCTTGTAGCTGCATCTTCATGTTTTCTGTTGTGCTGCTCTTCTAGTTTCATCAAGTTCAACTAAATCACTGATTCTTATCTACCTTTCATCTGGGATATCATCTTCATACTCTTGGATGAATTTTTACACTTGTAGAAATTTTTTAGTAGGAATCCTAGCCTTAAGTCCATAAACTAATTCAAATTGTGATTTCCCTATTGCCTTCTTTATGATTACTTTGTCAGATGAAAAAGTTTATCTTAACTTGGAGTCCCAAGCCCTTTTTTTTTTCTCTATTGCCATTTTGATATTTTTTTATCAAACTCTTGTTAGTTGACTTAGCTTGTCCATTTCCTTGTGGGTGATAAGGGGATGAATATGAGAGTGAAATCCCATACTTATTGTAGAAGTCAAAAAATTCCTTTGATCGAAAACACATAGCATTATCAATTACTAGTTTCTCAGGTACACCAAACCTAGTCAGAATATTATTCATCAAAAAATTAGTAACCACTTTACTAGTGGCATTCTTTGTGGGAATGGCCTCTATCCATTGAGTAAAGTAATCTGTGGCTACCAGTATCCATGAATTTCCTCCACTTGAATTCACTATAATTTCACCAATGAAATCAATTCCCCATTGTTGGAATGGTGCTAGCACTACAATTGGCCTAAGAGGTAAGTTTCTAGAATTTTTAGATTACTAGCAAACCTTTGGAATGCATCACATGCTCTTACCATTTTGTGTGCATCCTCGAAGAGTGTTCGCTACCAAAACCATGCCCTCAAAATATTATGAGTAGTAGTTTTAGCCATATAATGACCACCACATACATCATTGTGAATTTCATTCAAAATCTCTTGGGATTATTGTCCATCTACACACTTGAGCAATATTCCATCCATATTTTTCCACCATAATTCATTATCAATAATGAAATATTTGATGGTGTGGAGCTTTAATCTCCTCTTTTCATTATCTATCATCCCCTTAGGGCATGACAAATTCTACAAATAGTGTACAATATTTTTGTACCACCCAAAAGTCGGCATATTACAAATAGGATATAGATCAACAAAATCAACATTATCTATTTGATTGGCCTCTAAATTTGACTCAACCATCAATTTTTCCAATCCCTGTCCTCTCACAAGCTTTGTGATATCAATATCAATGTTGAATTCATGTATCCAGTTGATCCATCTACAACTTTTTCCAGTAACTCCTTGTTGAGTAAAAATGTCCTTAACATTAGTTGTAGGAACATATGCAACAATTTTTACACCAACTGGATAATTCCTAAAGTTTTTGATTTCCTTCACCAAAGAATATGCCTGCTTCTTAGTCATATCATACTTTAACTCTAAAAATTGCAATGATTCACTAAAAAAGGCAATTGGTTGCTCATAACCCTCATTATTTTTCTAAAGAAGAACTATAGCAATAGTATGAAATAAAGAAAAAGAAAATAATTGAAAAGGATTAGAGAAATCAGGAGACTTCAATACTGGCGCTTCCTTAATTACATTTTTTATGCTTACAAAAGCCTTAGATGGATCTTCACTCTATGCTATCTTCTCTTCCTTCTTCAACATTTTTGAAATAGGTCTTGTGATTTTTGCAAAGGTTGTTATAAAACTCATTAGAAAGTTCACTTTACCAAAGAAATACTATATTCCTTTCATACTTTTGGGCTGAGAAATTTTGTCAATTACAACCACTCTTTCTGGATATATCCTCACTCCTTTGGACACTATATGTCCTAGTGATTTGACTTCCATAACCCCAAAAGCACACTTTTTAGGATTGGGGGATATTCCATACTCCAAGGCTTTGATGAATATATTCTCCAAATGCATACAATGTTCTTATTCCTTTTTGGAGTAAGCAGTCAAATCATCCTAGTAGACTACCATGAAGATGCCTATAAAATCTCGGAAAGCTACATCCATAGCTCTTTGAAATGTGGCACCAATATTTTTCAAGACAAGGAATTCTGACATACTCATAGGTGCCCCAAGGAGTTGTAAATACAACCTTGTATTGCTTGGAATCCTTAACCTTAACCTGGTTATATCCTGAGAAACCATCCATCATAGACAATAGTTCACAGTCAGCCACCTTTTGCAACATGGCTTCCATATTAGGTAATGAATAGTTTTCCTTTAAAGATGACACATTTAGATTTTTTAAATCAATGCAAAGTCTAATTTCACCATTTTTATTTCTCATTGGCACAAGGTTTGACACCCATATTGAGTGTCTATTGGGCTTGATTATTCCTTCAACTCTTAGCTTCATCAACTCCTCTTGTAGTTTTGGTGCTAGAGTCGGATTGATAGGCCCTTTATTTTTCCTAAATGTATTAGCATCTGGTTTAAGAGGGATTAAATGTTGAAATAAATCCTCTTTGTAGGCCTTCAAGTCATCATATGACCAAACAAACACATTCTTGAATTTTTTTAGTAAAGAAATTAGTATTTCTTTATCTTGGAGCTTCATATTCTTGCCCACATATACCTTTTTTGGGGCATTCTTAGTTCCTAAGTTTACCTCTTCCAAATCTTCTCGGTGAGTGGATGTTTGTTTGGAATTTATTTTATCAAGGCCATCAAAAACCCTTTCTAAGTCTACCATACCCTTTAGAATATTTTTGGTCTTAAGTTGGATCACTTCATTTCCAAACATAGTTTCATTTCCATCTACCACTTCAAAAAATGCCCCAAAATAAATTTCTTGACTCTCATATTGATCTATGCATTTCAAAAACTTCAAGATATCTTCATCATCATTGAAGACTTTCCAATTTTGTATGTTGTCAGGAACTGATGGTATTGTTTGCACCTCAACTTTGGAGATGCCTGCAAAGGTTATATCATCTGGCCGGAGTGCAATGTTGGCCAACAAATTCACCACAACTTTTTTATTTATTTCTAAGAAATCAATATCAAAAGCATCAAATTTCTCAATGGAATCCCAAAAAACATTTATATACTATTTCAATATTTTATTCTTAGATGAAAATTTAAATATGACCTAGGAAACAACCAATTTTGAGTCACCAATGACTCTCAACTTCTTAATTCCATGCTTCTCAGCTAGTCTCAATCCTAGTAATAGAGCTTCATACTCAACTACATTATTTGTACATACAAATAGTAGATAGAATGAAAAATTGAAACTCTTACCACTAGGAAAAATAAGTTTTACTCCCTCACCTCATCCTTCTTTTGAGCAAGAACCATCAAAATACATGGTCCACAACTCATCATTATTTTCTTGTTTCAAGATCTCCTTCTCCAAAGGTGTAGGTTTCTTGTCTTCTTCTTGCAAATCTTCTATTCTAAAGTTATCTATACCAGTATTAAAAAAATGAATCCTATCTTCATGGGAAATGTATTCTATCATGTGTGGAGCTCTTGGCTCCATAATGAGCTTGATATGATTTCCTTCAATTGGAAAGGTAGCATATGACATATCAGACTACATGCTACCTCCCATGGATGCACTCCACTGTATTGATAATAAAATCCTAAATTTAGGTGGAATCTCCATCACTATGATACTCATAGTAAATTATTTATCAAGGAAGGAAACAAGTCTAAAAGAAACATCCTTAATGACTCCAATGACTGATACTTCCCTAGATTCCATGGCATAAATTTTTCCATATGCACTGTTTATCTGCAATCCCATTTATTTCATTATCTCCATTGGCATAATGTTGGATAAAGCTCCTGAATGAATCATACAGTTCTTCACCAACTTCCCATCAATGATATTAGTTACATAGAATGGATCTACCTGGCTTGGACAAGTTGTAATAGTGGAACCCAAGTATATCTAAGGGATATCATTTATTGCCCCTTCTACTTCTTCATTATTTAATTCATTTCTACTCACTTTAGGTTGAGTAGCCACACCATTGATAAGGGCGACTAGCTTTTGTTTATGCTCATCTATCCTCACCATTTCAAGAAAAGGGACTGTGACTTTGACTTGATATAGTAACTGAAACATATCTATAGAAGTATACTTAAGTAGATCATAAGATATTATACCTTGTTCATTAGTTCTATCCTTTTGTTGTTCACATTTCTCTTCAGTCCTTTTCTGATCATCCTTCTTTCCTTGCTCCACCTTCTTCTTCTGATCTTTTGATTTCATAGCTAGAGACACAATACCATCATCAACCTTTATTGTTTCATTTTTCTTGGCCCATATTTTATTTCCTTTATTTTCTTTAACTTTGGACTCATCCACTTTATCCTCTGCTTTAGTCCCTTTCTTTTCTGCACTTTTCTCCTTGATGAATAGACTGCTAGCCTTACCTTGATCACCATTCAAAATCCTATTTTTCAAATGGTAATTAATATTTTCATGTGCAACTATTGCAGATGTCATTCTCTCAATTTATTCATCCTATGGTCTTCTTAGAAGCACATTTAACTTATCTATCTCTAAAGTACAAAAATTATGATCATTTTCACTTTCTTCATTAGAAAAAAAACTTGCTAGTGGTAAGCACTTGATTTATGTCTTTGATTATCAACATCTATTTCATGTGATTCTTCATCAGAGGAACATTATTCACCAAAAAAATCTGATTTTTTCATGAGAACATGTATTTATTCATCATTTCCATGGGATGCATTTATTCTTCTTCCAAGGATCTTGCTACTACACATTGATGAGAAGAATGTGGCAATTGACAAGCAATGCACCACGAGGCTTCATCAGTAAATTTGTAGACCTATTTTGTAGTGGATTTGGAGGAACTTTACTTTGTGTATTCTTCTTTTATTGTGGATTGGCTTTCCATTATGCCAATTGGTATTGTAAGGCTAATCATGTAATCTAGGAGGTATTCCATTTATTTGAAAATTGGACTTCTCATTTCCCAATCCCTTTTCTTTCTTGACCAATCTATAGTCAAGTCCTTCACAATGCTCATTATTTTATCCAATTTATCCTCAACAAAAGATCCTTTCTCTATAGATCTCTTCTCCTTCTTGGGATTCTTCAAAATCTTCACATCTTCTCTTTTCCATACATTACTGAGAACTCTTTTGTTTCTTTCAATATGCAAAAAAACTTTGTAAGAATCCCTTAAGGTTTGAGGATTTTTCTCTCTAAGAGGATATCTCATTTATGAATCAAAATCATTACTGTATGTGACCAAACACATAGGTTCATTTGGCCTTAAGTAATCGGGGATTCTATACATGGATTTTTTAGAATCTTGTATTGAAATCAAATACCATCTCATTATGTCCTTTAGTAATGTTGTTAAACTCATTTAGCATGAATCTAGGATCAATATTATTACCATATTGTTATCTGAAAACTCTCTGAAATTCATCCCATGACCTAACAATTTCAATTGGTGAAGCTTTGTACCAATCTTTGAAATCTTCAATAAGTGACTGCATAAAAAGTTTTATCATCAAATCCTCACTTTCAACCTCAAAATAATCCATCATGTTATTAAATGATCTTAAATGATCTTCCCCACTTATGGTATTATTTCCAAAGAATATGAATAGCACATTTCTTATGTCATTTGGGAAAGGATTTGGATACCTAGGTATTCCATTAAAGCATAATTGCCTATATCTATCTATTTAACTACATCGACCTTCTAGTAAATTGATCTCCTTGACCAAAGTGAGGTCCACCACAACTTTTCCCACCAATATTTTAATTTTCAAACTATGTATTCTTCCCTCCCATATTTTATTTCCACTTCCATTTGGAATACTCCCACCAGCCTGAGTGCTTTGTGGTTGGGAAAGATGAATTGATTTACTATAAGTGGAAGGAATATGCATGCAAGTAGTTTGGGTGTTTTATGGTGTGGATTGAGGTGGAATTTGTGAACTAGAAGGTTGGGGATCTGGAGTGGATAAATTTAGGAAAGCAATTTTCCTTTGCATTTCTGCATTTGCAACAAGGATCTGTATCCTATCCAATTCTCTTTGTAATTGCTTATATTCTAATTACAATTTTAAATTTGTTGGGTCAAGAATTATAGTTATAGGGATAGTACTATATGAGACATTAGTATTTGTGGTTGATCCATTAGGCTGACCTATAGGTCTTTTTCCTATATCCACATGTTGAGATTGCTTAGTGGTGGTAGAAGGATTTATGACTATAGTTGTTACAATGGAGCTAGTGTATTTACTTGCAGCAATAGTCCCAAAAGGAACATTCATAGTAAGATTTTCATGTTTGGGAGTAACGATAGGATGCTAAGTGGTAGTGGAAGTGGGATCTTCATCAACAATCAATTTCATCCTCTCTACCCTCTCCTCAGTTGATCCCTCTCATACATAACAACCTTTAATTTTTCCTCCTCCTTTTCTTGTTTGGATCTTGAATTGTCAAGCCTTATGGCTTCCTCCGAAAGTGCCTTCATATCTTATATTAAGTCCTCATTTTCTAGAGTTATCTCAGAATCTGAATGTTTAGGAGTATAGTTTGTGAGGTTCAACACTTCCCTTTGTGAGAAAGGGTCCGGGGTTCTACTATGAGATCTTCTATTTGGGTCAAATCCTTGAGTATTATGAATGGAAGTAGCTCTAGGATTTGACCTCCAGGCTGCTAGGGTAGGATCAAAATGCCTATCCCAAAACTTCCATGGCTCAGATTGTCTTGAAACCTTAAGAGTTGGACTAGCCTGACTAATAGTGGTAGTCTCTTTTGTATTAGGATCTTCCTCATTATTTGTGGGCATTCCATATTTATATAAGTCTTCATTTAAATTTATAGATCCTAGATTAGGAGGATTGATAAACTTGTTTCTACATTATTTTTCTTCCATGTTTGCTTGCGGTTTTGTGGCAACTCTCCTTCCAACTTCTATTTAGGATGCTTGTTGAGATTAATTTTGGTTCCTCTCATGGCTTTCGATATATCTCACAACTCTCTCTTTTAATTTAAAATTAATAATGCACTGGAACAAGATACTTTAGAGTCGCTACCCATTCAATGGGGAATTTAAAAAATATTTAATAAATTTGAGAGCTTTTCTAAATACTGAGAGAATAGAACATGATCTAACAAAAAATGAAAAATGAGACCAAGGACTTTGAATCACATAATGCAGACTTGATTTATGATGAGAATTTGTATGAAATTATTCTTAACACAACAAAGAACAATGAATTTAATGACTCTGATTGTATATGATCTTGAACTAGAGACTTTAAACAAGTTTACTTCCCCAATAGAGTCGCCAATCTGTTGGTGTTTTTTTAATACCCAAGCTGATCTCACAGATAACCTATGGATTTTCCATTTCCAATGGTCAATTATCTGGAGGAATTGGCCAAAAAATAGTTGAAAGTTTTCAAAACTTTCCCTCTACACTTTGGGCTCTACAAAACCTGGGAGGGTGATCCCTACAATTCTATTTAAGATACTCTTGTGCCAATTACCTCATACATTGTACAATAACAAATATATTCTCCTATATGCTAATTGATAGATGAAAAAATTCAAAGATAGGACTAATCCAATACAAAATTTAACATTCTAAAGCATGAGAATATGGTAGGAATTCATTCCAACATACATTTCCAAATAAAAAGTAAAGATTTAATGATTTGAATGTATTTTTTTGTGAAAGACCAAGAAGATGTAATATAGACACAACTTAAAGTGATCAGTATCATCCTAGGATATGGAGTCTCAGCCAATGCAATTGAAAATATATAACATCGTTCCATCTAAACATAGCTGAGCTACTTAATGATGCATTACACCATTAAACTCAAAAATCTAAATCAATAATACTTAAATGATCCCTACATAAATTCACATAAATCTTTATCTTTGTTAAATAAAATTTAATGCATTCTTTGAACAAGTGCATTAATAGTAAATAAAAAAAACCACTTATTGTGGGGTTTCAAAAAAATTAGATTAAATATATTTTTCTATGCAAATTTGAATTAACAATTATTTTTATTTGGAAAAATGCAAAAATGCATGCAAATTTTTATTTTAAATATGAAGATCCAAAATTATTTGAATTATTTTTAAATCTATTATTTGAAAAAAACCCTTTATTGGGGTTTCTAAAAGAATTATTTTCACAAATTTAAATATGCATGTAGATTTAATATAGAGAGATTAGTAATTTTTTTTGAGAAAAATAGGAATTACCTCATTATTTTGGGTTTTAAAAAAAATGCACTAGATCTATTTTATGTAAAACAACTTGAAATTACAAAGAAGACCTCAAAAAACTTAGTTTCCTACACAAGGGTTAGAAAAAAAATGAAATTATTCAAAAAAATTCAAAATTTTAATCAAACTAAACTCAAGCTCTTCTTCTTCTCTCAAGAGTTCCTCCAAGGTGAGTGCTCCAAAGAGATGGTAAATTTTCAACAATGTTCACTCAAACATGGATTAGTAACACCTTGCTTTGATACTATGAAATGAATAATAAATGAAATAAATAAGATAAATGGAAACTACTAATCCAAGAGTAATTATTTGAAGTAAAATATTAGCATCAAGATGAGAACCATGAGAAAACACACCAACATCCAAGCAGAGATAAAAGATTTTATATGGGGGAAAAGCAAAGAAAAACCCCCAATATTATGAAGATGACATAAAGCCTAACTAGAAGATTACAAAGAGAGAATGAGAGAGAGCTCAAGCATAGAATGTTTCATATGAAGAATGAAAGAAGCACCTCAAATAAATACAGGCGAGAAAGGAGTTGCATAAGTAACTCTCATGTCTATGCATGCCACCTTTCATTCTATATGTAATTAAATAATAAAATAAATAATCTTCACCTAAGTAAATATTAAATTCTAACAAATTTGAATCCATCATTTTCTATTGGATAGTCATTCTAAGCCCAATAATTAATTAATGCTTTAATATTGTTTGTGCAGAGTAAATCTAGTCTATATGAATTTCAGATACAATCAACTTGGGGAGTGATGAAAATAATTTTGGCCTTGAATATATGTTAAGTGTATGAGCCATAAAAATATAACTTCCATAAGCATGAAGCATTAATGTTAAAAATTCTCATTTGCCAATTATGAAATAAGGGGATGATCGACATATGATAATTTGTTTGCAATTATTTGTCATTTGATAGCTTTACGATCCACACACTCTATGTCAAATTTAGTTAGGATCATTACCCACTTTTATATATGACCAGTTAGAGTAGCCTTGAATAAAAGGTACTTTATAGGATCAACCTTGGAGATGAGCTTTGTTTGATGATTAAGCATGTAATGTATCAAATTTTGTGATGCAAAGAAAACAATTAAACATACCATTTCTATTGGAGTGTAATTAAGCTCATATCTGAAAAATTTATAACTGATTTAATAGATATCTTTCTCCCTTCCATTATTATCATGTTATGCAAGGAGATCACCTAATGGAGGTGTAGTAAATGAAATGTATAATAACAAATTTTTCCCTTGAAAAGGTGGCATCAAAACTGGCGATGAGGCTAAATAATCATTTAGTTGTTGAAAGGATTGTTGAACCTTCTCATCCCATCTAAATGTGACATTTTTGTGTAAAATATGTGTGAAAGGTTGACACATTTTCTAGTTGAACTATGAAGCATATAATTGCTTGAATTTTTACTTGAAGGATACACAATTGTTTTAGATTAGGTGGAGGAGGCATTTAAACTATGGATTTGAATTTAGTGGGATCTAGTTTAATGCCTATGGGAAAATATATATCCAAGAAAATTCCTATAAGTAACACCAAAGACACATTGTTTTGGGTTTAATATCACTCAATATTTTTTCAATTTGTCAAAAATTATTGCAAGGATAGCCAAGTGAAAATATCTAGTGACCAATTTTTCTAATAAATCATCCACATAATCTTCCATGATATTGTGAAAAAATTCATCAAATATTATTCTCATTGATCTTTGATAGGTAGCCCCTAGATTATTTAAACCAAAAGGAATAAAAGTTTAAAAATAGTTTCCTCAAGGGTAAGTGAAATTTATTTTATGTTGATCTTCAATGGCAATATGAATTTTATGATAACAAGAAAATCCATCCATTAAGGATGAGATTTCATTTATAGTAGTTAAATCCATAATCATGTCTATGCTGGGCAGGGGAAATAATCTTTAGGACAAGCTTTATTTGTCTTTGAAATCTATACATATGTAGATGCCCCCAGTGTTTTTTTACCTATAACTAGGTTGGAAACCCGCTTAGGATAATCAATAGGTATAATGAATCCAACATCCAATTTTTTTTGAAGCTCCACCTTGACCAATAAGGCTAATTGAGTATGTATCTTAAAAAATTATTTTACTAGCTTCATGTCAAAAAAAACTATCAAATGGTGAGCCACTAATGTAGGTTTAAGGCCTAACATGTCCATATAAGATCATGCAAAATTTATAGTTCTATTTTTAAAGAATGCAATGAAGTCTTCTTTCTCTTTTTGTGATAAAGATGCTGAAAAATGTGTGATTTTAGGGTTTTTAGTTGTTTCTAAGTTTTCTTCTTGCAATTCTTCTATCAAGATAGATGATTTTTCTTGATACTTAGACATGATGGGAAGATAAAGATTACCATTTTCTTCCTTAGATAGTGGTAGAGCATATTTTACTTTAGAGTCTTGTTTCACTATGTTTACATTTTTGTTGCAAGTGAGGGGTTTTAAGTTTCACCAAAATATGCTTTCTCATTAAGCTCAGTGAAAAATCGGCTTTGTGATTTCCTAAAGGAATAGTTTATCTTAATCCTATAAATTATGAAATGGCCTCATCATTTTTGAATGTGTGTATAACTAGATGGCCTTGTTGATCCCAATCTATAAGTTGAGGATAAATAAGTGAAATATCTTTATATTGTGATGTGAAGGTAAATGATACAACTAATAAGGTATAAACAGAATGTTCTTGAAATAGATTAGTGATATACATGAAGTCTTGAAATGTATCATGAAAAGGAGTTTCAAAATTAGGAGAAGCCTTAGCTCCTTTAGTTAGGTTGGATTTTATATTGAAAGGTACCTTATTAGGAGACCTATATCCAATTCTTTCATCATTATGCCTTTTTGTTATAGATATAGGTTATATGATTCCTTATTCGTGATGGCTTAAGCCTTTACCTTGATAACCCATGTTATTAATTATGCAAAGGCCTTTAGGGGATTTTTCCATAGGTATAATAGGTACATGATCTTCACCATCCTTATATAAAATTTTTGAGACATAATCTTCAATAGTTTCCTTTCCCAACTCACCCTAATGTAAGAATGCAATAGATTTAGATTTGATAACCACAGTTGATATATCTTGTTTAGGTTTAGGTCTACCATGTATTCTAGGTGAAAGTGGAAGTATACCCATATAAAAAGCTTGTTTCATGTTGTATTCTCCAAACCAATTATTTATTAACTTGAACCTTGATCTCGAGAATGGTAGTGTGTGGATCACAAGGTAAGGATAAGGTGGATGGGTCTATGTAATATGATGAAGGTGGATCTACTTGATTGTTAGGTACTTGGATGGGTTTACAATATTTTTACCAACATTTTATAATAATAAAAAAGGTGAGGATCCCTAAGAATAGTGACTTTGTTACCCTCATATGGAAATTTTAGGTATTAATGATATGTAGAGGGAATAAATTGCAAGGCGTGTATCTATGAAAAACCAAGAAGGATGTTGAAATTAGTAATAAATGAAAGAAATAATCCAAGATAATTTTTTTGAAGAACAATATTACCATCAAGATGAAAACTAAGAGCACCAAGAGCATGCACACCAAATATCTAAGAGGAGACACAATATTTTGTAAGGGGGAAAAAGAAAAGAAAAGAACTCCAATATTATGAAGATAAAATAAATCCTAAAGAGTATTATAAAGAGATAACGAGAGAGAGCTCAAGCATAAAATACTTCATATGTAGAATGAGAGAAGCACCTTGAATAAATAGACGTGAGAAATGAGTTGCATATGTAACTATCACATCTATGCATGCCACATTTTATTCCATGTGTGTGCAAGGTTTCAAGATCCTCATAAGGAGGAGGCTACACCTAAGCCTTAATATTATTTCAAAAACAAATTAAAAAATGAGTCATTCTCACACATGTCTAAGAATACTCAAATAAGACAAAATACTTTTGTAAGGATTCCTTTAGAATATTCCTACAAGTAATTAACTAAATAAACTTTACCTAAGTAAATATTAATTTCTAAAATCCCCCCTAAAGCTTTAATTGGGGAGTTTACATCAAACCCTTCAATGGGTTGTAATCCTAGATTTTTACAATGATGGAAAATTTCATCTTTACAAAGTGGCTTGGTGAGAATATTTGCAACTTGATCTCCACCTTTACAATACAAAAGAGAAATTTGTTTGTATTCAATTTTCTATCTAATGAAGTGATGTTGGAGAGCAATGTGCTTGGTCCTTGCATAAGAAAATGGATTCTTTGCCAAAGCAATGGCACTTTGATTATCACAATATAAAGGAGTAGGACCCTTTTTGTTGGGAAAATGTGTCTCAACCTTGCAATTATATATGATTTATTGATAAAATATATGTTGGTATGTGGCAATTGATCAAACAAATACTGTATACTCGTAACAAGACTTGGAGTTCAGGGCAACGCCCCAATTTTGTTTTTGCTGACATGTTAAGGTTTTTTCCCGCTGACATGTCAAGGATTTTTCCTGTTGACACATCAAGGATTTTTCCCGCTGAGACGTCAAGGTTTTTTCGTTAACACATCAAATAAAAAATGACCTTGTAAAACCCTAATTCTAGAAGGTTCCAAAATTCTTGTTATAAGCAGGTGGGATGTATGTAGACGAGTGTGTATTTTGAGAGTATGATAGTGGTTGGATTGTCTCTTAATCTTTGGTGGTGATACTCCTGTGAGAAGCTTGCTCTGCAATTATATTGTAATCTTTTATTTTTTGAATAATATATTGGGCGGATTTTGGAGTGTGGGGTTTTTCTCCTGAAAGGGTTTTCCCCATGTAAATCATTGTGCTATGGTATGCATGATATTTGTGTTTATTTTTGTTTAAGTTTTCTGTAATTGTTAAAGATCTATAATTTTTTTTCATTATTCTCCTCTCAAGATTAGTGTAGGAAGTTGTTTTGCTGCCTTAGCTTCCTTACACTTTTGAGGTAGACCTAGATCTTCAAGAAGTCTTCTCAATCATAGTGCTTATTTGGATGCATTTATACAGCCTTTATATTCAGTTTATGTAGAGAAAAAAGTAGATTATTGTTTATTATTATTCCATGAGATTGCACCCGATCCAACAAATAAATAGTAAACACAAGTGGATTTCCCATCATTGAGATCACCTCCTAAATATGAATTGGTATAACCTTTCAAATAAAATTTATAATTTTCATTATAAAAGAGACCAAGATTAAGAGTACCTTTAACATATCTTAAAATTATTTTTGCAACTTTAAAATGAGTTTTTTGTGGTTTAGACATGTATCTAGAAACTAAACCAATACTATAAGAGATATCAGGTCTAGTAAGTGAACATTAAATAATTTAAATTAACAACTAATTACCTATATAAAGCAAGATCAAAAAATAGAGTTTCCATATCAACCAGTTGTTGATGTGTTTTTTATGCACTTCTCAACATAGGTAATGCATATGTGTATCACCTCTCTTGAAATAAAATCTTCCACAATCATATTGCAGAACACTATCCCAAGGTCTCTAGTGTCAGGTCTTGAAAAATATCTCAGTTGTTTCACGTGATTTGATTAAATCACAAGGCGGTCTTATGGATGAGTTACAAAGTGGGGAAGTTGAATCTGCAAATGGAGTTTTTAAGATGGGAAAGGTGCTATGCATTTGCTACAAGTTTAAACAACAATCTTGAACTCCATTTCAACATCAAATTTAGCTTTATAACGTGCAATGAACCTTGCCTAAGGTTACCTATTCAAAAAAAGGAAAAAGGTCAAGGAAGAGAAGAGGTTCCTGGATCTGAAACTATGAATGAATAGTGATCATGGAGGCTGCTACAGTAGACAAACTCCCTAAACTGGGTTTTGCTTGGACAAGAGGATCCTACAGTTACACAAAACCAATGCAATCTTCTAAAGACTGCAGATTTTCAGATTACACACACATCATGCACATGCAATCAAACCAAGTTGCAACAATGAAGGAAGGAAGCTCAGACTAGCTTTACAGAGTATTTCATCATCAACAAACCACAAAAAGCATGAGCTGGAAATTTATCAAATACTATAACTTCAAACACCATCATCACTTCCCTTCAAGAAACTAACAACTAAAATAATAGGGAAGTAGAACCATGCACACATAATAAGAAAAATAAAAAGGAAACACCCATAAATCATGCAATGTTGCTTTCTATTGCTGCAAAATGCTTTTACACTAGCTGTCCAGCCATTTACAAATGAGGGGGAGATCCCTATTTATAGTTTTCCAAAGCCTGAATGAATGGATAGGATTGAATTACATTGTGTGGCCTAGATTTGATTACACTAGGGCTTCACCTACCCCACAATATTCAGTAATTTAAAATACAATTTTGTCTTTTTGTCTATTTTGTCTTTTGGTGCCCAGGTGCTGTAGCAGTTTTGTCTTCTAGCTGATTTCCTTTTATTGTAGCTAAAACTGCCTGAAATTTGCCCTTTGTTTGATGGAATTGCAACATTATTCATTGGATCAAATGGGCCCGTTGATGACTGGCATCAATGGATTGGTTTCCCTTGATTTAGGCAGAAAACCCCTTAAAGATCATTATCATCTAGTGAAAAGTAGGACAACTCCCCTATGCTTTCTTCAAGGCCACCCCCTTGTATTTTGTCATTGACTTCCTTGACACAAGACTTCTTCTAATACCAACTCTGTTGATGGGTGCTATGAAGAGAGGTGGGCATAAAGTGAATGGTGATAGGACCTATAAGCTTTTCTTTGTTCAACTTTCACAATGGGTCTCCTTGATGGACCCACGGTAGGCTTTTGGATGGAGTTTGGATGGTTCGGGCCCAAGGGACCGAAATTCCCTAGTCAAAATGCTATTTTGAAAGGGTGAACAGGGTAGGGCGACCTAGATGTTTTCTCCCAGCTTCAAATTTGGAATTTGAAAAGTTCATACAGGAGAGGGTCCAATTTGAGCATGTGGGTCAAAGTTCATTTCTAGATTGGGAGACATTTGGATCATTATTGGGGCACCTAGAGCCATGAGGAGGGAAAGCTATCAGGAGTTTTCTATTTGGAACAACCAAGGTGAAACAGAATTCTGAGGGAAAAGTTTCGAGGTTTGGGACCCGGGAGGCTGACGGTCGGTGGACAGAAGGCAGACAGCGGGCGGAAGGTAAACAACCAATGAAAAGAAAACAATCCAGAAGGGAAGTTCTTAGATGACGATGAAAGGTCTGGAACTCAGAGGCTGGAAGGACATGAGCCAGCGGACGAAAGGCAAGTAGCCATCGAAAAGACAATAATCCAGAAGCAAAGTTCCCGGACAGTGACAGAAGGTTCGAAACTCAAAGGACGAAAGGACATGAGCCAATGGACAGAAGGAAAATGGCTAGCAAAAAGACAACAATCTAGAAGCAAGGTTCCCGGACGGTGATGAAAGGTCCAAAACTTGGAGGCCAAAAGGATGTGAGCCGATGGATGGAAGGAAAATAGCCAGCAGAAAGACAACAATCTGAAAGCAAAGTTCTTAGATGGCGGTAGAAGGTCCGGAACCCAGAGGCCAGAAGAACGTTAGCCAATGGACGGAAGGAAAGCAACCAAAAAAAAGACAACAATCCAGAAGCAAAATTCCTAGATGGCGACAAAAGGTCCAGAACCCAAAGGTCAGAAGGACGTGAGCTAGCAGACAGAAGGCAAATGACTAGCGGAAAGACAAAAATCTGGAAGAAAAGTTCCCAAATGGCAACGAAAGGTCTGGAACCTGGAGGCTAGAAGGATGTGAGCCAACAGACGGAAGGCAAACAACCATCGAAAAGACAACAATCCAGAAGCAAAGTCCTCGGATGGTGGCAAAAAGTCTGAAACTCAGAGGCCGAAAGGATGTGAGCTAGCGGACGGAAGGAAAATAGCCAGGGAAAAGACAACAATCCAGAAGAAAAGTTCCTGGATGGCGGCAAAAGGTCCGAAAACTGGAGGCTGAAAGGACATGAGCCAACAAAAAGATAGCAATTCAGAAGCAAGGTTCATGTACGGTGATGGAAGGTCCAGAACCCGGAGGCCAAAAGGATGTGAGCCAATAGATCGAAGGAAAACAATTTGAAAGAAAAGTTTTGGATGGTGGACCTGCAAGGGTACTTCCGCGAAAGAAAAAGACTTAGCAAAACTCAGGTAGGTGAATTTGGTCAGGGGAATTTGATCATTTGACAACACATGACCAATTTAGGCTCCAAGAAAGGGGTACGCAAAATGAGATGGTAGCAAAGCAGCCCGTCGGGAGTGAAAAGAGGGGGTCCCTACCCACGGCGGGGCATGTGTGCAAAACATGCACAACACCATTAATTCAGTTTGTAATTCACAAGGAGTAGAAACATAATTTTCATCATTCATTTTAAATTTATATAAGATGTAACGCCCTGCCACAAGACCCTAGAGGACAACACACTAATAACACAAAAAAAATGGTACAAGTTTTTTTTGAAGTGTAACATATTAAAGATTACAAATGAAACAATAAATCATATTCTAACCTAAGTCCTCTAAGGTCTGTGACTACACTACTAGAATCCCATAAACCAAACTGACAAGAATTATAATTTATTACATTAAACCATTCCAACTAACAATATGAATCATCCATATCATGTCACTTATAATGTATTATAAAATCCATCTAGTTAACTAACATATGCAATAATCATTATCATATTATCCATTACAAAAGAGAGTATAATATTGAATTGCAAGAGAATATAACAAGAATGGTATACATATTTTAATATACATAAAATTAAATTATGCCATATAAATCAAAACAAGACTACCATCCACCATCTCAAACTGCATTCAAGTATCTTGATGCACTAAGAAGTTCCTCAAGATATGACATCCCTATAAGTGACTTCTCGAGATACCTAAACCCTGGGAAGTCACTCCTCAAGATATCAAATCTTGAGTACTTCTTGATCCAAATGATGCCCTCAAGGTCCAATGGCTACAATACTCATCAAAATCAAAACATATATCTCTAAATCATAATGTCAGAAGTAACATCATTAATCATAACAAGTCATCAATAGATACCATTCAATTAATTTCATTAACTATCAATTACAAGATAAATTTCCATAATAAGTTACACTGTTACATCATTACATCGTGAACAACAATGTATCCTCAATCACATGTGAGGAGAGTACATCGAGAGTTTAATAGATGATATAAGAGATTCATAATATAATACAAGTACATGGAATGCAATCCACATGAACTGGGACAAGTGCAAAAGTCTTCATATCTAGGAGTAGCCACCATGAACATAAACAAAGAGTGGGAACCCAATGGAGTACAATGCACATTCCACCCAACCATGTGGAACCCTAAGGTCCACCCCCCGTGCTAGGAGATAGTAAAGGATCCCACCATCACAATGATAATAAGGTGGCAATCAACTGACATAACAAGACTATAAGTGATTCCAACCTGTAAAGGACAACATAGCACAACACAATAGTAACACTGCTTCCAGAGGCACTCACAAACATAAAATGGAAATACAAGTTAAGGGGAGAGTGTCATCACATGGTCCTAGCATGGGTTGTCTTGACAGTCTTTCTTTAGATGCCGACCCCCATCTATGGTTATCTTGACAGTTTCACATTCGACGTCGACCCCATTGGGTGAGACATGCGGGACCAATTATCCTTTCGTGGAGACAAGGAAATTGGTCTTGTCGACCAAGCCTTCTCCACCCATCCTTAGCCTAAAAAAATACTACATGCATGGGTGGGGCATCCAATTATCTTAGTTAAAGTTAAATTCTACCCAACCCCCTAGTTAATTAATTAGGTTATCACTTGATTAGAAAACTCCCACATGGGTTGTCCTACATGCCACTTTGTGCTCCGATCCCCATTGAGAGTCACTCCCCCTTCTACAACTAAAAACCCAACTGAAACAACAAGGCTACTAATATGCACAAATCCCATAACCATATGAACATACACGAAGGCGAGGCATGAACCATCCCGCACAAGAATCAACCATGAAGCAAGTAACAATGCATGGCTAGTTTCCCCACAATAACACATAGCAATTATCACATCAACCAAATTCAAGAATCAATGCAAACATTAAGACAATAACATAATTTCTCCAAGCCTCTGAAAGAATTCCAATGACTACCTCCCACAACGACTTACACAATTGAATAATAGCCCGCAAACACACAAAAACCATAATCATAAAAAGCATGGGGGAACTCGAATAATTTACAAAGCAATCATTTCATGTTAACTAAGTACTCTTCAAAGATAATATCTTTACTTATACCCTATCTTCAACTATTTGATTACATAAATATCCAATTTCTAAACCTTTTATTCGTTTGTTTCATCCATTTAATTAGAAATACATAGAAGCAATAAGATACTATTAAAATAAAACATGACACATAAATGGGAATACATAAACACACTCACTCTCACACACACACACACACATATATGTATGTATGTATGTTGGTATATTGATTAACATAATGTTGTTAACAAATTAATAAACTGAAATACAACAAGGATTATATAATATTTATATCAAACATTTATATAAAACATTATATCAGCATATCGTATATGTAAACACTAAATAAAGGTTGATATGCAAACATTAAATAAAGGACGACATGCATAATAATATACACAGGCCGATTGCTACAAGTTAAATCCCAACGAATAAAATCCATTACACGTAGAGGGTCGACGGACTGTAAAGGAAAGGCTAGCATCAAATCACATATAATTATCAACCAAAATTAAACAAAATCAAAAGATTAATATAGGTTGTGGTTCATACAATTCAAGGGAGGACTCGCTTACTAATTGTTTGAGTTACAATATTACAGGATCATACAAAAATATCCATATACTACGTTGATTTCATGCAATCTTTAATACATGCATATTCTTATCACAATGAATGTTATACAACCATGCCTAACTTCAATATTTTCAGGCACTAATTAATTTTGATATGCTCTGCCTTGCATATATATGTGTATAGGGATATAAGCATACATAAATATTGATATGTTTGTAAAACCCAACAACTAATTGGAACTCGTGCTATCAGATCAGAAAGATATTGACGCCTTAACCGACGTAACTAGCATTCAAGATTAACACAATTATTTGCTCCTCTATAATCTGGAAGTTACATGCATTCGATTTCAATAAAAAAACCATGTACATAGGCTCAATGAAAGGAGTTAACATTTCAAAACATCGAACACATCAACCTACAAAGGCCGAACCAAGCTATTACAAAGGATTATATTAGATCAATTACCAATTCATATTACGTATCGATTGGTTTTACCCAACACTGTTTAAACATGTAAGGACTCTAATAGATTCAAATCGACATCTCTGGCATGGCAACATCAAGGAATTAATAATAGCATCCTATAGAAAACTGGTTTCTATTAAATTGAATGAAAGAGGCATAAAATGACATAAATAAGTTTCCTTAATTACTATGCAAAACTAGGATAATCCTAATATCAATTTTATGCGGTCCAAGATGAAACGCATGCTACAGGGCTTCGACTATCCATATTTGCAAGAATAGGTTGTAGATAAAACATAGAATTAAAGACAATTTCCTGACACAAGGAGAGGAATTCTCTATGCATAACTTATATCAAGGAAGAAATTACAGAGGGAAAAAATTGAAAATACTCAAAGAATGGAAACAAAGGACTACACCGAGAGAGGGAAAAATTACAAAGCAATCAATTTACAGAATACTCAGGGTTTTAACTAATTTTTATTTCCTTCAAGCAACACAATCACATAATATTCATTTTTTGAACAACATTAAAATTGAGAATAATCATGGAACCTGGATTATTTCATATCATAGAGCTGAAAGTGTTGCTGGGTTTGAATTTCCAGCTGCAGCTTCAACTTCCTCCCAAAAGCTTCAATTTTTTGAAGAAACTCAACTCCAGTAGAAATCCTCCAAACAGAATAAACCCAAGCCTCCAAAATCCCTAATCAAACTTTCCAAAAAACACCAGAAAACACCAAGAATAGGAAAAATCCTTCACGACCAAGCTCTAAGATTCGTTTTCTGAAAATATCCCCTCTTAGTTATCCTTAACTAATTTATTTTCCACTCTCTGTAACTGCATGAAATTAATTATTTTATTTGATTTATTAATTTAATCCTTTCATCCTAAATTGCTTGTACAATAAAATAATTAACATATTTATTAACATATTTCTTTATTAAACTATAAGTTTTAATTTATTTAAATCTACAAAATATTAGTAATTGTGATCTCCTAAAATGTTCTAACCTATTCTAAGATGCAAATCTAACTAATGATGCACTAAAAGGAACAAAAAAAGAAATGCACCTCAAGATTAGCCTAAGGAATGATAAGATGAAATAAAATAAAAAGTTATTATACCTTCATGCTGCTTATTCCTTGGTTGGCCCTTGATCTTTGAATGTTTTGTGTGCTCCTTGGATGGAAAGTGAGATCAAATATGCAAGGTGATATTCAAGATGAATGATAACATGGTAATGGTGAACTTAAATGCTATGGTGAAGGCAAGAAATTCTCAAATGGAAAATTTACAAGAGTTTGGTAGCAAAATTATGATTCTCCAAAATGAGAGGAAGGAGGGGGTATTTATAGAGAAATTTGAATTCTCTAGAGAATTCAACGGTTGATATTAAACCAACAAGGCCAAGATGGAGGGCTATGGTGAGTTGAGGACTCACAAGCCCTCACATCTTGACATGTGGAATGTGAGATGGCTTAGGATAAGATGATGTGGGAGTGAGGTGGAAGAAAAGTACATGTTGTGGAGGAAGGACAAGTAACTTGGAAAATGGATGATGTGACCTCTCAATGATCACATGGGGAAGAGGAGAATCTTGGGTGAATAAAAGTGAATTAAAAATTCACATGATTGGAAGAATCTAGTGGATAAGACAAGGTTCCCAAAAAGGTGGGAAACTGTCACATGTGAGTGATGTGACAAGTCAAATATTCTAGAAGAATTTGGCACATGTGATGTGACAAGTCAAAGGTTCTAGAATTTTGCATGGGGAAGAGAAGATTCCTTGGAGGAATAAAAGTGAATTAAAAATTCACATGGGGAAGAGAGGAGCCTAGGATGAATAAATGTGAATTAAAAATTCACATGGGAAAGGGAGTCAAGGCCAAGAAAGGCAAGTGGAAAGGTTGACTAAAAAAGGTATGCTAAATGTGGCTAATGACCTTGATTAAGGTTGTGCAAACACACGATTAGGATAATTAATGAGAGATTAGAAGAAAGTGGGAGATTATGGAGGATGTGACACTAATCTTGATTAAGTGGTGCACCTCCTAATCATGGATTAATTAACTTAATTCATATTAAAAGAGGATTATGGAGAATGTGACAAGGAGAGAGAAAATGAGGAATTAAAAATTGATTTTAATCAAAAAAGGTCAAATGACTAAATTAAATAAATTGTCTTATTTATTTAATTTAGAGAAGAAAAGGTGTAAGGTAAAGTAATTAATTATTCAATTACATACTTTAGGAACCTTAGGAAAAAAATGAAATAATGATTAAATAAATTATTTAATCATTATTAATGAAATAAATGAATAGAGTAGACGATTTTGACCATGTGCAAGTGGTCAAATTTAGATGTCTACAGTAATATTTTATTTATTAGAATTATAAATTATATTAAAACATTTATTTAAATTAACAAATACCTTTTAACCACAATACTCTTTCATTTAATATAAAATCCATCAAAGCATCAATTGAGAAAATAACTCAAATGGACTGTATACCCAAGAGTACCTAATCGCAAGGTGAAACAAAAATCAATGACAACAACATCAACCAAACAACTCAAATTGACCACACAAATAGGGAACGGTGAACAAACACTCATCCTTGTCAAGGATGATGGCTCAATATGGGGGACCCAACACTATCTCCAAATCAACAACCTCCATTGGGGTTAAGGCACACTCAAACCAGGAAATTCAGGTGGAGTCGATGCCTGGTACCTACAACCTCCAACCAATCACACGGTCCAACATGTACATAGACAAATAGTCAAACACACTGTGAAGGGAAAATCATAGCATTGCAGAGCACTCACAAGCAAGAGATGTGACACTGTTCCCCTTCACTAACATACATCGACACCCAATAATTGAATACTAATAACATGATAAGAATATACATCCAATAATCACATAATTCTCATAGTAACAATAACTCAATCTATCAATTAAACTGATCTACTAAGCATGGTATAAGCATAAAATTAGTGATAAAAAATATCAACTAACATCATAGTAAGAGTCCAAAATCGAGCAATGTATCATAATGTCCAAGTATATCAAGTAACTATCAAAAATAGAAGGAAAACTAAGGGGCACTACATCCTCCCTCCCTAGAACCGGGCTTACTCCTAGGAGCTTGCAATTAGGTATGGGTACAACTCTCTCATCTTGGATGCATCCTCCCATGTAGCAGAAGACTCATCATTAGGGTCCCACTGGACCCTCACCTGCTCAATGTCTCGACCCCTGAGGGTGCGTCATCTGTGTTGAATGATGCACATAGGCTCCAAAGCTAGTTGCCAATCCTCTACCTATAAGACATTCCAATTAAGAATGCGAGATATATCTAGATAATAAGGTCTAAAAACTGAGATGTGAAACACATCATGAATGCGTGATAGACTGGGTGGAAAAAAAGACGGTATGCTACAAGACCAATCCTCTCCAACAACTCAAAAGGCCCAACAAAGCGTAGTGCTATCTTAGAGCCTTTTCCGTAATGAATCAGACTCTTTCGCTGATGCACCCATAGGAATACCCGATCACCAACTAAGTACTGACAATCAACCCTATGATCATCTGCATATTTCTTCTGTCTATCCTAGGCTGCCACCAAATGCTCTTTAATGCGAATCACCTACTGCTCCATCTCCTGAAACATCTCTGGACCAAGAAGAACTTTGTCCTACAAACGATCCCAACACAATGGGGTCCGACAAGGATGACCATACAATTCCTGTAAAGGAGGCATGCAAATAGAGCTGTGATAACTATTATTGTAAGAAAAAACCACCAAATATACGTAATCCTCCCAACATGACTGCTGATCCATAATGTACATACGAAGTATATCATTGAGGATCTGATTGACCCTCTTGGTTTTCCCATCACTCTAGATGATAAGCTGAATTGAAGTTCAATTAAGTCCCCAATGCATGTTGCACGAATGTCAAAAGAGTTGAAGTAAACACTAGATCTCTATCTGAGATAATCCTGTGAGGAATATCGTGCAACCTGAAAAATATCCTCCATGAAAATTCTGGCCACTAATGAAGCATTGTATAAGGATTGAACATGAGAGAAGTGTGCCACCTTCGTCAAACTATCCACAGTGACCATAATGGTGTCATGCCGATGGGAAGAAATGGGTAAACCAACAATAAAATTCAGCGATATGATGTCCCATTTACACTTGAGGACTAGATGGGGCTGGAAAAGACCTGCACGATGTTGATGTTCTGCCTTTACTCTCTAACACTCCAAACATCTAGACACAAAATCAGCAATATTCCTCTTCATTTTGGCCGAAAAGTACAACCGTCAAAGGTTTGTGTGCATCTTTTTGACACTTGAATGAGTTGAATAGGGTGCCCGATGTGCCTCTAACATGATAAAAGTAAAAAGATCTCTTGAGGAAGGAAAATAAATACAACCCAAGTGCCTCAAGAGGTCATTTGACTCAAGGGAATATCCTAAAAATATTCCCTCTAAAACTCTACCTGACTCCACCTCAATCCTCACCTCTTGATACAAACTAACTGTAGGAAATGTGGTAAGGATATGACTCCTTAAGTCCACTCCAAGAGTCACTGTCAAAATCTCATGTCTCCGTCGACTAAGAGCATCCACCACCATATTTTCCTTTCCCTGGATATACTTCACCTCAAAATCATACTCACACAGGAACTCCATCCACATCTCTAGCTCACATTCAGATTAGGTTGTGTGAAAATATACTGCAAACTATGGTGATCACTGTGCAGCTCAAACTGATGCCCCAAAACAAAGCACCTCCATCTCATCAAAACACGAACCACAACGGATAACTCTGGATCATGTGTAGGATAGTTCAACTTGTGATCCTTGACTTTGCGAGACTCATAGGAAATCATGCGACCGTCCTGCATCAACATTGCTCCTAAACCCTCCAAGGATGCATCTGTACAAACAAAAAAATCCCCAGTAGGATTAGGAACTACTAAGATAGGTGCATTGGTCAACCTCTCCTCAAGAGTCTGAAAATTTCCCTAGCATTGCTCTGACCAAATAAACTTCTTCCCTTTCCTCTCAAGAGAAGTGATGGGGTGGGCTATTCTTGAAAAACCTTGTACAAATCATCGATAATAACCTGCAAAACCCATGAAACTATGAACATCTGCAACATTAGTGGGTGTAGGCCAATCAATAATAGCTTCAAGGATCTTTGAAGGATCCATGGAAATGCCCTCATCAGAGATAACATGACCCAAATACTTCACCTCTTTCTAGAAGAACTCACATTTTTCTACATTTACATACAACTAGTTCTCTCTCAGACACTGTAGCACTTGACACAAATGCTCCTCACACTCCTCTATAGTCCTTGAATAGATCAAAATATCATCCAAAAACACCAGGAAAAACCTACCGAGATAGGTGAAAAACACACCATTCATCAAACTCATGAACACAGACGATGCATTCGTTAATCCAAATGACACAAATGTGAACTCATAGTATCTGTAACAAGTATGAAATGCGGTCTTATGGATATCCGCCTTAGAGATGCGCAATTGATGATATCCCGACTTAAGATCAATCTTCAAGAATACTCTAGCACCCTTGATCTGATCAAATAGATCATCGATCCTCTATAATGGATACCTGTTGCTCACCATCACCTTATTAAACTATCAATAATCAATGCACAATCGAAGGGATCCATCCTTCTTCACAAAAATAACTGGTGCTCCCCAAGGAGAGACACTAGGATGAATAAACCCCTTCACCAACAACTCCTCAAGTTGCAACTAGAGCTCCTTAAGCTCGTGAGTGGTCATTCGATATGGGGCTCATGAAATAGGCTCAAATCCAAGTAGAATATCTATCTTAAAATTGATTTCACGCTTAGGTGGCATCCCTAGAATCTCGCTAGGAAATACATCAACATACTATCTCAGGATAGGGTGACTATCAAGATACACCTCTTAGCTCTCCCTTAACTCCAAATCATTAACTGAAACCACAAAAAACTGACATCCCTGACACATAAACCTCCTTAGCTACATAACAAAGATCAAGCACAAGGAAAATAGGCCTCTGAACACCAACTACCTCAAACTCACTGCTAGAATCATCTACACACTGCACTAAATTTTGATGACAATCTATGACTCCTCTATGAGCCTCTAACCAATCCATTCCCAAGACAACATCATAAGACCCAAGGGGAATAATACAAAGGTCTACTATGGTGCAAAGAGAACCAATCCTCAAACCACAACCATGAACAAGAGACTCAACTATGACCTTAGCACCGAAGGACAATTCGACTTGCTGCCTATCATCTTGCTTCATTGCCACTAGTCCACATCATGCCACTACGGAAGGAGAAATAAAAGAATTTGAAGCACCTGAATCAAAGAGAATAGAGACTCTACTTCCTTGTAACACACCTATAGTCTCAACCACTATACCCTGATGCTTGGACTAGCAGTTTTCAACCACAACAAAAACTCTGTGTGATCTGCCTGCATCTCCTACTATCAACTCTGAAGTGGCCAACCTCTGACTAAATTGAAATGTTCCTTTTTGAGGACACTGCCTAGCAATGTGACCCTACTGATCGTAAGAGAAGAACCCTGTACCTATGCCAAAACCTTTACCACCTGGAGGTGCACTAGATTGCTGAAAATTGCCTCTACCAGTTGCAGACTATGAAATCTGAGCCGGTTGATCAAGATGGTAATGTTGAGCTCTCTACCAACTCTGATTCTTCCTAGACTGAAATCTATCACCCTGCCAAGACTGAGAGTTCTTATGTTTTGACTGCGAGTATTGCTATTGCTACTAACCACCCTTAGTGGGTGCATGGTGGCTCCTAGATGATCCAGCTGCTTGAGTCTAGCCACCTCGAGAACTATACCTGCTAGAGGTGCATTACCAATATGTACACCTATCTTTCCACCTCATGGAACTCATCTACCCTACGTTGTCGCCAATGATCGGACAAGAACCAAGCTCTGAATATCTCTAAGAACATCTCCCATGAGACTGAATCTATATCCAAATGGAGCTTCTGCTCCTCCAAATGCCACCATATGGAAGCAAAACCTCGGAGATGGATGATAGCGCACCTATCCTTGGTGTATCTACCATATGGATGCATAGAAAAACACCTGTTCAGATCAATTAACCATGTTTCAACCTCCAAACCACTACCAATCCCATCAAATGTAGGAGGACGAGCTCTTAATAGATCCCTCATGTGCCTGGCTAAAATTGCCTCTTGCTCTACAATAACCTCCTTTCTCCTAGGAGACCTCTCCCTCTCTCTAATCACCAAATATTCACCCCCTATCTCAGACCAATGAGCAAGAACCTCCTCAAGTAAGTGACACAACTATGCGCCCTCCAACCCTGGCTAACCTGGATTTTGATCTCCACCTCCTTGATTATTTTGGGAACTTTGTTGTTCCTTACGATTAGAATCATGGGAACTCTGAGGAGGAGATTCCTAACAATTAGCCCCATGACCACCACTGTGACCTCTACCACATCCCCGACCTCGACCTCGATCCCTAGGCATGAACCTACATAGACACCACCAAGGACAAGTTCAAGGTCTTAGATGAGATCAACAAGGGAAAACATAAACTTCAGAATTCTATGAAACAAGACAACCTAATGGGCTCTTGTATATACCTAGAGTACCCAGTGTTAGAACCTAGCTCTGATACCATGTGTAACGCCCTGCCACAAGACCCTAGAGGACAACACACTAACAACACAGAAAAATGGTACATTTTTTTTGAAGTGTAACATATTAAAGATTACAAATGAAACAATAACTCATATTCTAATATAAGTCCTCTAGGGTCCTATGGCGGGGAATTACATATGAGATCTTGAGCATATATCTGTTGAGAAATGAAAATACCTTTAGGTATTTATCAAATTTGCATACCCAAAAAATAATGTAATAAGACTAAATCAATCATTTGAAATTGATTACTGAGTTGAGACTTAATATCACTAATAAAATTGTTAGAACTAGAATTGTTTTTAGAAGAAAGGTGATAGCCTATATATTTATATTAATATAAAAGTAGAGAAAATACAAAATATGATTTTTAGGCTCTTATCAACCAGGATTTATAATATGTTGATCTTGGAGATATCAAAATTTATCACTGTTTGTCTACCAATCTACCCTTTTCCCTTACATTACAGATTTCACCTATGATTAGCCCATCATGATCATAGACTTAGAAGACTATTTGCTTGATAATCCCTTTTTACAAACATTTACAAAAAATTTCTAAGTATTCAATAATCCCACTTTGCAACTATTTTCAAAAACTTCAAAAGCACCCAACCCTTATTCCTCCATGTCGTCAACTTGATTTTCGTTTCCCCCCTACTGCTCATAGAGACCTTCTATTGGATATTGCTGATATATGGTTGTCATTGATGTCAACACTATCACCATTAATGTCTTTAAGGTTGTATATGTCAAGGATATTGAGAAAATTGTAATAAAATAAGTTGCAGGTTGTCAGTGATGTAGTGAAGTTCAGTATGATGGCTAGCTCAGTATATTGATAATAAGAAGTTATGGATTAAAGGGTATGTTGACAAGTATATCTAGTTTATCCACATGAATTTTCAGAGGTTCGCATGAATATTTGACCAAGTTATGAGTATCCGTGTTCTGACAGTTGCTCTGGTTCTTTAGTTGGTGTTCCTGAAAGAAGATGATGTGATTCTAGTAATTTGAGTTGTTGCAGATGCTTTTGTGGTGATTCTAATGTCTGATTATAGTTTCGGTTAAGCACATAAACCCTTTCTTCTTCTCACTCTTCTTCACACTTTACTTCTGCCTTCGAAAGATTAGAACATTATTCACACACAACACTCATCGCACATCGCACACCATTCCTCAAGTGGTATAAACAATTGATCATATATTTCCACAACTAAGGATAACATCAACTACATGTAGGCCCAAAAAAAAATGAAATGTGTACAAATTGTCGGCCCAAATTAGTAAAAATATTATCAATATATATGATAATAATTAGTTATCAACACAAGGGTAGACAACTGAGAGGGGGGGGGTGAATCAATTGTCACATAAATTATACTTATTAAATTTTTTCTCAGATCTGATAAATAAACATGAAAGCACAAATCATCACCACATCAAAAACACACATAACACCAAGATTTTTACGTGGAAACCCTGTTAAGGGAAAAACCATGGTTTCCACACAATTTTTTTGGTGTTATGTGTGCTTTTGATGTGGTGATGGTTTATGCTTTCATGTTTATTTATCAGATCTGAGAATAATTTTAATAAGTATAATTTCTGTGACAACTGATTCACCCCCCCCTTCTCAGTTGTCCACCCTTGTGTTGCCAACAATTGGTATCAGAGATATATAAACATGTGGTTGATGTTATCCTTAGATATGGATATATATGATCATGTTTATAACATTGGAAGAATCAAAGATTATTGCTAAATTGCTCAGATCCTTGCCTGTTGCATACAAACACAAAGCTGCTGCTATTGAGGAGATCCAAACTATGAAAAATGTAACTAGAGACATGTTGATTGGTAAGCTTGTTGCTTTTGAGTTAAGTGAGTTTGGTGAATATCTTCCTAAGACAGAATCTGCATTCAAAGATACTATCTTTCGAAAAGATAAGCAAAGATATGATCCGAGAGAAATTTCTTCTAGAAAAATGTCCAAATATGAGCAGGAAATGAGAGATATTGAAGAAAAAGAGAGAAAAATAGATGAGCTTGAAGCACTTATTATCAAGAGGGTAGCCAAAGGAGAAGGTAAGTATAAAGGGGAATTTCCTCTTAAATGTTTTTCTTGCAATAAGATAGGTCATTTTGCCTCAAGGTGTCCGAAAAGAGTTCCTAAGTCAAGACCTAACAAGCCTAGATTCCAAAGAAAGTGTTATTATGTTGCTGATGAAGGTGTGACAGATGATGAATCTGATAAAGGGAATGTAAGTGAGGATTTTAAAGTACTTGAAGGGGATAGTTGATTTTGGCCTATGGTATCCTAAAGAAGATGAATTTACTTTGAGTGCTTTTACTGATGTTGTTTGGGCAAGAGATGTGAATGACATAAAGAGTACTAGTGGTGGTGCATTTTTCTTGGGAAAGAAGTTGATGTCATGGTTAAGTAAGAAGCATAATTCCATTTCTTTATCTACTACAGAGTCCAAGAATACATTTCTTCTGCTAACAATTGTACTCAAGTATTGTGGATGAAGCAGATGTTGAAAGATATCAAAGTTGTGTATAATGAACCTATTGCTATATTCTATGATAATTCAAGTGCAATTAAAATTTCTAAGAATCTGGTACTGGATTCAAAAACCAAGCATATATCTATCAAGTTTCACTTTTTGAGAGAAAAGGTGAGTGAAAAGGAAGTGAGATTGGAGTATGTGCCCACTAAGGAACAAATTGCAGATATATTTACCAAGCCCTTTCCTAAGCATAATTTTGAGTACCTCAGAGAGAAGCTATGGGTGATTACCCCTCCTAATCAGAATTAATATGCAATGACTTGCATCAGTCCATGCATTTCATAGTCATATCTTGTGATCCAAATTGATGTTGTGGTGGCTGCTACTCAAGGGGAGTAGTAAGATGTTAAAAAATGTGGTTCAAAGCTTGTGTGGAGAAATATAATGTGTACCTTTGTCATCGATGTCAAAGGGGGAGAAGAATCTTGTGAAAAACTATGAAAGAGTTAAGGAGAAAAGAGTCAAAATCTAAGGGGGAGAAAGTGCTAAGAGAAAGTATCATTGATGGTGTTTTTCACATCATGTGTTGCCATCAATACCAAAGGGGGAGATTGTTGGATATTGATGATATATGGTTTTCATTGATGTCAACACTATCACCATTAATGCCTTTAAGGCTATATATGTCAAGGATATTGAAAAAATTGTAATAAAATAAGTTGCAGGTTATCGGTGATGCGGTGAAGTTTAGTATGATGGTTAGCTCAGTATATTGATGATAAGAAGTTATGGATTAAAGGGTTTTTTGAAAAGTATATCTAGTTTATCCACATGAATTTTCAGAGGTTCGCATGAAGATTTGACCAAGTTATGAGTATCTGTGTTTTGACAGTTGTTTTCCAGGTTCTTTAGTTGGTGTTCCTAAAAGAAGATGATGTGATTCTAGTAATTTGAGTTGTTGTGGATGCTTTTGTGGTGATTCATAATTCTTGTGGATGTTTCTAGATCATTCTCTATCTGTATTGTTGGTCTGCATTAATTTTTGTGCTCGTGATTGGTGATTTTCTTCTGTGAGTTCATGTTTTTCATGATCATGGACGATAGGGTGATTGTAACATGTTGTGGATCTTAGAGGCATAATTGTTTAAGGTGTTTCATGTTCAAGACATGTTGTTTTGGGTCCTTACTATGTTTTTTCTAACATTTTTTGGTTCGTATTAATAAATTGTTTATTAATTTGGGCCGACAGTTTGTACACATTTCATATTTTGTTGGGCTAACATGTAGTTGATGTTATCCTTAGTTGTGGATATATATGATCAATTTTTTATACCATTTGAGGAATGGTGTGTGCTGTGCGATGAGTGTTGTGTGTGAATAATGTTCTAATCTTTCAAAAGAAGAAGTAAAGTGTGAAGAAGAGTGAGCAAAAGAAAGGGTTTATGTGCTTAATCAAAACTGTAATAAGGCATTAGAAGATGTTATTTTCTCAATTCAAGATCTTTCAAATGTAATCTGAATGTGATTGTAAGACAATGAGTCTTCCTTTGGGCAATGATCTTTTTTGTATTTGAGCAGTGAGCTCTAGGAAATGTGCCTGAATGCATGTGCATTCCCCATTTATAATACTTTTAATAGAGTATAAACTTGCGGATTAACCTCCATCGTGGTTTTTCCCCTAGCAGGGTTTCCACACAAAAATCTTGGTGTTATGTGTGTTTTTGATGTGGTGATGGTTTATGATTTCATTTTTATTTATTAGATCTAAGAATAAGTTTAATAAGTATAATTTATGTGACAATTGATTCACCCCCCTCTCAGTTGTCTGCCCTTGTGTTGCCAACACCTTCTTCATTATCTTGCCTTGGAAGTGGAGCATTTAGGTTTGGAAGACCCCCATACCAAGGATGAAGATATGAGCTTGCATTGTCTGGATTGTGCCTTAACTAAAATCCATGGTCAAATGGAGTAGAACGATCACCCACCATTGTTTGGTACTCTTGAATTGCTGGAACAGGGCGAACTATTAGCGGCTCTTGATGCTCATGAGAGATGAGGGCCAATATGGCATTGACCCTCCTCTTTATCACTTCTACCATGTAATCTCCCACCACCCCACCATTTCTATCCAATGCTAATTAGAATTGATAATCAAATCATCAAAACATAAAATAATGATTATAATATCATTTTCACTATGTCTAACATATAAATTTGTATCATTTTTACTTCTAATGAAACCTTGATATTGAAAGAAAGTATTAATTTTAGAATACCATTCTCTAGGAGATTATTTAAAACCATAAATTTATTTCTTTAATTAAAAAAAAAGGTGTTAATTACCTTCCTTAATAAAACCCAAAGGTCAAGACATAAATTTACTCATATAAGTCACCATTTAAGAATGTAGTTTTAACATCCATTTGATGAATGAGCCAATGCATAAGAGAAACTAAAGAAAAAACTAATTTAATAGTTAGAATTTTAGCTATAGGAGTAAACATTTTATTATAATCTAGAACTTCCACTTGAGATAAGCCTCTAGCAACTAATCTAGCTTTAAATTTGTTAACTTCATTATTTGCATTGAACTTAGTTTTATAAAACCATTTGCATGAAACAATATTTTTTCCTTGAGGTAAAGGAACTAAATCCCAAGTTTGATTTGCAATTAATGTGTCATATTCTTCTTGCATAGACTTTTCCCAATGAAGTCGATTTTTATCTTGTTCATAAGTTCGAGGATCATTTTTATTCATAACTTTAGAAATCAAAGTATAATTACAATAGTTTATCTTTCTAGCCTTAGATTGATTCATTCTAGCTAAAATATCCTCACTTTCTTCCATAAATTTTTTAAACCATTTAGCCTTTCTTTTAGATGTAGGAGTATCATCAATTAAAGAAGAATCATGATGAGAAGGTTCAACATGTTTATATTCACTATCACTTTGACTAAGCGATGCATTAGGAGGGATTATATGAGGAGGATTATCCTTAACAAAAATAACTTTATTTTAAGAAGATTCATTGTTATTCAATTTAGAAAAATCACATACACCATTATCAACAATACATAGATATCTAGAACCTTTTAATTTGTTAGTGATAGGATTATAAACTCTATAAGCTTTAGAATATTCATCATACCCAAAAAATATGATAAGAAGATGTAGAATCTATTTTTTTCCTTTTTTCTTTAGGTTTATGAACATAAGCAGTTGAGCCAAAAATTATTAAATTCTTAAGATTAGGTTTCCTACCAGACCAAACCTCTTTAGGAGTTATATCATTTAAAGTTTTTGTAGGAGTCATATTAATGATATAAGTAGCACAAAACATTGCTTCAACCCCAAAATTTATAAGACATATTTTTTCCATGTAATATACATCTAGCCATTTCAAAAATAGTTATATGCTTCCTTTATGATACACCATTTTTTTTGAGGTGTATAGGGAATTGTTAGCTCGTGTTTAATACCAAAATACTTTAAATAAAAATTTAAAGAATTATTCACATATTCTTTATCATTATCAGTTTTAAGAATTTTTATTCTAAAACTAGATTGTCTTTCAACAAATTAATTAAATTCAAAAAAGATATCAAGAACTTGATCCTTACTTTGAAGAAACTAGATCCAAGTTATTCTAGAATAATCATGAACAAAAGTAAGTGCATACCTTGATCCTTGGATGGATTTATTTTCCATGTGTCTAAATAGGTCACTATGGACTAGGTGAAACTTATGATGTACCCTCCATGCTTGACCCTGTGGAAAGGGATCCCTATGCATCTTACCACTCATGCATCATGTTCATACAATTTTAGATGGAAAAATTCTAGGAAATCCTTCTATCATATTAGATTTTTGCATTAAGACAATATTGTTAGCATGGATATGACCAAGTATTTTGATTGAGAAAACTCATAAAATTTGAATAAATTATCATTGTCTAATTTCGCATTAACAATGAATTTATGATTTTGTTTTGGGTCAATCACATAGCACATATATCTATACAAAATTACTTTATAATCTTGACAAAGCTTAGCTACTAAAATAAAATTAGTCTTTAATTCAGAAACATACAAAACATCATGTAATTTACCATTAGGTACATTCACATCTCCTATTGCTTCTACTTTACAACTATGATTATTAATAAGTTGAAGTGGAACATGACATGTCAGGTTGCATTCATTTATCTCTTTATGAGAAGTAACATATTGAGAAGCACTGTAACACCCCGCCACACAAACCCCACAGGATTACAAACAACCAACCAACATTGGTATAATTTATTTTTTAAAAGACAACAGTTACAAAACAACCATAATACAAATAAACATACCACATTATGATAATGACATAACAACACCTAACTAGTCCCATGGGGTTTCATGGTTGCATTACTCGGAAATGTTCCCAACCAATTAACATCGCTATAAATAAATGCCAAGAAATTAGACAATGAAAGCATACATACACAAGATAACATAATAACATACAACCATCCGTAATCAATTGAGGTGATAAAGTTACATACATTATTTTATTACATATCAAATCCATAGTACAATATTACAATTGTGGAGCATATTTCCATAGATACAACACAACAAAGATATAGTAGTACATTACAAAAAGATTCCCTTATCCACAGGAAGAGTACATCAAGTACAAGAATAACACATCAAGAAGAATAAGGTACAAAGTGAAGAAAAATCTTCAACCAAGTGAAGCTCTAAAATCTTTGCATCTGCTTCCACTCCTCGCTTCACAAACACAACCTGGGAACCCAATGGGGTATGTAGCATGTTTCACCTGACCATGTGGACCCGAAGGTCCACCCCCCATGCTAGGAGATGAAAAGAAAGGATCCACATCCAACAAGGTCAAACAGACAAGGCTAACACAACCCAACATATAACAACATCGAACAAGAGTAAACCACACTCCCAGAGGCAACCAAAACAAGGAAAGATAATCAGGTACTATAGGAGAGTGTCATTGCATGGCCTTACATGGATTAACTAGACTACCTAACACTAGGAGCCACCTCAATCTATGGTTAACCCGATAGCCTATCTTAAGGTGTCGCCCCATAGGGTGACTCATGCAGAGCCACTTACCTTTCGTGAAGACAAGGAAGTGACCTTACCAACCACGTCTTCCCACCCCATCCTTAGACTTCGAGAGCACTAACAACATGGGTGAGGTATATAATTAGTCTTGTTAAGAGTTTTACTATCCCAACCCACTAGTTCTTTAATTATGTTATCACTTATTAAGGAAACTCTTCCATGGGTTATCCTAACAACCCCTTTGTGCGCCGACCCCCATGAAGAGACACTCTCCCTATGAACACCCAAACCGAAAACAAGCAAGGGGTGTATCTCAACTCAGATAAGATCAAAGTGTGCATAACACATAACATGCGAGGCAAGAACCATCTCGTGAAAACATACCATCTCACTAAATCAAGAACAAAGGAGGTACCACCCACCAACCCAAACTGCATAAGTTAATAAATGCACTAAAACAAGAAAGTGCCTAAATGAACAAGTTTTCCCCAGCCTCTGGAAGTTAACAAAACATCCACCCAAGAATGAGAATAAAACATGGGTTCCCATGACTCCAAGTCAACACAAAAAAAATGAACCAATCCAAAAACACAACATCATTTAACTCTTCTTTAGAACAAATAGAACATCAACATAAAATCCCATTCACGAAGTCACCTCTTTCCACAAACAATAACCCAAAAGAAGTCAACTCAACGCTAATAAGCACAATAATCATCAATGAAAATCAACAACCAATACATCCACGAAAGACATTAACTTCACAACTCGTGTTACATAACCACTAATCCAAGTACATAACTTAGAACGACCAAACAATCAATTAACCCTAACTATAATGACAGTGTAACCCAAGAAGTGATGCATATCAATTAAACAAATAAGAATTCAAAATAGAATTACTAGATAAGTCATTAATAATTAAAAACAAATCTAAATCTAACAAGCTAGAACATATATTTTAAACACATAAAGGCACTAACTTTACTTCCTTATCGCTTGTTTTCACTTATCCATTTAAATCAAACAATAGAATTACCTTCCACCATAATAATATTTAAAATATAATTTTAATATTAAAACTACCAACTTCATTGTTCTAATTACTTCAAAACCGTAATATTCATTTGCAACTTCGAATCTACCAATATAGTATCACATTTCCATAACAATATTATTAATAATCACACAATTTATTAAATATAACGTAAGGTAAAATTTCTACTCAATCAAAGTAAAAATTTCCATGAACAAACTAAATAATCAATTTACATTTCCAATTTACACTTATGAGGAGATCATTAACAAAAAATATAAAAACATATTATATAATTATCTCGCTACACCTTTAACACAAAATCATTTCATTTTCCTATATCATCTTGCATATCCCTAACCAATATTATAGGAAATAGATATCCTAAAAACATTTATTTATATTTTGTTTAATTGCTCATTATGAAGTCATTTACAAATAATTAAAGAAATCATATAGACGTATTTTATGAATAACACAACAATCAAACATGTAATGACACACTAACTTTGACCAACAAAAAGCAACTAGATGAGTTGGGATTAAGGGATATTTAATATTATCAAGATAACTATAAGATCCAAGGGAAAACATTATCCTATAAAATCTAAGCATAGACTCGAATTTCCTTCGTAGATAAATAAGCTTTGCTTCATAGTTAGAGAGGACCTATGTTTCTTATACACAATAATCAATCATAGCATGTCACACATTCATGTTTAATAATATTCTGATTATTATGTCAATAAAGTTTTGTAGTAAAAATGAAAACAACTTTGACCATTCAAGTTGGAGTAATAATACAATAAATAAAAGAAGAACAATATAATAACCTTATACACATAAATCAAATATGAGATTCTTAATATTTGCAAATGAAACTATAATAACAATTTTAAACTAATAAATAATATTACTTCTTTAAATTCTTACTAAATAATTACTATTTTAAATTCTTATAAAGTGAATACTACTTTAAATTTTCATAAATAGTCACTACTTTAAGCTTTCATCATTAAAATAATGTATATTATACATATACTAAGGTACATATACTTAAACTTGAGTCTTACATATGCCTACACAACAATCATGAATCCTTGTGAAATAGATGTTTCATTGAATTTTACCAGGGACTCTTTTCTAAACTATGCTAGATGTGAATTCATCTAAAGAGTAAAATTAACTAAATAAATAAATATACAAGAACCTTGAGAATGAACTGTTTCATGAGTAAATAAATACTACCGTATATTTTCATGCTTGTGCTGTCTGGTTAACTATTAAATCCGAAAATAAAGATATGCTCCTAGCAACTTTCCTAACTCGGAAGTAGAGAATTAGTAAAGTTCAAAATCTTCGAGTAGTAAACATAAAGCATCAAACACCAAACATATTGCAAGTTCATCGAATATCCACCATAAAACAGATCAATCGAATGAAATCAGAATAGCAAGTATAAAACACAGTATGGACATCAAAATATCAAGAATGAAGTGTTTACATCGACTGCCAACACAATGAAGCTCAAAATTCAATATGAAACGTAGAGGAAAAATCGTAGCATACTGACATACCATCAGTCTTGCCTAAATTTGACCGTTTATTGGAGCATGCAGAAAGGAATGGACTTCTAATGGATGCAGTGATTGTTTTTGCAGAGCGCTCCGAAGAAATGAGACCTCAGAGAACGACATGGTTGTTGAAGATTCACAAAATGGATACGTTAAAAGATTTTAGGAGCTTACATATAAAATCAGATGGCGCATGGCGTATGTGATGATATTTCCATAACTTCTACCATCATTTCTTGCGCTATTAAAAATAAGGGTTGCAGACTAGAGTTTAGATACCCATCAAAGCATAATGGAGCCAGATTTCCGTCAGACATTATATTTGGGGTGCTTTTGGTTGAGGCGTTAGAAGTACACGCAATTTTTTAATGGACTTGCTCAAGAAATGGGGTAAACATGTATACAATTTGAGAAACTACAGACCACACATCTGAACTATTTGATAGTAGGTCTCAGAGAAATATAGAGCATAGACCAGGCACACAAGTGTCTGCCAGAAGGTATTCAAAGAATGCGTTATCAAGGAATGAACGGATTGCAAGATAGGCATAAAATGGATTTCTCAAGGAAGCTCCCTAAATCTTACAATTAATGAAGCGCTCTGGAACGCATCCTAACATTGTAAGCTTTTCTAGTGTTCCAGGCGCACAAAGTCATGCAGATTTAGTGGATGCGGGCTGCACATACTTCACCCATCAGTAATCCCTTATTGTAATACATATATAGTTGATCATTAAGTGCGCATGGTTGACCTTAATGCCCATGCTGGCAATCATGGGAGCACCATAATCCTTATTACCAAAATTCTAGTTAAGGCTGTGGCGCCAGTGGATCATATATGAATGTATGCTGAGTATTTCCTAAATCACTATTTTTTTCTTAGTTGGATTCTAAAAAGGCTGCAACTTATGTCCTCAAAAACGTTTGTGAAGAAGCGGCAGGTGAGGAGAGGTTCAAATAGTAAGGAGACTGATAAAAGATAGAGGAATTAAAAGAATATCTGGATGAAGTTGGATTGAAATCCAAAAAATAGAATGTTTGTATGTTTGAAACAAATAACATTCACAAACACACAAGGTATGCAAAGTTGGAGAAATGGGTTTAGTAGATGAAGGTGACAAGGTAATTTCTAGATTCACAACATTTATTTAATACTGAGGAAGAAACGTTAAAGAATTATTTATCTGCCACCATAGTGAAAGGCTAACAACTGCATGTGGGTTATTAGACTTGGCCCTCGCACGACTATTAGATTTATTAAGAATCTCCATGTATGATCTGATTGGCACACTGCATCTAAATTCATCTCCAATATTGTTGCAAGATAAATTGTTTTGAGAGATGTGAAATACACGATTACTAGGTCTTACATGCACGGTAACTGATATGCACAAACAAATTTGCTAAAAACCAGAAGAACTTCGAGAAAAACCAGGGAAAGTGAGCTATTGAGAGGGCATGAAAGGATGTAACTATTTGATCAAATTCATGAATAGCAGTTAGCAGATCGAAGTCAAATCCCATAACTTTAACATCCTCTATGGTACTAAGGAGCAACGCATAAGCAAATAATGTGAATTGTATTACGAAATTCCTTAAAGAAAAATGATTTCATGAATGGAAATTAGGAGGAATATGACACGATTGAACAAGGCATTTAAGGTCCACCCATAGATGTAATAATAGATCGTAGCATCATACTTTTTCTATATCCAGTCATAGGAGGAGAGATTCTAAACGCCTATATACAAATTATCACAAATCAAATACAACAACTATCCGGCTAAATATTTTGTATCTTAAAATGGTCTGCATGGCAGGAATACCAGAAGACAAAGACGTACAAAACAAGAACCCGTACTTGGCGCATGGAAAGATTCTACTATCATACGTTTCTCCACATAAATGAATTCAAAGGAACACAGGTGTATGCTTCCCATACCTGTAATGCGCCACTGGTGAACGTTATATCAAGTATATGATGAGAGGATCCATATCATCGATCTCCAAAGTTAGACAAGACCATCTCCTTTCTATCTAGAAAACCAGAACGCCTCCAATCTTCAAAACCCACAAAATTTATAGCCCAAGAAATTTTTCTTTGCAACCCCCCATTTCCATCCCCCCAAAAATGATCATTATTTCCCCAAAAAAGAAAATGATTCCATCCTCCCCCAAACCAAAAATCAAACAACAATTATTAATCCGACAAGTTTTCTTTTCTTTGACATTAAGTTTGAAACTATGCATCCATCTTTTCAAATTAGGTAATATCACTAAAAAATTCCTTTTTCCATTAAATTCAAAATAATAATTAAATAAACAAAATATTATCTAATCATTAATTTACAAATTAAAAATATTGCAATTAAGGTATTATTCCACTTACAATTAAAAATATTTAATGTCGACAATTAAAAATACACTATTCATTTAAATCTACAAACTTTTAAATCTACAAACTAATTTAATATCTAATTAAATACTTGATATTTTCACAAATCACTTTAATAATAAAATTTAATGCTATAATAAAATTAGTTTCAATAACAATAATAACCATCATTAAATTAAATGAACTAATTAACAATAATGATAACGTATCAACACCAAACAATTAACGCATTAAAACTAACACTTAAAACAAACGACATGAACCAAAACGATATCATAACATTTAACACATACCATAAATAAACACTTACACAAGTGGCCCAAAGACCAATGCGGAGGGGAACTACAAGAACCTCAATCAATAACCCATTCAAGAGGTGTTGAAGCATTATAACTACAAGTAAAAGCTCTTGTAGATTGATTTGTATTGTTGTTAAACCTATTATTATGAGGTTTAATTTGCTTATTATTTTTCCTCATGGGATTTTTATCATTTTGTTTCTTAAAACAAGTGTTAGACCAATGGACATAGCTATCACAATAAGTACAATGAAGCCTCTTAGAAGAATTATTCTTTATAGTATCAATAATATTATTGTGATAAGATTTAAGATTATAATATTGTTTATTATGAGGCTTAAAATTTTGCTTATGATTTTTAGACATAAATTCATGCTCACTATTTTTAAGATTACCAAATTGAATAATTTTTTCTTCCTCTTGCCTTAATAAATTTCAAAAAATATCATAAGTAGGTTGACTAGCTAATGTAGGAATAACTAAGTGAGCATGGATATTTGTAATAAAATTTTGAAATTGTTTAGAAAGACATTTTTTAAGAGTAATATGAATTAATCTAAGAGATTTATGCTTTACTCTTAAACCATGCAATTGACTATTTAAAGAATCAAATTTTAACAAACAATAATCCATAATTTTGAGATTAGTATATCTTATATCTTCAAGTTGGTCTTGAAGTTGTATCTTCCTTGATTAATTTCAATCTAAGAAGGATAGGGCTCGGGTGTTGGAAGGGAGTGTTTGGCTATGGGGAAAACACTCACTTTCTCTCTGGCCTTGGTTCCCTTCTTTCAACCCTCTTTCTGAATCTATTAGTGTTGTTCCTACTTGGGTTAGACTTCCTAATCCGCCTCTTCAGTTTTGGACTCTTTTTTGCTTTGAGTCTATTGAGAATGCTGTTGGTAGGTTTATTATGGCTAATTCGTCTTCTCTTATCTATGACCATCCTACTTTCGCCCGCATTCTTGTGGATATTGATACCTCAATTGATTTACCTGGGGAGGTCATTTTGATGGTGGGGACTAGACCATGGTCTTAGATTCTTGATTATGAAGGTCTTCCTTTCCATTGTAGGAGATGCTTTTCTATAGGTCATTTGGCTGCAAACTATCAAAAATCTCATTGGAGCTATGCTACTTGGTGGAAAGATGCTCTTCGTGAGCATCTTAATGTGTGTAAATATTATGATGATTTTGGGGATGATGACTTGGCCTTTAAAGTCGTGGCTTCTTCTGCTGATGGTTTTCAGTTGTCATCCATTCTTGCTGCTCCTGGGTCTTCTGTAGTTGTTGTTGGGGCTTTTAGTTTTGTTGCTCCTATTGGTATTGGTGGTTCTTCTGCAGCTGTCAGTTCATCTGTAGTTGCTACTAATGCGGTTGGTTTGTCTACAGTTACTGCTATGACTGGTGAGGTTACTATTGTTGCTGCTGATGATTTTGTTGTTGTTGTTGTGATTGCTAGTTTATCTGTAGCTCTTATTTCTATTGTTGGTTGTGTGAGTGACACTCCTGGTTCTTTTCCTCTTTTTCCTTTGGTGACTTGTACTCTGACTTCCCCTTGCTCTGCTCCTTCAGAGGATGATCTTTCTTGGATGGTTGTACAAAGAAGGAAGAGAGGTCTCCCTAAGCATAATCATTCCTCTCAGTCCCTTGTAAAGTTTGTTTGTGGTGGTCAGAAGGTTGCATGTGTGGTTTAACTCTGATTTTCCCACTATTGCTTGATGTTGTTTGGCTACTATTCTTCTTTTTTAATCTTTGGAGTAGCTGTTTGTATCTTTTGCAGTTTTTGGGTGTTTGGATGTTGCTGACTGTCTAATGTTGTATCTTTGGAGCAAAATTTTGTACCTAAAGTTGTAAAGGGTTTCAAGCCCCTTCAAAACCTATTTTTCCCTTATAATCAAAACAAGATCAAATCTATGTAAATACTTTAACAAAAACCTATACGAAAAAAGAAAAAAGAGAAAAAAATTAAAAAATGTTTCTGATCTAACTATTGAAACTCGAGTGATAAAAATAAAATATAATTAATAAAAAAAAACAACTACAAATTTAGAGCTCCATAAACTTTACACGATATCCTCATTTCCATGAATATTTTTTAGCAACAGTTTTAGGAGCTTGGCATTCAATGTAAATGTATATAATTTTTTTTTCATGATTTTGTCTTGGCTTGTTATTAATGGCAGGAGGGATTTAGAATGAGATTTTTAGCAAAAACAAATAGTAATTAATTAGTCAAATTTCTTGCAATTTGCAATACAAACCCTCAGTACTTTTGTGTTCAAATATAGTAAATATAGTAAAGCTAAATATAGTAAATTTGGTTTCTTAAATATAGACAAAATAATATTTCAGTTTTCTTCTGAAAAATAGGTAAAATAATAGTTCAATTTTCTCAAAAGTAGGCAAAGTAATAGTTCATTTTCACTTTTCCTAAAAATATGTCAATAACACAATTTTTTTTAGCCAATCATATTGATGAGAAATAATTTTTATAATTTATAAAATTAAATATTTTGCATGTTCACTTTACAAAATTGAATTTTATTTTTTTCCAAAATAAATTATTGTTTTTATTGGTTGAAAGCTAAATTATTAATAACTAATTAACTAAGAAAAACAAAACTCATTGCAATAGTATTATTGTGATAAGATTTAAGATTATAATATTGTTTATTATGAGGCTTTAAATTTTGCTTAACTAATTGAGCATGGATATTTAAAATAAATTTTTGAAACTGTTTAGAAAGGCATTTTTTGAGAGTAATATGTGTATACACCTAAAATTTGGTCTGGAGAATCCGATTAATTAAATATGACTTATTTGATTAATTATCCTAAATTCCTCTACTATTAAATAAATAGAAATATTTATTTATATAGTTCACGTTTAAATTCTTCTAATTCTACTATTATCTCATCTTAATTAAATAAACAAAAATAAATACTTTGTTTAATTTAATTATCAATTTCCCCTACTCTATTATATCACATCTATTTAAATTAATTAAATAAAGGTTAAATACTTTATTGTTTAATTATCATATTCTTCTATTTTAATTTAATAAACAAATTCTATAGTTTGTTTTATTAAATTATTTATTTCCCTCTTTGCTAATTTAAATAAATAAAAACATAAATCAATTTCCTCTATTTCCTCAAAACCAAATTAGATATCATATGTCTAATTTATGTCAAAATTATATCAAAATTAATTGATTCAATCTTCACGGGAAGATTTGGAGACAAATTGGAAATCCATCTCTCAATCCTCTTCCATCAATCCTTCCTATCTTCTTGACTGGTGTTTTCATGGGTAGGGACAATTCCCAAAATATTCTCAATCTCCTCCATCTCTCACCATTCAATCCTCCAGATTGAATCCAAGCCTCTACTTTGTTGCTCCTGTGCAAAGCTGCCGCCGATAAATCTATAAATACAACTTCATTCAACAAAGAAAGGATCTAGAATATCCAATTTTATGCAATCTTACTCTATAGGAAAGCATCAAGCATTCAAAGCATCAAGCAATTCAAGCATCCAACATTTTAGAATCATAATCATGGCTGCACCCTGTAGCTTCATCCATAGTTTTTCATGTCAATTCATGTTACAGTAGTTCTTTTATCATCTAGATATTATCATATAGCATCACATCATTGCATTCAACATCATTCCATTCTTTATATTTTCATTTTAATAGTCATAGTGTTTCATTTAAATCTGAGAGCACTGTAGCTTAATAAATCTTTAAAGATAGGAAACAATGAGACGCTTTCAGTAGATTCTTGCCTTAGAATGGTTTATTTGTTGAATATTTGATACAATGTTTCATTAAGAGGTGTATTTATTCTTCTTTACTTATTCACACATATAGTATGAATTAATCTAAGATATTTATGCTTTACTCTTAAACCATGCAATTGACTATTTAAAGAATCAAAATTTTAACAAAAAATCATGCATAATTTTGAGATGAGTATACCTTATATCTTCAAGTTGGTCTTGAAGTTGTATCTTCCTTGACTCATTTGAATTATAATAGATAGTTTTCAGAATCTCCCATGATTCATAGGTTTTCACATATTTCTCAATATGAACATATAGTTCGAATCTATCACAAAATCCAAGAGATGTTTAAATCTAAATATAAATGAAATTTGTGTTTTCGAAGAATGATAATTAGAAGAATTTAATTTAATTTATAGAATTAAAGTAGACATGATTCCAAAATGATAAAAACTATTCTTTCACAACCATAGAAAATAAATAACACTCTTTAAGAAAAAATGCTTTTGTTAAAAGAATTACAATATGAACAAGTGCCACATAATGGCTAGTACTTGCCTTTATAATATTTTAAATTTAATAAAAATAAATGTAAGTTTTGTTAATGTGAATAAAATTAAATGTTAATTTTGTTAATTATAGTATTAACATAATATATATATATATATATATATATTTATTTATTAGACTACAAGAATCAGGTAGCACGACCCCCTATAAATTGCAGTGCACCTAGTAAAAATTTTAATGTGACCGGCGGCGCTGGCGCGACACGCCCTCCGGTACCACGGGGGGTGGGGAGACTAGACCTCGTGACCAACCTCCTACAACAAGAAAGAAGTATTAACATAATATTTAAAAATGTCACATTAATGTTAATTTTTATTAAAATGATCCAAATAATTAATCATCATAATATAAATTGTATGATAGTGTGTGCCTATATTCTAACTTAATGGAATAAAAGATAGTTACATGCATTTATATTAATAGTAATAATTATTAATTTTATCTTAATTATATTATATAAAAATCAATTATATATTAAAATTTTAAATATTATAAATAAAAAAAACCAAATGATAATATAACATAATTAAAAGAAAAAAATGATAATTATATATATATATATATATATATAATTTATCTAATAATTATGTTACATAATAATTGTATACACCTAAAAATAGTTTGGAGAATCCGATTAATTAAATATGAATTATTTGATTAATTATCCTAAATTCGTCTACTTTTAAATAAATAGAAATATTTATTTATATAGTTCACGTTCACATTCACATTTAAATTCTTCCAATTATTCTATTATCTCATTTTAATTAAATAAACAAAATTAAATACTTTGTTTGATTTAATTATCATTTCCCTATTTTATTCTATCACATCAAATATTAACTTAATTAAATAAAGATCAAAAACTTTATTGATTAATTACCATATTCTTCCATTTTAATTTAATAAAAAAATTCTATAGTTTGTTCTATTAAATTATTTATCCTTCTTTTGCTAATTTAAATAAATCAAAATATTTAAATAAAGGCATAAAGAATATTCCTCTATATTTCCTCAAAATCAAATTAGATATCCTATGTCTAATTTATGTCAAAATATGTCAAAATTAATGCTTTCAAACTTCACAGGAAGATTTGGAGACAAATTGGAGACAAATTGCAATTTCTTCTCTCAATCCTCTTGCATCAATCCTTCCTCTTCTCTTGCCTGGTGATCTCATGGTTAGAGACAATCCCCAAAATCTTCTCAATCTCCTCCATCTCTCACCATTCAATCCTCCAGATTGAATCCAAGCCTCCAGATTGAATCCAAGCCTCTCTTTGCCATCCCTGTGCATTTCTACAACCAGGAAATCTACAAATAAAGCTTCATTCAACCAAGAAAAGGATCCAGATCCAGATTATCTCACTTATGCACTCTTACTTTGCAGGAGCATCAAGCATCCAACATTTGAGATTTTCATATCATGGCTACCTCTTGTAGCTTCATTTATCAGTTTTCATGTCAATCCATGTCATATTAGCTTCTTTTATCATCTGGATTTTATCATATTAGCTTCACATCATTGCATCAACATCATTCCGTTCTTTAGATTGTCATTTTAATAGTTATAGTGTTATTTAAATATGAGAGCACAATAGCTTAATAAAAATTTGAAGATAGGAGACAATGAGATGCTTTCAATATATTATTAGCTTGATCTTTGATACAATATTTCATTAAGAAGTGTTTTATTCCTTTATCGATTTCCGCATCGCACGAAAGCCCTATATATGAACCATAGTGTAGTGTCTAGCCGAGTCAGTAACCATACATTGTAATACTCACGGTGCAAGGGGATGGAAGAATTTTCCCCAAGACACTCACCATATAATTACCAAGGATCATTTTCTCAAAGGACGATAAATCCAACTCTGAGTATGTGCTTGGAAATGACAAAAACAAGGCCGCCCTCTAGGGGGTGACACGGCTGTGTGCGTCAATGCAATTTTAAGATGTGGGCTATTGAGTATAACGATGACCTATTTGACCTCAAGAGTGAGTCTGTTTGAATTATATATTTGTCAAAACAAACCAGTAAAAATCAGTATGAACCATTCATGGTTCTTGAATATACACTATCTGTTTAGATTAAAATAATTATTCTACAATTTGCTTGCTGTATTTTCAAAAAATCATTAAAAATCAAATAAAAGATCATCTAGAAAACAACAAAGTCAAAATTAGGTTAGAAAAATTCATGATTCGAGAGTGGAAATCAACCAAGTTTGTCAAGAAAAACATCAAAGTCAAAAAACCCAAGAGGCCACTTGGTTATCAAAATATTTTGAGGAAAAGGCTTTTCTTATATCAAAGTCGAAAGATCTTGTTACAACACAAAACCTTCATTCATAGGTATCACGACTTTGCTAGAGGTCATACTCTTGATTACACAGTAGAACCTCTTTATTCACGAGCTTTCTTCCAAAGGAGAGCCCTCACACAATATCACAATCATAGTCAACGCATACATCAGTCCTACATCCCACAACCGATGATAGAATATGCCACAAGGCCAAGTCAAATTTTGCAATAAAGATTTTTGAACATCAACCCTCTGTTTTAGCACTCTAGAAATCTGTTTCAGCGCTTCGGGACTCTGTTTTAGCGCTTTCATAAAATAGCGCTTCCAAACACCATTTTAGCACTTACGATCATTATTTTAGTGCTTCCATCAAATAGCGCTTTCATCATCTATTTCAGCACTTTCGGGATTTGTTTTAGCACTTTCAAAAAATAGTGCTTCCATAATCTATTTCAGCACTTTTGAACTCTATTCTAGCGCTTATGTGAAATAGTGCTTCCATCACCTGTTTTAGTGCCCCTGAACTTTGTTTTAGTGCTTTCAAAACAAAGAGTTCCAAATCATATCAGTCAGTTTGTCTGTCATTTACACGGATTTTTTATCAAAACAGAAGTACCTTTTTATTTAGAATCACTATCTAGAAACCAAAATCAGATAGGTTCATACAAGTTTCCAGTCTTTTTAACTGAAACACAGATCTTGCAAATCATAAAGTGTCAAATCAAAACACAATCTAGATTATTACATTGAAGTTTCATCATCTGGATATTATCATCCTATTATCACGAAACAAAGCATAGTAATCAAATTTTTAATCTAGTCTTATCAGTAAGATATATCATCTTATTCAAGTTTGTTAAAAATTCACTTGACATTTTCCAACATAGAAGATCAAATTTTGGAAGAAAGAACAAAATAATTGTATGCAAATCTTCATCAGGTTACAAAAATAGAGGCTCTTAGAAAAGGAACTAGAAACATCAAATACAATGGCAGAAGAAAATCCTTGGAATATTCTACATCAAAGTGACAAAAATGAAATAACTCCAGAAGACATACAAACAACCCAACATGATCCCAAATTCCACAAAATAATGGAAAATATATTAGAACATGACATGGAGAAATACCTCTTAATGTTGGTTGAATCAGGTGTTAAACTTCCCAAAGACTTTGACATAAATTGCCTAAGAGAAGCACCTGGAACAAGCGAAACTGAAATACCACAACCCACACAAGGTATAGATCCGGTTGTTGCCTTAACATCCCAAATACAAATATTACAACAACAAATACAAGACATGACAAAAGGGAACACCAAAGGGTATGCACTACAAGACATTTGTCCTTATCCTTTCGACTCAATAGTCGACATGATACCTTTTCCTCGACACTGTGAATTCCCCAAGTATGAAAAACACAATGGAAGAACATATCCGATCGATCATATTCATGAATTCAAAACCATGAGCCTAGAGTTTTCTCAAGAGGAAACTTACCTGATGAGATTATTCCCAAGAAGTTTGGGAGGTTCATGTATGGAATGGTTTTTGAAAATTACAACCAAGAATAAGGACTTTTGAGGAACTTATCAACAGGTTCATCTCCCAGTATTGTTTTAACATCCAACACGATGTCATGATAAAGGATATGTATAACCTAAAACAAAACAAATAGGAAACATTCTAGTCCTTTCTACAAAGATGGCGTGACTATTCACTAGATATCCTCGCTCCATTCTTGAGGAAGATAAAATGGAGTTGTTCATTGACAAATTGATGGAGGAGATGAGTTACAGAATTGAATTGCAATGTCCTCCTACATTTGAAAAGGTGATAGAAAATGGCCTTAAAATTGAAGAAGTGCTAGTCAAAAGAGGGGTTATTAAACATTTCAAAGACAAATCAAATAACACAAACTCTTCGAATCAATACCCCAACAGTGATAAACCAAAATTTTGGCAAAAGAACCGAAATACGACTACAAATGAAACAACAAGTGAGTTACAAAATGCCAAACCGGTTTTTAACTTGACAACATCTACTTCAAAAAAAATCAAAACAATGATCAAATCGTCAAGTCAAATGTCATTCAAAACAATGAAATCACAAAACCACAACCATACCAAAAATCATCAAATCGGTGTAGGTTCACACCTTTAGGCCAAACATTGGAATCAATGATGAAAGAACTAGTTACCAGTGGTCTTATCACTATGTGGGAAGAAAGATTCTGGGATCCAAAGGTCAAACCACAATGGTGGAATGACGCAGACTACTGCAACTTCCACAACAATAAAGGCCACAAAACTAATGATTGCATGGAATTAAAACACGTAGTTCAAGATATTATCGACAATAGCAAGGTATATATAGAGGGACCCCAAAACAATAATGATCGTTCAGCCTTCAAAGACCCTTTACCAAACTATGACAAAGGAGCATCATCTTCTACGAACAAAAAAGGTAAAAATATCAATCATGTCTACGATAAAATGATCCTTTGTCTTACCGAAGTGGAAAATGATGACACCTTTGGTCATAACATGGATAAACACAAAACCAATGACACTACCCCTTTGAATTTTCTCCCAAGCATACAAATATCTGAAAATCAAATAAACGCTTTAAAAATTAGAGAATGACAGGACTATCAACCAACAAATGTAATGACAAGGGGGCAGTCCAAGGTAGTCTTAAAGGGAGTTGGGCCTAAAAATGCATATCCACCTCCATCTCATTACAAAATTCTCGATCAACTTCAAAACATTCCAGCACATATATCAATACTAGAACTCCTCAAATTATCTCCATCACACAAGGAGGTTCTAGAACAAGCACTAGTTGCTACTACGGTACCGAAAAATCTAGATGTTTTCTAGTTCCAAGCTATGGTGGGGAATTTGACTACCCCACATTGTCTATCATTATCTGAATAGGATGATGTGTCACTCAACCATCCCCATAACACTGTACTCCATATTGAAGTCTTGATCCACAATCATCATGTCAAAAGAGTCTTAATAGATGGGGGAGCTGGCTTGAACATTTGCACTCTAAAGTTAATTTGTGCACTAGGGTATTCTGATGATGCTATTGATGCCCAAAGGAAAATGAAAATAAAAGAATATGATGAGGAAGAGAGATCTTCAAAGGGATTGATTGTGTTACCCATTCAAGTGGGACCAATGATGAAACACATAGCATGCCAAGTATTGGAAAAAGAGTTAACTTACAACATACTCTTAGGATGCCCATGGATCCATGAAATGTAGACAATGCCTTCCACATATCACCAATGCTTAAATTTCCTAGTACATGGACAAGAGGTGACTATATCTGCTGATTATAATCATCCTTAGCATTGTGACACACTTAGAATCTCTCAAGATACCTTTGTGCCTCACAATCGGGAAGCATCCAGCTCAAAATCATCAGATGAGGAAAAATGTCCAAATATCATCACCAAGTGGGTAGAGAAGAAGGATAAAGAAAAATATACAAGTCTTGTTGATACTCAATTAACAGACAATCCAGATCCCCAAACTTCTTTGTCACAAAAATGTCAATAGCAGGTCAAGCTGACAGACAAGGGAATGGGGCAATATTCTATGGAGCAATCGCTTAATATTTCACAGTTAATGCCATCTCCAAAGACATATGACCAACCATCCATGATTAAACATCAAACATCACTACCTGCCATAGTTCTGGAAGAAAGGTTTGTAAAAGCTGGTACCATAGAGGATGAATCAAAAAACAAAGCAATCCTTGATTAGATATACAAAGATGAGGAACCATCAACATCAAATATCAATATCAAGAATGTCAATATCAATACAGACAAATATGGCAAAGGGAAGGCTATCCTAGAAAAAATGGGTTATGAGGGACAAGGACCTATCGGAAAAAGGAAGGAAGGCATCATGGAACCTATTCAACCCCTCACTCTCCATTCAAAAGAAAAGACAGGACTAGGATACTCTGAAGAACAAAAACAAGAATTGACAAAGAAGGTTGTTGAAAGAATTCTTTAGGTTAGAGATAGCTCTGAAATGGATTCAAATGAAAATGAGTGGGATCTGTGTTTCGATATATCTTATACTGATATTCAAATTGATGTAATACAAAAATATGCACCTAGGCATGAGGAGGGACAAAGCTTTGGGTCTATACCATTCGTATCAAGATCACCAAATATCGATGACTCAAGTGGGGACAAACAAACATCAAGTGAACTAGACGATCTTGACGAGGGTACCGTCATTGATCTCGATATCCCTAATAACAACTATGATGACATTGCTGTCCTAACCCTTACCCTCATCAACCTAAGTCAATCTGATGACTTCATGCCTTTAATCCATCCTGAACTTATTGACTGGGAACCTGTTGAACCTATAAATGTACCCATATTTGCAAATGATGATGCCATCATAAAGTTCCTATGTCATGACGAACTTGGTACGATTTCTATCCATAATACTCATAACAATGCAACTCGGCAGGAGGGTGTCACATCTTCTAGTTGCAAAAGTAAAAATAGGGATAATAGATCTAATGGTGAAAACCATTCTATGGTAGCATTAGATCTTGAAAAAGAAAAAATAAAGAACGAATCTAACGGTGAAAACCTCTCCGAGGCACCGAAAGATGGGAGATTTGACACTCTTCCAAAACATTATCATGAGCGGTCATCAGTTCTGGTAGAACCAACACAGTCTGTAAACAATGACACTGAAGAAAAAGAAAAAATCCTATATCTGGTAGAATCCATGACATATCAAGAGAGACCATAATTCATCAAATTCTTTAAGGAAAGAAGCATCAACTTTGCTTGGTCATATTTTGATATGCTAGGCTTGGATCCAAATTTTCTCATGCATCATTTGTCTTTGCCTACAGGAATCAAGCCTGTGAAGCAAAAATTGAGAAAAATGCATCCCCATATCGCATTAATGGTAAAGACTGAGTTAAAGAAATTGTTAGATGTTGGATTCATAAGGTCTATTGACTACGTCGAGTGGATATCAAAAGTTGTACCTATCTCGAATGCGAACAATAGCATCAAGATATGTATGGATTTTAGGGACCTGAATAAAGCATGCCTAAAGGATGATTTCCCATTACCAAATATAGACATCATTGTGGATTTGATGGCAGAGGATGCCATGTTGTCAATCATGGATGTTTTCTCTGGATACAATCAAATTTAAATAGCTCCATAAGATCAAGAGAAGACTGCATTTACATGTCCATGGGGAACCTTTTGCTGAAATGTCATGCCATTTGGTCTGAAAAAACGCAGGAGAAACTTATCAAAGAGCAATGACAACAATCTTTCATGATATGATGCACACCTTCATGGAGGATTACGTGGATGATATCCTAGCTAAATCATGTACTAGGGAAGGAAATCTACATATTCTAAGCAAGATCTTCACATGGCTATAAAAATTCAATGTCAGGCTAAACCCCAAGAAGTGTGTCTTTGGGGTCACATCAATGAAACTGTTGGGATACATTGTCTTAGAAAAGGGCATTGAAGTAGATCCAATGAAAGTCAAGGCAATAATGGAGATGCCACCTCCCAAAAATATCAGTCAACTTAGATCACTATAGGGAAGGCTCCAATCAATTAGGAGATTTATCTCCTAACTAGCGGACAAAAGTCATCCATTCAATCATCTGTTGCATAAAAATGTTGTTTTCAAATGGGATAATGGGTGTGAGACAATGTTCAATCAAATAAAACAATATCTGATGTCACTGCCTATTATCATGCTGCCTATGGAAGGAAGGCCTTTGATACTGTACATTGCAACAACAAATATCTCTTTAAGAGCATTATTAGCACAAGAGGATTATGAAGGAAAGGAACACGCCATCTACTGTATCAGTAGAACATTAAATGGCTATGAAATAAACTACACTTTCATAGAGAAATCTTGCTTGGCGGTGGTGTTTTCTACTCAATAGCTCATACATTATATGCTAACTCATACAATCAGGCTAATAGTGAAGATCAACCCCTTAAAATATCTACTCAGTAAAGTTGCCTTAACAGGTAGACTAGCCAAATGGGTCATGCTATTAAGTGAATTTGATATTCAATATGTGGAGAGAAAATCCATCAAGGGTCAAGCAATCGTTGAACAATTGGTGAAGGCTCCTTTACCAGATGATCAACCTATGACAATGGAGTTTTCGGATTCGAACATTCTAATAGTAATGCCACAACAATGGATATTATATTTTGATGGATCATACACACAAAAAGGATTTGGAGTAGGGATTTTGTTCATCACTCCCCAAGGACACACCATCCTGAAATCATATAGGCTGATGTTTCAATGCACAAATAATGTGGTGGAATATGAAGCATTAATCATTGGGGTCAAAATAGCAATTGAAAGGAAGATCACAGACTTACAGGTATATGGGGACTCTCAACTAGTCATTTATCAAGTAAATGACGAGTATCAGACGAAGGATGAAAAGTTGATGCCCTATAAATAGAAAATAGATGATCTAAAATAGTTTTTTGTCAATCTCAAATTTGATCAAATTCCAAGGGCAGAGAACAAAGCTGCGGATGCTATGGCCACAATTGCTTCACTCTTACAATTGCCAGAGAAACGTGGATGTTATGAGTTTATGGTATAACAAGTATCATGTCCTTCTTACAGTAGTTTGGAATCGAACACCAAATGAAATTTAGAGACCATTGAAACCTCCATCTATGAGAAAACATATGCTTACCTAAAGGACAATATCCTCCCTCCCGATCTTTCCAGGAACCAAAAACGCAATTTTATCCGCCAATCCACTCGACATATTTTAATCACCGACATCCTTTATCGTCGAGGTGTTGATGGTACGTTACTATGATGTTTAGAACACAATGAATCTGAGATGACCTTACATGAGGTTCATGAGGGTAATTTTGGCACTCATTCGAGTGGTATAACTCTAGTGAAGAAACTCCTCCATTTGGGATATTATTGGCCATTCATGGAGAAAGAATCTTATCAGTTTGTAAAGAAATGTCAAAAGTGTCAGATTCATAGTAATTTGATTCATGCACCAACTCAAGAACTGCATCCATTCACATCAACATGGCCCTTTTGTCAATGGGGACTAGATCTGGTAGGAAAGATAAAGCCCTCTTCATCCAATGGACACAAGTTCATAATCACAGCTACATAATATTTTACAAAATGGATAGAAGTAGTTCCTCTTACAATGATCACTGGGAAGCAGATCTCATCATTCATCTTGAATTACATAATCTGTCGGTATGGCATACCTCAGTCTATTATCACTAATAACGAACGACCATTCAAAAACCAAGATGTCCAAGAATTATGTGAGAAGTTCCATATCCAACATCATTTCTCAACACCATACTATCCTCAAGGAAATGGCCAAGCAGAGGCCTCTAACAAAACAATTCTAAAAATACTCAAGAAGACGGTTAACGATGTTGGACGTGATTGGCATGTTCAACTCAATCTAGCACTCTGGGCCTATAGAACTAGTATCAGAACACCAACAGGAGCAACACCATATGCCTTAGTATATGGATCGAAGGCCATACTACCAATTGAAGTAGAGATTCCATCACTCTGTGTATCACTAAGAGGAATCATTTCAGATGAGGACTATAGGGTATCTAGACTTCAATAACTGGAATTGTTGGATGAGCATCGTCAGCAAGTTGTCAATCATCTCATGGCATATCAACAGAGAATATCAAGGAGTTACAATCATAGGGTAAAACCTAGAGTCTTTCAGGTTGGCGATTTGGTTCTAAAAGAGAACCCTAGAAATCAGCAGGACAGGGAAAAGAAAGGGAAATTTGAGCCTAACTGGCTAGGTCCTTTTGACATCATATCAGTGTATGGATCAAGAGCCTATCAACTAACAACGTCAGAAGGGGATTTTTTTGATGAACCTATAACAGTATGCATCTCAGAAAGTTCTATACCTGAATTCCTAGTGCACGGGTCATACTTCTGAAAAATGGTTTCCTTGATGAAAACTTGGCAAACAGGTGTCTTGGCAACAAAAAATACAAAAAGAGAAAAATGAGAAAAAGAAAAATAAAAAACAAAGGGTGTAATCAAAACATATGGTGAAAACCTAGAAACAAGCGTCGTATGTGATTCTAAATCAACTTTCCCATATATTTTGATACATATAGGGATCATTAGTCTATCATTCATTACCATTTCATATCATATCATTAGTCTTGCCATCATTGCATCCATTATCAAATCATTTCACATGGTCATGTCTCACTCTAGCTTGGGGGTAACATCTGGACATCACTGGGGGCAAAAAAAACATCGGCTTCGCCAAATGGGCAAATGACAGTATGGAAAGTACACAAAAACAATGATCAAAGCATGAAATCAATCACCATCGGAAAGACATCAAACATCCGTATCATATCAGAAAATCCAAAAACAAGTCAAAAAGTCAATCTAAAAAAGCAAAAAAAGAAAAAGAAAACCAAAAACATGAGTCTGTGTCAGTCAAACTACATGGTCTCTGCGTGTGTAACATAGGCAAAGCTAATCTTTGATCAGCCCCCGAGACCCCTAGGATAAGTTAGTAGGTTAGGTCTTTGGTCAAAATCTTGGAAAATCCAAAAACATCACAAAATCAGGATGGATGATCTAATCTAAATAATGATTGAAACACTCTAAGTAAAAGGTGGATAAATTGTATTTTTGATTAATTATTATCATTTCTTTGGAGTAACTCAATGATGTAAATGAACTAGAGAAACAAGGAAGAAGAATAATATTTTATTGTCTGTTGTTTGTAATTTAATCATACAAATGTGGGAATTGTCGGGGGATGTGCTATGCAAATGTATCACCGATGACATTCAAAATTCACACAATAAAATGATTAATCTCTACCTGTTTATGCAATGAATGCTCAACTCATTTCGGTTCAATTATACCTAGATTCTTGTGTTGGCTTGCAATATCAAAAATCATGAAAGTAATACTCAGGTCGTCATTGGTCTAACATATACCATTAATGCTTGTAATCACTTTCAACATCCTAAAAATCTCTGTGATGATACCAAGCACAAAAGTACTATTAAAATGACAATGGTTTGCATATAGTTGCATGACAAAATTAGATTGCATTCATAATAAATTCTACATCTGTAGAGTGTTTGTTGCATAAGAGATTCCAATTAATGATTATCTTTTCTACAAATATGACTGACTATACTTGACATTAAACCAAAAATCATCGAAAACATATAGGAGCATCATCTCACCATGCAAAACTTTTATCATCTCATCATTCATGTATTTAATATCAAATAGTTATGCATTTATCGTACCATATTTTTCCACATCATATCATAAATAAATACATCATGTTCATTACATTATTATCATTTGATCAAATACATCATTTGTCATCCATGAATTATATCACAAAATTTACACCATCCATCCATAATCATCCATCACAAAATCATCGTTTTTATCATCATCATATTTAAAATAAAAAAACTTTCAGCATCCATCCATACATTTCATCACATTAAAATAAATGCAAGTCATGTCATTATTATCCATACATCATATTTTCAACATAAGGATTTAAAATTAGCATCATCAAATAAAATAAATGCATCCATTATAGAATCATAAACCATCATAGATCAATAGTAATCAACTGCATATCATATATATCATCAAATGTCAAGAATAAAATGAAGTTTGAAATAAGAAAAGATACATCGTCAAAAATAAGCTAACTCGAAGTATACATCGTATCTCAAAAAGAATGTCTTGAAATCACAAATGGCATCTATGACCTGCTACTACCAAAATGAGTAGGCCTAATAAGACCAGTACCCCCACCACCCCTGGAAGGACCATGATCTCCTCGTGGAGGCTGCGTCACAGCCTCGCTGACTATCTGGGTATGTGTCTGACTATATCTTGAGGGGGCATAGCTAACTCTACAATTAGCAGGCATTGCATCATGATACCTACCCCTGCAGAACTCCACCTCTCGGCTAGCCCACAAAACATCCCTCATGTAGTTAGGAATAGAGGTACCATTGGCTACCCTCTATAGTGTCTCAACAGTCTCTTGTGCCCTCTCGACAATCTGTCTAGCAATGTCCCTCTCGACTATCAAAGTATCAACTTGAGTCTGAACAACTGCCAACTATCCCCATACCTATGCTAATGCCTGTGCATGAGCCTGTTCCTAGGTCTGCATCTGAGTCTGCATCTGTACAAGAAAATCCTGTGCCTGCACCAACTATCCCTACAGATTTTGTACTTGTGTCTATAGACTGGAAATCTGTCTCTACTGATCAACTGAAGGCACTGCCACTGCTCGCCTCTTGCGAGGCCTACTCGATGATGGACCAATACTGCCTGGCCCAACTCCTCTGCCACCTCCACCACCACCACTACTATCCCCATTGTTGCTCTTAGTACTACTGCCCGACCGAGTATCATCCCCACTATCCTCCTCACCCTCAGTAGCATCCTCCTCCATAGGTAAAGGTGCTGGCTCATCGGGAATGGTAATTCGAGGATGTGAATGAATAGCCAAAAATGTTGCATACTCCTCTTTAACAGTTGCCTCTATAATATCTCTGCGCATATCCCAAGCTAATGGCTGCAAAGTCCTGTATCCCTCTACTAGTGTCTCATACGAAAAACATGGCCCCCAATCTGCTACATCACTCCACTGTCGAGCATAATGAGCAACCCCCTAAGGCATACACTGTACAATACCATACTTCCTATAGACCCATCGCAATAAAAATCTCTCTAACACAAATGGGGTCTTGTCGATCAAGTACATGGAGTCACATAGGTACCTGAGCATTGCATCATCCTCATCCCACTGCTCATAGTCTAGGTAAGGCCTCCAAACAAAACTCTCCATGTCATCCAAAACCCGTCTCCAATGCTCTAACTTACCCATTCAAGCCTGGGTAAGTCTACCTCTGTATCAAAAAATGTAGGGTCTGTCTACAAGTCTGTCAAGAACTGGAAATGGTCAAGCAATAGAAAAATGCTCCCATGCCCAAACCTATAATAAAGTAATCCCTACAAATAGGCTGCGGGCTCCCAAGTACACCACTAAATGTAAATCATGATAGAGGTGGGCTAGCATACACATCCCCCATGCATAACTAGTCCCGTGCATGACCATACTCTCAAGAATATGACCCCAACCCATAGAGAATCCCTTTGATCTGTGATCAGCACAAAGGAAACCTCCAATGAATCCAACTAATACTGTTGGTAGTGAAGCATAAGCGTTAGCCATCATCCGCCATCGGACACTCGGTCTTGCAATATGCTAATCCTAAAAAACTCTACGGAGAGAATCTCTCCTACCAGCCTCATGTGAATCATAGACACCGATCTCTCCCATAAATGAAATCCGCAATATCCGCCACACATCCTCGGGTGTGACTCTCATCTTGCTAGTGGGTAGATGGAAAGTGTTATGGTCACGTGCCACCGCTCGGCCAAAGTAGTAAGGAGACCTCGATTAATCCTAATCTAGGGCATATCAAGAAGAATCGACAGACCACATCGAGCCATGATCTGAATCTCACCAAGATTCAGATGAGGAATCAAATCTGTGGTCCACATAAACTGCTCTTATCATCATAAAAAGTCAAAAATTAGTGCACTATGTCAAAAATCAAGTCATTCTACTATTAGTTCCAATCAAACTTTGGTATGAATTTTCGATCAGAATTCATGAACAAACATCAACAAACCTCACCTATCATGAGGTTCATCACAACATTATCTAATCTCACCTGTCATGAGGTTTATCAGATATGAAATCATTCCTCACCTATCATGAGGATCATCACAAATAAGATTATTTCTCACCTATCATGAGAGTAAGTCTTATTAATCATCAGAATCAGTCATTAGGGAAATTGGATAATCAAATCATACCAGACCGAAGAATGGACATGATCGAAATTGAAAAAATCAAGGTTAACTATGTCAAAATTTGCAAATCTGACATGGATGCGCTAAAATAGTCCATCAAAATGCTAACAATCAAAAGCGCTAATTCATCATTCAGATACGCTAAAATAGGCATCCAAAGTGCTACAAAACCAAAAGCGCTATTTCGACACTTCGATGTGCTAAAACAAGCATCTGAAGCGCTACTTTACTCAAAGCACTATTTTAGCACATTGATGTGCTAAAGTAGTCCATCAAAGCGCCGCTTTAGTCAAAGCGCTATAACAGATCATAGATGCACCAATTTATTCCGCCAAAGCACTAGAACTTTCTAGGTGCTAAGATCCGGCGTCGAAGTGCTAAATCTGACTATCTAAGTGCTAAATCTTGAAAACGCTAAACTATCCTACGAAAGTGCTAGAGAAATTAATGAAAGCGCTAATTCCTCAAAGCACTACAACAATTAACGAAAGCACTACACCGGAGTGCAAAGCTCTACAACGCGAAATTGATGCGCTAAACTATGGAAAAAAACACAAATGCATAAAAATTACAAGAAAATCAAGAATGCACAAAATATGAGGTGGATTATGGGTACATACCGGAGGTCCGTAGGTAGTCGACCATTGGTGACGTCGCATACGCTCAAAACAGTGAGTGTGGTAGGGGATAGGCATCTTGCTCCAACTAGCTCAAATATCTCTATCACTAGATATTGAAAGTCACAAAGTACAACTGGATATGAAAATGACCTTTTGGACCTTATATAGATTTTTGAAAATGGATTTTTGTGGGTTTTCTTTTATTTTGATTAATTTTATTTACGAAATTAATTGAAATTCATCCATGGGCTATATTTTCTTCATCAATGTCAGGAGATAAATCAAATCATCATCAAATCACCATGAAAATTAAAAAAATTCTAAAAAAATCATCAAATCATTAATTTATCTCTTAAGGGGGCATATTATCGACAATCATCTGAAAATCAATATCTGGGGCATGTCTGGGGCATACTTATTTTTTCATCGATACCGGCAGTAGCAACAAAGTTTTCTTCGAAGCAATACGCAAACACATCACTTCAAAGAGGGGCAAAATGTATACACCTAAAAATGGTCTAGAGAATCCGATTAATTAAATATGAATTATTTGATTAATTATCCTAAATTCCTCTACTTTTAAATAAATAGAAATATTAATTTATATAGTTCACATTCACGTTCACATTCACATTTAAATTCTTCCAATTCTTCTATTATCTCATTTTAATTAAATAAACAAAATTAAATACTTTGTTTGATTTAATTATCATTTCCCTATTTTATTCTATCACATCAAGTCTTAAATTAATTAAATAAAGATCAAAAAATTTATTGATTAATTACCATATTCTTTCATTTTAATTTAATAAACAAATTCTATAGTTTGTTCTATTAAATTATTTATCCTTCTTTTGCTAATTTAAATAAATCAAAATATTTAAATAAAGGCATAAAGAATATTCCTCTATATTTCATCAAAATCAAATTAGATATCCTATGTCTAATTTATGTCAAAATATGTCAAAATTAATGCTTTCAAACTTCACGGGAAGATTTGGAGACAAATTGGAGACAAATTGCAATTTCTTCTCTTAATCCTCTTCCATTAATGCTCCCTCTTCTCTTGCTTGGTGTTTTCATGGGTAGAGACAATCTCCAAAATCTTCTCAATTTCATCCATCTCTCACCATTCAATCCTCCAGATTGAATCCAAGCTTCTCTTTGCCATCCCCGTGCATTTCTACAACCAAGAAATCTATAAATAAAGCTTCATTCAACCAATAAAAGGATCCAGATCTAGATTATCTAACTTATGCACTCTTACTCTACAAGAATTCAAGCATCAAGTATCAAGTATCAAGCATCAAGCATCAAGCATCAATCATCCAAGCATCCAACATTTGAGATTTTCATATCATGGTTGCCTCCTGTAGCTTCATTTATCAGTTTTCATGCCAATCCATGTCATATTAGCTTCACATCATTGCATCAACATCATTCTGTTCTTTAGATTTTTATTTTAATAGTTTAGTGTTATTTAAATATGAGAGCACAATAGCTTAGTAAATCTTTGAAAATAGGAGACAATGAGATGCTTTCAGTAGATTATTAGCTTGATCTTTGATACCATGTTTCATTAAGAAGTATTTTATCCCTTTATACCTTATTCACACTTACAATAATATGTATAATACACTATAAATTTATTATATTATAGTAAATAATATTTATTGATTATATAATATAAATTTAAAAAATATAATTTTTAAATTATTTTATATTAAATAAAATTTAAATAAAATGAAATGAACTAATTATATGAAAGAATTAAATAATAATTATTTAAACATAAAATTTATATAATAGTTTTGTTAAATAACAATATGTATGTTATAATTTATGTGAAATATAAAAAACTTAAATCTATTAATTGTCATAAATAATAATAATAATTTATTACTAGGCTACCTTGTTCCTCTTCCATTTCATTATTACATTCAATCTCATTTATATTATTTACATTCAATCTAATTATCTATTTGTGTTCATAAATCTATCTAGATAGATATTTCAATATAGACATCTCAAAATATTATGATTATACATAAGAATTTATAACACAACAAAATAAACATATAAACATATAATATTTAATATTAAAAAATTAATAAATTTTAAAAAATAAAATTAAAAATTACATAAAAATAATGAAAAATCCATTGACAATAATTAAAACTTTAAACAAATACTTTTATTTATTAAACTGTTTGGAAGAAAATGCACAGTTATATAAACATTTTTATGTTTAGTGACTGACTAATTATTTTAAAGTATTTCGGGGCGTTAAATGGTAAAGCTAAATAAAATAAAAGAATATTCTAAATTAGATTCAGTGCCACAGATTTAGTTCCACGCAACAAGATCAAATCTATGTAAATACTTTAACGAAAACCTATACGAAATAAGAAAAAAGAGGAAAAAAAAAAAGGTGTTTCTGACTATTGAAACTCTAGCGAAAATATTTAAAATATAATAATAAAAAAACTACAAATTTAGAGCTCCATAAACTTTACACGATACCCTCATTTCCATGAATATTTTTTAGTAGCGGTTTAGGAGCTTGGTGTTCAATGTAAATGTATGTAATTTTTTTTGTGATTTTGTTCTAGCTTGTTATTAATGGTGGGAGGGATTTAGAATGAGCTTTTTAGTAGAAAAAATGGTAATTAATTAGTCAAATATAGTAAAGTATAGTAAATATAGTAAAGTTAAATACAGTAAATTTGGTTTCTTAAATATAAGAAAATAATAGTTCAGTTTTCTTCTGAAAAATAGGTAAAATAATAGTTCAGTTTTCTCAAAAAAAAGTAAAATAATAGTTCATTTTTACTTTTATTGGTTGAAAGCTAACTTATTAATAACTAAGTAATTAAGAAAAACAAAACTCATCGCAATAGTATTATTGTGATAAGATTTAAGGTTATAATATTGTTTATTATGAGGCTTAAAATTTTGCTTATGATTTTTAGACATAAATTCATGCTTACGATTTTTAAGATTACCAAATTGAATAAGTTTTTCTTCCTTTTGCTTTAATAAATTTCAAAAAATATCATAAGTAGGTTGACTAGCTAATGTAGGAATAACTAATTGAGCATGGATATTTGTAATAATTTTTTGAAATTGTTTAGAAAGACATTTTTTTAAGAGTAATATGAATTAATCTAAGAGATTTATGTTTTACTCTTAAACCATACAATTGACTATTTAAAGAATCAAATTTTAACAAAAAATCATCCATAATTTTGAGATCAATATACCTTATATTTTCAATTTGGTCTTGAAGTTGTATCCCACAGACGATCAACATCACCAAAAATGATTTTCATCTAGTTTATTTTAATTTTTTTATTTTTCCTAAAGTTGATTAGAATTTGATAAATAAAAGTAATAAATAGGCCAAAAATATGTAAAATAAATATTGACCTTATATTTTGTAAAACTTCCAAATTGCCTAGTCTAGATGGCAAACCAATCCTCGTCATTCATTGAAAAATATTAAAAGGAAAAAGACAGACATTGGATTTTTGGGAGTTATAACTATTGAAAACTCATTTAATGATCTTAAAAATATTGCAAAAATATATGGTTGCCCAAGTTGAGTGGTAGTTACAACTCTCAAAGGATACCTATTTTCTAGGAGACCAAGTTGCCTTCTAAACTTGGAAAAAATAAGGAAAGTGGAAATGAGGAAGTTTTAAATGTTGCAATTAATTAATTTAATTTTGGATAATGTTAGAATATGCATTCTTGGGTGTGACTTCTTGGTTAGGTAGTTTTTGGAGAGCGAAATGGAGAATTAATGGAAGATTTTGGGGTTTTTGGTGAGGCATTGTTGCAATTTTGTCGCATACCTTTGCAGGAAAATGAAGAGGGGAAGGAGAAGGCATTGGATATGAGATTTAGAGGTTTTGTATGTGTGTTATTTGCAGGTATGAAGTGGTTTTGAACAACAACAAGTGATGGGGGATTTAGAGGTTGAAGCATTAGTTGGTTCAAGTGAAGATTTGTAGGATGAAGGTGCAAGAATGAAGCAAAACTTGATAATTTGAAGTTGGAAAAAGTGTGAATTTGTTTTGCTATTATATATCAATTATGTTGCAGGTTTGAGGAGGTTTTGGATCAGTTTCCATGGATGCATGTAAGTGATTGGTTTAGGTATAAATGTTAGTGTGTTGTTTAGCAAGTTACAGGAGCTACATAGTGAAGGAGAGTGGGATTGTTTTGATGCAAGTTAGTTTTCTATTATGGGCAGCTTGTTTGTTGTTCATGTATTTTAGTTTGGTAATAATTTTGTAAGTTTTTGTGATCAGACCCATGGCTGCCCCTTGATGTAATTTCATTTATTTATTGAAAAACCATGTTTCAACAGAGTCTGTGATTTCAACATTGTTGTAATGAATGTGTATTTAATGTTAATTCAAACATATTTCTTTGTTGTGTTATGAGGATGTGTCTTGTGATAAGACTAAGTGTGTGGATTTGAGTTATGTCAAGAGGTTGAAGTCTTTCCTCTTGCATCAGTGGTATCAAAGCGGGAAGTTCCTGAGTGTGCAAAGTGATTGCACCAGGACCGTGGGTTGGAGAAGTGAAGAAGTTTGTTTGAGAGCTCTTATATTTTGTTGTAGGTGTGCTGAGTCTAGAGAGCCTGAGGTGGTGAATTTGTAATAATTCAAGTGTATTCCCCCGATAGGGATAATCTAGGTAGAAGGTGTGAAAAATTCCTCCGCTATGGGTGTGGGTAGATGGATTTTTGAGAGGCGCATATTCCAGATCTCTGTTGGGTAGATGGTATGCAGTTTGTGTGAGTTATAGAAGTTTATTAAAATGTCTAAGGGAAGAAGGAATTTTTTTATTGGATGGATTTTGATAGTTCCTAGACTTGAGAAACTCAAGGAAAGATCGAGGATGGAAAGGGTGAGAGAATTTGAGGAGTTGAAGCAAGCAATGGAAAATTTGAAAGTAGATTAGGCAAGGATAAGAGGTAATAGTAACTTTGTTTATCATTCTAATAATATTTTGAATCCAAGAAGGAAAAATGATGAAGTAGAGTGTCATGCATGTGATATTGAGGAAGAAGAATAAGATGAGTGGGAAGAATTTTCTAAGGCAGAAGATGAAAATCCTATATTTGATGAAGAATTTGGAAAAGATGAAGAAGATCTCCTACTCAAAGAGGAGATAAGGAAGATAGATATCTTCTTTGAAGGGAAAGTGATTGATGAGTGTGATAAGTGGATGGAGGAGATATAGGTGGGAGAAGATAAGTACCATTAACATGTTGAATTTGTTTTGTTTGTAGGAAAAGGACAAGTTGCACCAGAGGAGAAAGAGGTAACAGATGATTTACCTTACTATATGCAAGCGAAGGAAGGGAAGGTTGAAAGGATAATGAAAGAAAATGAAAGTGGAAAATATGAAATGGTTGAAAGTGGTGGAGAAGAAGACATTTCAAAATCAATAGAGAGAGAAATCCCTGAGGTAATGGTTAAGTTTTTTGATTTTGATTATTATGACAAAGATAATGAGATGTATGCAATTGAAGAGTTGAATGCAGAGGAGGTGAAAATAGATTTTGTTAGTGCAGATTTGGATGGAGGTATTGAAGAAGAACATGAAGATTCTTCTTGGTGGAGGTGGCCGGTTTGTGGTGGGCTTAGTCTCACAAGGGTGAAGGAAGAGAGAAGATGGTGAAGGAGGATGCATAGTGTTCTAGGCATATGCTAGAAGAAGAGATGGAAGAAAGAATGTTACAAATTTCATTCAATGATGGAGTTTGTTGCAGGTTGTTTACAATTTGGAAGGGTATTCCTACTACTTAACTCCATTTTGTGAGTCATACTCACAAAATTCAATTTTTTCCACGTGTCTGATGTAGGAGCATTTAGGTCCACAGTTGATCAACATCACCAAAAATATTTTTCATCTAATTTATTTTAAATTTTTATTTTTCCTAAGGTTGATTAGGTAGAATTTGATAAATAAAAGTAATAAATAGGCCAAAAATATGTAAAATAAAAATTGGCCTTATATTTTGTAAAACTTCCAAATTGCCTAGTCTAGGTGGCAAACCAATCCTTGTCATTCATTAAAAAATATTAAAAGGAAAAAGAGGTCATTGGATTTTGGGAGTTATAACTATTGAAAAATCATTTAATTCTCCTAAATATATTTCAAAAAGATATGGGTGCCCAAGTTGAGTGGTAGTTACAACTCTTGAAGGATCCCTATTTTCTAGGAGCTAGAGACCAAGTTGTCTTCTAAACTTGGAAAAATGAAGGAAAGTGGAATTGAGGAAGTTTTAAATGTTGTAATTAATTAATTTAATGTTGGATAATGTTATAATATTCATTCTTGGGCGTGAATTCTTGGCTAGGTAGTTTTTGAAGAGTGAAATGGAGAATTAATGGCAGATTTTGGGGTTTTTGGTGAGGCATTGTTACAATTTTGTCGCATGCCTTTGCAGGAAAATGAAGAGGGGAAGGAGAAGGCATTGGATGCAAGATTTGGAGGTTTTGTATGTGTGTTATTTTCAGGTATTAAGTGGTTTTTAATTGCAGCAAGTGATGGGGGATTCAGAGGTTGAAGCATCAGTGGGTTCAAGTGAAGATTTGTAGGATGAAGGTGCAGGAATGAAGACAAACTTGATAGTTTGAAGGTGGAAAAAGTGTGAATTTGTTTTTCTGTCATATATCAAATTTTTTTTCAGGTTTGAGGATGTTTTGGATCAGTTTCGATGGATGCATGTAAGTGATTGATTCACGTATACATGTTAGTGTGTTGTTCAACAAGTTACAGGAGCTACAAAGTGAAGGAGAGGGATTGTTTTGATGCAAGTTAGTTTGATGTTATGAGCAACTTGTTTTTTGTTGTATTTTAGTTTGGTAATAATTTTGTAAGTGTTTATGATCAGCCCCATGGCTTCCCCTTGATGTAATTTCATTCATTTATTGAAAAACCATTTTTTAGCTAAGTCTATGATTTCAACATTGTTGTGATGAATTGTAGTTGATGTTAATTCAAACATCTTTCTTTGTTGTATTATGAGGACATGTCTTGTGATAAGACTAAGTGTGTGGATTTGAGTTATGTTAGGAGGTTGGAGTCTTTCCTCCTATGTCAATCTTCCTTGACTCATTTGAACTGTCATAGATAGTTTTGAGGATCTCCCATGATTAATATGATTTCACATATTTCCCAATATGAACATATAGTTTGAGAGACATTGAAATTCCTATGAGGCTAAGAGCTTCCTCATTTTGATTCCACTTTTCTTGAACCTCCTTGGATGTGAACGAATCTAACTCTGATTTCAAATTTATCACAACATCCAAGAGATGTTTAAATCTAAATATAAATGAAATTTGTGTTTTCCAAGAATGATAATTAGAAGAATTTAATTTAATTTATAGAATTAAAGTATAAATGATTCCAAAATGATAAAAAATACTTTCACAACCATAGAAAAGAAATAGCACTCTTTAAGAAAAAAATCTTTTGTTAAAAAAAAAACAATATGAACAAGTGCCACATAGTGGCTAGTACTTGCCTTTATAGTATTTTAAATTTAATAAAAATAAATGTAAGTTTTGTTAATGCGAATAAAATGAAATGCTAATTTTGTTAATTATAGTATTAACATAATATTTAAAAATGTCACATTAATGTTAATTTTTATTAAAATTATATAAATAATTAATCATCATAATGTAAATTGTATGATAATGTGTCCCTATATTATAACTTAATGGAATAAAAGATAGTTTTTGATAAAAGGGTAAAATGAGTTTTACAGGGACCCGAAACCACAAAGTTTACAAGAGAGAGAGAAGACCACCAATGGTCCACCAAAAAAATACAACTGTCCAACAAAAAACAGCAGCAAGCAGACAAAAAAGACTAGGAGGGTTAGAAAGAAAAGGACAGCAAAAAAAAAGCACACAGGATTACTTCAGAGACCTAAGGACAGTCTCTATCTCTACCTCCAAGGCCTGCATATCAATCACCCCCTTTTTAAAAGTTTGAACCATTTTTGGGGTTAAGGGGGCCTTTCGTTTCAAATTAGTGCAGGTTCTTCTAGAAATGCTTCCATCTGTTTCCTGGATTTTATCTTTAGTGTCTTCAAGATCAACCACCAAGGATCCCTGCTGGGCTTTGTCAAGTTTTTCGGTCATTGCATTGATTATTATAACATTGTGTCTTGCTATTCGGTTGTTCTATTCTGCAATGGTCCTGAAGTTAATCCTTAAACCCTCAACATCATTAACGGTAATCCTATTGCTTTGCATCACATCTTTCTTACCCAGATCCGCAATCTTAACTTCCATTTCCTCAATTTTGTTTTGCAGAGCCCAGTTTTTAATTTTAAGCTCGTTAATTTCGGAAAAAGTCTAGTCCAAGATTTTGGAGTGAGACTTGGAATTGGTTTTAGCCATGTAAAGAAAATCCAGGGATGGCTCTTTACCAGTATTAGTAGGGGAATCGTCGACATTCTGTAAATCAGGAGTAGGGCCCGCACAGTGCTCAGAAGTATTGGTAGCGGCTTCCTCCGACTCAGAGGACTCTTTAGAGTAAGAAACCAGGCTTTTAGCCTAGGTGGACTTGCCAGCAGGGCTGTTCTTAGGAGGAGGATATATGGGCTTAAGCGCACCTTGGATTTTACCCAGGTTCTTGGAAGGGCCAGCATGCAAACTAGGGTCTTTTGGGCTAGGTCTAGGGTTAGGCATAAAATCTGAGCCACTGGGCTCAGTATCCTCACTATCAACATTAGGGTTGGCTTTTGAGGTAGTAGGGGCATGCTCATGTAGATAATCAATAATAAGCCTAATTAAACTAGTATGGAGGATAGGGAATCTTTTGGGATTCTTTTTATTATCCTCCAAACTTTTCTTTAGAGAGCATAAGAGATAATAAGGGATAGAAACCCTAACCTTATGGCGAAAATGGTTGAGGAGGGCGAAGTGGTACCCGTAGGCTTTTGTGAAGTGCCCGTCCACCGTGATATATTCCATAATGGCCTGAAGGACCTTTCTCCATATAGATTTTATGGAGTCAACATCAAAATAGTTGTTCGCAATTTTAACCAGGTTTTGCTTTTCCATGTCATTTTTAGGGAATCTGATTACAGCCTCATCTGAGTAAGCCCTGTCCTTGAAAAAATTCTTACCATCCGTGGGTAATCCCGTAACTTTGGCAATTAAGTCTTCATTGAGATCCACATTCCTGCCGAATAGAGTCAAGTTGCCATCATGCCAATTCTTGGCAAAGAGATTCGTTGCCACCAGATCAGAACCATGAAGCTTCTCTAGAAAAGGTAACGGACCTCCACTTTTTATCTTGTTCCAGGCCTTAGCATTTTTCATGTGGGTTTCGTAGTTGTCTGGCTCAGTTCACTTTCTGTCCCCACCCATAATGGCCGACACTGTGAGGAAGAACCAAACACAATCCTTTCTAAAATTGGCCCTGCCAAATCTAAGCACCCATAAAGCGTGCAGAGTAAACTTACAAATTACTCCACAGGGCTCGGTCCCATACAATCTAATGATTATGATGTGAGATATCTGACTTGTCCTCATTAAAGGAATAACACGACGCCTTTCCATGTGATTTATCATAGTTTAAAAGGGCACAAACTTCAATATTTAGATCGCTATTATTAAGCCAGGTACACAAATCTTCACCCTTGACTCCTTCATTAGCAAAAAAATCCGCAACAACATTGGCTTCTCTATAGGCGTGTGTTATTTTAATTTTTTCAAACCTTCCCAATTTTAGTTTAGCTTCATCAATCCAAGATTTGATGGTCCACGAGGGAGGAGACTTGCCATGGAGGCAGTCAATTATGTTTTTGGAATCTCCTTCCAGCCATAAATTTTTTATATTGAGACTTTGGGCTAAATTTATAATATGGTAAGCACCAGCCGCCTCTGCCAGATGATTAGTTTGAGAGCTAAGAGGAGAGGCCGTCACACCCATGAAATTTCCATAGGAATCCCTTATTACTCCTCCATAGCCTGCCACCCCCGGATTACCTTTAGCCGCACCATGAAGTTAGCTTTGATCCACCCATCGGGCGAAA